>OY282559.1:285302089-285902089 GCA_958295665.1 Tipula vernalis | reverse complement strand
CATTACTTCGAATTCTGCTTTGGCGATAGCGAGCTTGTCCGCTGCCAGACGACGTGGTTTACAAGACACGGAAGGACCATGAGTCTCCAAGAAATGTGTTATTTTGTGTCTAACTGTGTTCAAAACTTTCGCTTCCTGAGTGATTTCCTTGTAGTCTTGAAGAATCGATAACACGACTGGATCAATAGAATTAACGTCGATTATGTGTAGTGTGGGCGCTTGAATTGTAGTAAGCTTAGCCAGAGAATATAACGTTGTACATGGATCAATTAGCTTTTTATTTTTAATGTCCACGAGAAGTCCATACCTGTTCAAAAAATCCGCTCCTACAATTGGAATGGTCACATCTGCTAGGATAAATGTTTGAACGAAAGCTCTTCTGAGGCCCAAATTCAGAGTGAGTTGCCGCGAGCCATAGGTATTAACAGGAGTTCCGTTAGCGGCAAAAAGAGGAGATTGAAATTTATTTTTTAGTTTCTCTTCTAAGGTTGCCGGAATAACAGAAATTTCTGCTCCGGTGTCTATAAGATATTGTCTTCTAGTTGTAGTGTCATATATCATGAGGCGGTGAAGAGTTTGGCTATCATTTATTACCGCCGCAAGAAATGAGCCGTCTATTTTTTTGAAAATTTTTCAGCGGAAAACAATTTACAGCGTGGATCACATTTGCGTGCTTTGTCATTAAATTTGGCATGATACCAACAAATTCCATCTTTAATGGATACGCTAGATGATCGTGAGCGTGATCTAGAGTGATGACGCTCCCGAGAATTATAATCTCTATGATTAGATGATCCGACGTTAGGTGAACGGGAGCGCTGAAAATTGTTGACCGCTTGAGAAATTTCGTGAATTTGCTTTTGCATGCTATCGAGTTTAGTCGCCATATCCGTTGATTGTGAAGACATAGCCATAATATGGGGTCCCTTGAAAGCGTCGTAAACTCTATCCGCTAGTTCGGCGATTTTTTCCAATGGCTCTTCTGAACCTGCAATTGTTGCACGAACTGCGGCAGGTAACTTTTGTTCCCAAAGAACTCTGATCGTTGATTCTGGAAAATCTTTCCTAGCTAAATCCCTCATTAGCCGCAATAATTGTGATGGCTTCTTATCGCCAAGATCGTAGCCTTTTAATAACGTATTAATTCGTTCAGCGGCTGAAGCACCGAGCCTACCTAACAGAGCTTCTTTTAATTCCGTGAAGCAATTCGCACTAATCGGTCTAATTATAATATCATTAACCAACGAAGCTAGTTCAGATGTGAGAGTTCCAACGACTGCATTATATTTAGCATGTTGGCTGGTGATTTTGGAAGCTTCACATTGAGCTTCAAAAACTGTAAACCACAGTTCGGGCTTATTCGTCCAAATCGGAGATGGCTTTGGAGAAATATAACTGATTTCTGAACTGCTGTTAGGAGGTTCAGTTATGGGAGCTGATGTCGCTTTCGAATTAGGAGGTAAATCCGTCCCTAATCGTAATTGTGCCATGGCACTATCTATCCCTTCTTTAATCTGATCTGCTATTAAATTTTTTATTTGTGTTGGTGTAAGTTCGACAACACGATCCTTCGTTCCACCCTCATTTTCATCATCCTTGTGAGCACTGACAAAAAAGCTAGATTCAAAAATATCCTTAAACGCTCGATTAAACAAAATTGTCGCGACAAAAAAACCAAGTAAAAAATTCGGAAGTACTGAGGTTAAATACACTAGAATATCCATTGTAATTGTAAACACTTAGCCGAAACGAATGTAATTATAATTAACGAAATTGTATAGACGCGCGTGGTTTCAAGACCTAACCTATAAACTGAAACAGGCTAAAACTGGATTTTTCACAATGTACGCTCACTTAAATATAGATTAGTTATGGAATTTATCTATTTGAAATATGGTTTTCCCATTTCAAATATTGAAATAATTCAAATATAATTAACAAACTAAAATTATTATTAATATGTACTAAATTCTAATATACTTAAATTAACATGGCTGTTGAAACATCCCTCGTGGTGATGAATCCAATATGCGTATGTATATCGATGACGAATCCAATATGAATGTATATCGATGAAGAATCTCATATGAATATATAATATATTGCTGGCAAAAAATTTTTTGGGGTTAAATAACCCACACCTCGTGTTCAATTTTACGACTGGAATTTTTTAAATTAGCGCTCCATCACGTCGGGGTCACCAATTTTGGGGTTAATTTGATATTCTTATAACCCGCGTGTTTATTTTAAGGTTGATGGAGCCCCACAATTCACTGCGCACAGCGTACACGCTATATTTGAGTCTAACCTCACTCTTCGGCGTTATACGTTTTTTTTTGGGTGTGTAAAATAAATTTAGTACACGGCGACACAACTTTTCTTTAACTTTATTTTTATTATTATTCAATTTAGTAATAATCCAAAAAAACTACAATTTTTTTACATTTAATACAATCCGAACGTACCAAATATAATGTTCGGTTAGCTAAATAAAAACTGAACTGATCGGTGGTACGATCTTTTTAGTAATCTTATTTTATTTTTTTGACACAAAAAATGTCCGCTTTTTGGGTTTTTGTCTTGGGTATAGTTTTGTTGCCCTAAACACCAATTTGTGTTTAGATTGACATTTTTTATATTTTTAGTTGAGCCAAACGCCACAGACTCATCTGTCCCATCACCTGCTTCATAGCAGCTATTAACTGCGACAAATCGAACCTTCCAGATGGTGGTTGTGTTGTTTCGGCTGACGGTTGTTTATCTCCTTCATTCTGCTCTACGGTTGCCGCATCCGTTACTTTCTCTCCAAAATCATGTTGATCTGCGTCTAGCCCTTATTTCTCCATGGCGTCAAGTAGTCTCGCTTGTAAGGCTGCTTTACTACCATCAGTAGCCAAACCCCGTTTCTCAAGTTCCCTCTTTAATTCTGGAACTTTTAATTCGTTGAGAATCATTTTCTTTACCTTATAATTCACAATCCCACTGCTGTCACCAATTGTTACGTTTTTGCCTTGTCAATTAAGGTTCGTGTCACTGGATTGTGAATAATACAAAATCAATTTAATTTATCAGCAACGAATTTATTTAGTTAATACAAGAATTATTACAACAGAGTTTATTAATAAAAATTCACAAAATCATTTTATATAAATTATTCTCAAATTTTACTGTACACTTATAATTTTTATTTCCACTAAAACACTTTTTAATTACTTTCTAATCTTCACACTGTCGCTTTCCAAATACTACTAATCCAATTCGACTTCGTTCGCCTTTTTATATACACAAACCAAACTTCTAGAAAGCTCATGACTTTTCCAGTTAGAATAGCGTAGAAACATTTAGAACAATTGTATCATGGAAAATTCCATTTTAGTACAGTTAAACATTCAGCTATTAATTTTAACTTATTCTATTACACACTAGGTGTCACCGTCATATTATTTTTATTTTTAGGATGACACCTACGGTATAATAGAATAAGTTAAATTATTAGCGCAAAGTATTACTTTACTAAAATGGAATTTTTCATGACAAAACTGTTCTAAATGTTTCTAGACTATTCTTACTGGAAAAGTCATGAAATTTCTAGAAGTTTTGGTTTGAGTATATAAAAAGCGAACGAAATCGAATTAGATCATTAATATTTGGTAAGCGACAGTATAAAGATTAAAAAGTGACTTAAAAGTGATTTAAAAAGTAGATTAGCGAGATATAAATAGTAAAAGTGATCAATAAAATTGTGCAAATATTATAAAAAGTGATTTTGTGAATTATTATTAATAAATTGTGTTGAATTAATTTTTGGTGTTAAATAAATAAATTCATTTATTTATTTTTTTATTCACAATCCACTGATACGAACCTTGATTGACAAGGCAAAAACGTAACAATAATTTAACAGGCATCGAATTAGATTATTCATATTTGGAACGCGATAGTTTGAAGATTAAAATACTTTTCATACAAGACGCCTCCCCTCAAAATTTTTAGATACCACAAATGTGAAACTGAGACCCTTCGAAACCGGTGGTGTTGGCTTTGAACATTCGGTTGCTATCAAATATTTTATTTAGGTCGATTTTACACACGAATTATAGCAAGAACTGAGATATTTTGAATTTGTAACGTACATATGAGCTAGATTTTTCAGAAAATATGAAAGAATTATGCCAAAAATGTGATTTTTAGGTTATGTTGACAAAGCACTTCGCTTTGTACTACTTTAAAAAGTTGCAGTCGAGTGTGGAACACATTGCCTTGGTTTTATAGATAACTTCATTGCAATATATTTAGATTTTTTTTAAATTATCACTTAAAAATAAATTATTTTCCAACAAATTGAATTTATTTTTATAAAATATAACATTGTTAATCAAATAAAACTAATTTGCATAATTCAAAAATGAAATAAACAATTTTTATTTTTGAAGCTGAAAGCCGAGGCGCCTGGTATGAAAAGTACCTAATGCTGTATTCCACTGTGAATAATTCTTTAGCAATGATTTAAACGGTGATAACTCATTTTGAGAGCTATCACCTTTTAAATCTTTGCCACAGAATTGACTGAACTGACTTCAAGTCGAAAGAAGACAAAAAAACTAATCCATTAGAGTGACAAAGATAAAGCATTTTTTAAATTTGTTTGTTTGTTTGTTTGTTTGTTTTTAAATTTGCTCAGGTCAGATCTTTCAATCCATAGGACCAGTGAGTTATGTTTTTCCAGAAAAAACCCACAGAAATTTCTCAAGGGAAATCCTGGGGCACTGGATAGGTTATATTTTTCACAAAAGTATTAATTGTTATATTTTTAGTTTTTGTTATATTTAATATGTAGTAATTTTTATATTTGTTATAAGTGTGAGTTATAGCGTGATCACGTTGTAAAATGGCGTAGGCTCATATCGTTAGTGCACGATGAATTATGGATCGCATCAATTAATATTGAGCAGATCCTGAGTCTTTTTCACAAACGTGTTTTTTATAAGTCGCAAAAAAGGTGATTCCTTCGCTCTGTGTACGAAATTATGGGCCTTATACGGAATTACGCAGTACCCGGAACCACTTAATGCGACTTAATTTATTCACTTTTTTTTTTTGGTCCGCTCCGTAACGCGTACAAAACGAGACTCGTTTTAAATTTGTTCTTATCAAGATTTTATGGCTAAATTTTGACATCAAACAAAAACATAACCAACAATTATTAAAAAAACTTAAGTACTAAGTAGGTAGCATTAATTCGACTATTTTCACATCTCAAAATTATCTGGAAAGTTAATTATTATTAATACTCATATCAGAATTATTTTTTTCGAATATTTTCCTTCATAAAATAAATATTTAAAAAATCTCTACCATAAAATCGCCAAGACAGATCGTTAGTTGAAATGATCTGGGTGGGATGTTGTAACATCACTTTCGATTCGAACTCGACACAGTTTATGTCTCTTTTTCAAGAATAAAATTGTACTCTATTTCTTTTTTCAATTATGCTTTTTTTGGTGCAATCTCAGCTTAGCTCGAATAAAACAACATTCTATTTTTACTTATATTTACGATTCCATCCAAATTTTTGTTTAGTGATACTTTATCGATATGAAGGAAAGGAAAAGTACGCAACAAAAAGAGATCGTAATAGAAAAAGCGTAGTCAAAAAGCGAAATAGAGTACAATTTTATTCTTGAAACACGAGACATACAGGTGTTCAATAAAATAGGACATAGCTATGGCGCTTTTTAATGAAATTATAATATAAATAGAAAATTACATGTCAATTTTCAATTTTTTTTTTTATTTAGATAATATTTTTGAATACGTATAAATAAATTCTAAGACTCCATTTAAATTCAATACAAAAAAAATTAAATAAAAATCATCAAACTTGTATTTAAAAATAGTCTGTTCAAAAAAATAGGACAGTTCATTTCAATACGTAAATATGGCCTCAATTCAGTCTTGCATGTGGATATTTTTATAGTGGACTAAATACATTAATTAATATTTAGTTGTATGACCCTTTTTGTTCAGCACTTCTTTGCAGCGGCGGTCCATAGACTCTACTAAATTTTGGCAAGTCTTAACCGGAATTTGTTCCCAGGCGGACCTTATTGCATCCCATAATTCGTTCTTATTTTTGTACTTTTTTGTACTAATGGTTTTCTTTACAATACTCCATTAGTTCTCGATCGGGTTTAGATCGGGTGATTGAGCTGGCCAATCCATAACCTCTACGTTGTGTTGTCTAAACCATGCTTTCGCCTTTCTCGAGGTATGTTTAGGGTCATTATTTTGCTGAAAACACCAACCTGAGGGCATTGTATTTTCAGCCAACTCTAGTATTACGTTATTTAGTATGTCAACGTAAACATCCGCATTCATCGTTTCCATTATCCAATATATTGGCCCTGGGCCATACCACGAAAAACCATCTCATACCATAATTGATCCACCGCCGTGCTTTATGTTTTTTTTTGTGTATTTTGGCAACAAACTTGTATTCGGTGGCCGTCGTACATAATGTCGGCCATCGGACCCAAAGAGATTTACCTTGGATTCATCAGTCCATAACACTTTCTTCCACTTTTATGGATCTGTTTGCCAGATGTTTTTTTGCAAAGCTAACCCTGTGTTTAATGTTCTTTCTTGACAAAAGTGGGACTTTCTGGGCGGCGCAACCTCTTAATTTGTTCTCTAGCAATCTCCTTCTTACCGTTACATCTGAAACATTCAAGTTTAGATCCTTTTTGATTTCGCTGGATGTCATAAATGGTTCTTTTTTTTCCGTTCGCACGATTAAAGCGTCTTCTTCTTTTTTTGTGGTTTTCCGAATGCGTCCACGTTTTTCCACAAGATTTTTTATTTTAAGGGCATTTAATACCATATTGCGCGATCTGGACAGAATTCGAGCAATTTCGGAAATGGATTTTCCTTCCGATTTTAGTTTCAGTGCAATTTTCTTTTCATCATTGCTACAGTGTTTTGCACGGCCCATTTCTGAATTTCTGAATAATTATTTTTACATTTATTTTAAAATAATATTAAATTTTTTAATTGCACTTACCAAATTTGTTATAATTTTAATTAATTATTTTATGTGTATCGAGCGAAGTTCAAATTTATACTGATGTCCTATTTTTTTGAACGCAGAAATAAAATTTTTATAATTGTTTTCGGTGATTTCCCGAAATTTACAAAAAATATCTGTTTACTCGATCAACATTTTTTTAGTAGATTCTATTGGGACTTCACCCGGCCAATTATAATTAGATATGTTTGTAGGAAATTTTTGAAATTTTAAATTGAATAAAAAATGATGTACTGTCCTATTTTATTGAACACCAAAACCCTATCGAATTCGAATCGAAAGTGATGTTACAACATCCCACCGCTTGATTTGATACTTTTTGACCATAATTATGGCGATTCACTAATGCGGACAGAAATTTTTTGTAAGTCAAGGTAGGCGCATACGAAAAGACCAGGTTTTCCATACGCATGTACTCTACACTAAAAAGATAAATTTTTCCATCATACATATTCTAAAAAGTTACTAAATTTTTTTATTGTTCTTTTATTTTTCGGAACTTTTTTAAAATACAACACAAGAGAGATGGAACAAATTTATCTTTGTAGAACGCGAGTCGAAAAACCTGGGGTGAGATGTTGTAACCATCACGTTTTTCGCTTCGATGCATTTTCGATAGAATAACGGTATTTTAGAACTAAATTGTTTTAAAATTTTATATTTTTAACAAAGCAGTACCGTTATTCTATCGAAAATGCATCGAAGCGAAAAACGTGATGGTTACAACATCTCACCCCTGGTCTTTTGGTATGCGCCTGCCTTCAAATCTTGACTGACTTCGTTTTGTGTTTCGTTCACGCAACCACCGATTTTATATTTTTATCTCATTTTATTTTTTTACTGGCGCAGAATTCCAGGTTTACGGCAGGCGAAGAAATTTATATCACCTTCGTCTGTCAGGGTTAAGGAGTGTCTTGAACTTAGGAAACCTGAGTTGAGGCTGCTTACTGGCTTCCTCACAGGTCATGTCCCCTTAAGGTATCACCTTAAGAAGATGGGCCTAAGTACGACAGATGGATGCCGCTTCTGCGGTCTGGAAGCGGAATCAGCGGAACATGTTCTGTGCCATTGCCCAGCCATTTTCCAGCAAAGACTGCAACATCTAGGAGGGAGAACAATGAGCCCGGATAGTATGTATCTTGTACCGGCCAGTAGTATTGTCAGATTCATTAAGAGCCTGAATATTGACTGGACGGATAATTAAGTAGGGTCCAGCACAATAGATCTTTTAGGTCGCGGTGCGAGGTGGCTTATCGCCCACATGGCCCTCCGGTTAATAATAATAATAATAATCTCATTTTATTTTGACACAAACTTTTATTCTCAATGGAATTCAGCCTTTAACCGAGTGATTTAAAAAGTAATTTACACCAATATTTTTATAGAAAATAATCCGGGTAATAAGTTAGCATGTTTGAGATTATGAAATCGGTTTTGTTTTAAGCAGATGAAACACGAGTCGAACCAACTTTCAATTAACGATATTTTTAAATGAGATTTTCTTAAAACTTGCTGTTCTTTGTGTCCGCATAAATGCAAATTATTACGGTTTTTTGCATTTGAATTTAAGAATTTATAATTTTATAAAAAAAAAACATCACATTTTTATTTTTAAAATTCTCATTCTACTTGCACCACATTCACTGCATAAAAATCTGGTCACCCTATGTTATATGTATACATAAAACAAAAGGCGCTACCCTCGAAAGAGAGATGAATTGTACATCGTAACCACGAAACTTGCTTAATATTATTATACTGTACTTACGCATAATGGAAAAAAAATTTGGAACCATCCGACTTGAGATGGCCAACCTCACATTTCAATTTTGAAGAAATTACTAACTCCACACTAAAAGTACGTTTAAAACTTATTGCTTGAATTCCAGAGTAAAAGTTATTAAACGAAATCATATATACTTTACCGTACGTTTCGACATAATAAACGAAATAAATACTACACTTCCTCTTTGAAATACTATACTTATTTTTAAACATACTCCACGTACTCCCGAGTTTGTCTAAAAGCTATTCAATTAGGTATAGTTTCTAAAAAAAACTATCCAGCTAACTAATCTACCACAAATCCGTTTGCGTTGACAGACTAGGGATTAATTTCCTAGGCAGAGAAGTAAAATACTACGATGGTGATTTCCTGAATTATAACTAGTAAATGAGCTGGACTTATTTGAACAGTTGAAATATTACAAAATAACGTCTAATCAGGCGAAAAACGCTTGTACCACGAAATACAACAAAGTGATATCAAATTCTAAAACAAGTTATTTTCCAATCACTGATTATCACAACACAACGCTATTATACAAACGATCTACCTGCGCTAACGAATTTTCTTTCTTGGAGAAAATATAAAGAATTTGCGTTTTACATACAAAATCTATTGATGATTTTTTGGGGCATTGAATAGCATTTTTTCTTCTTGGACCTCTCACTAAAGACACCACCAACATTTCGTCTAGCTTATTTTTCCATTCTATGTATGATCTCTTTCGAATAAATAACAATTATTAGTGTGTTAGAGAATAAATGTTAGTTTAATGTTGGTTTGAAAATCGTTAGGAGCAATGAGTGCCCCAGGTACCCGAGGCTCTAGGGTTAAATAAATATAAATAATAAAAAAATTGCGTTATTTCTTCAAGGGAATTACAGGATTGCATCATACTTTCAGTCCTAGGTTAATTGTCATTTAGGACCGGAATGGAAAGCTCCGTGCGTGTCATCGATGCTGTACTCAACACATGGAATAATGATTTTTCCGAACTATTTAAAGTTCATGTGTACAGACTGTAGATGAATTGAGGATCAATCCCACAAGGAGTTCACACAGGCTATGCAGAGATTTAAGAGAAATTGTTCACCTTGGTTGTAAAGGAATCTCCGTTAATATTACGTAATAAAGATATTAACATAAATAATTCAGTTTTTTTTTTGTAAAATTGAACCCATTTCTTAAATTCGACCGGTTCATGTCGATGCTCGAAAACAGAGTAGGCTGATGGCAATAATTGTTAACATCCCGAATGGGAATGTGGAAGGGGCCGAAGAAAATGATTGCAATCTGTCGAATTGTGATCAAAATTTGACATCACCATTTTCATCGATTCCAATAGATAATCGAAACAAGACAAAACTTGAGCTCACCATGGGTAGATGACATTTAAACGATGGATTGCGGATTATTTTGTATTTTTTTAATTTAATTGAAAAAGAAGTTATTTATGTATATGTTATTTTTAATGTGAAGCTGTATTTTAATTTATATTTATTATCTTAATATAAAATCGAGATCACAATCAAGTTCAAATTATCGTAACATTAGGGGGGTTGCGAAATATGTTTGTTACAATGGAGGAAAGGACTAACAAAAAACAAATTTTACATTAAGTAACATCCAGACGATACACAGGTCCAACAAATAAACCAAAAAAAATAAAAATAAAGAATTAACAAAACTAATTTTTATTTACAAATTACAGAAATTTTTTACGATATTTTTTCATCTCGTAAAATCTCCAGCTCATCAGGTAACGCATAAATTCTCAATTGTTTCTCAATAATTAAATCCTGTAACTGTGACAACTCCTGCGGCACATACACCGCTCCATCCATGTACAATCCTTTCATCCAAGGGCATTCATCCAAACTTTTGTACAATATTGTCTTAAGCTGCGATAAGTTTTCTTCACAATTGTAAATAAACTTGATGTACAATCGCCAAAGGAGAGAATTTTTCTTCATTTTATTCGTCTCAACATTATCGTTTAGATAAAATTTTAGCAAATTTTTTATCCGATTTTTAATTATCGCATTCAAATACTGTTGCTCTTCTCCGTCAACCGCAGAATATTTACTGTTCATATTGAACATAACGATCAGAAATATCAAAAATATCGAATTTTTATTTGAATCTTCGAGTACATTTTTAATTTTGTACAATAATTTATTTTCGATCAATACTAAATATCGTAAGAGGATAAGATTTTTTGGATATTTGTTTACACCACATTTTAATAATGTCAGATAATTTTGTGAATTATAATTATTCTCAATCAATTCAATTGATTTAAAAAATATTTCGTAAAATCTCATTTCAAGACTATCCATATTATCTAAAATTAAATCAAAATTCTCTATTCGATTTTTGATTAAAATATTCAAGTATATTTTATACTGTAAAACTAATTCGCAATTCATATCGGCCTGAAATTTATTTTCTACTTTATTGAGTGCAAGCAGTTTACGAGAATCCGTCAGCTGAAATGTATCGATATCCTGATATAAATTATTTATGCATTTTACTTCTAACAGCATCATAATTAGAATTTTTAATATACGTTCATTGTATATTTTATTATGATTCTCAATAAAGAGTACCTCGATATAGCTAAATATAAAATTTGTTATATCATCATCATAACCATCACAATAATGATAGTTCATTAGCATTTTATTGATGATATCCTCATAGTTCGCAAACCCCTCGTTCTCGTAAATAATATTTGTGTACAATGTAAAAAACTTTAAGTTATTTCGAAACTCTTGATTCGATTTTAGAAATGTTTTGATTTTAGTTTTTAGCCTTAAATAAGCCGCATTATTGTTTTCATGATTTATTTTCAGTATTAAATGCTCAAATTTGATCCATAATAGTATATACATTGGATGCTCGGTTAATTCGTTCAATTTTAATAGAAGTTTTACAGTTACCTCATAATATAACTCATGTCCAATTTGATTCGCAACATAGCTTGGCCCCACATTAAATTCCTTTATAAATTCTAACAGGACTTGATTAAATCGTTCATATTTAGCTGGATTGCCTACTGAATTCTGTAACACTATGCTTAATAATTTTTCAATATCATCAAATTCTGCCTCGTCTACAAATAATTGATCATAATCACACAATTCAAGAAAAGGCAGTTTTAATAACTTTAAGATCGGCATTGTTAAAGCTAAATATTTATTTTCTCCAGTAGGGTAGATAAAATTACTTATATCTTCAGTGTAAATTATACGTTGTGGGTCTGAGCATGAAAAATTGTCGGGACAAGGTAAAAAATTAAAATTTTGTCGTAATTTTTCAATCCGTAGCCATATTTCGTTCATTGGTAGGCCTGATTTTAGAATAACCTCTTCGTATTCGATTAACGTGTTTTGATCACATTCCTTGGGCTCAAATAATGTCAATTTGTCCGATGTTAAATTTAATTCTAACGCAAATTTTATTAGTGCAAAGAACTGTTCATTGAGACCACATTGGCGTAGAAATAAGGCGGATTTGTAGAATAGGTCTGAAATAAAAAAGGGTTAAATGATTTTAATTTGGATGATTTTAAATGATTTTAATTTGGATTTATGCCCGATTTAGATGAAGAAAAATGTTTGCCTTGCAAAAAAAGAAGATATTAGTACATTACAATTTTCGTTTGAATGACAAGAACAAAACAATGCAAAATTATGTCAGCGTTTTTTTTGTTTTTTGTTTTACCAATTGATACTATAAAAACATTAAAACTAAATATACTACTATAAAATATACTCGACCCGACTATATTTTTTGATATTTTATAGTAACAAACAAACACAAACACAGTAAAAGTATATTATGAAAACCTATACGATGACCAGAAGTCAAATGTTATAGCAGAAAAAATCAAATCAAAAGCAATTTTCCCAATTTTATTTATTAAGTTTTATTTTTGTCACTAACAATTTTATTTATTGTTATAAATTTTATTTTTGTCACACTACTGATAAATGTTAAAAAATATAACATCCAATTATGTATAAGCCGCCAAAAAATTATAGCATCGCCATGTTGGTTTACATAGTCCTTTCTCATTTTAACTAATGGATATTTTTTTATTGCGTGCAGCTCTATGCAAGGCAAACATTTTTCTTCATCTAAACCGGGCATTAGATACAATTACAACTAAGGTTTCTTCAAAATTAACATATCAGTACATTGCATCAACTGAATTTCCACATAAAGTAGTATATATTCCCATAATTTCTGATTTCGTTGAGTTTTATTTTAATGTAGGCCAAGCGATATTCTCATTTGTCTTGGCTAAAAAACTGGTTTGAATCTATGCTGACACAGGATGTAAAATGACGTATATTTAGGGATAAAAGCTTTAAAACTATTCTGAAAAAGGGGAATTTTCTGGAAAAGCGTACCATATTCTGGATAAGGGGAAAATGCTTATTACATAAGCATATTTTGGAAATAAATATTTTAGAAAAGGGCGATTACTTTGTTTTGTTATTCAAATCTCCGCTATATACAAGAAAAGGCGCTACAGTCGAATGTCTGGTGAATTGTGAATCGTAGGCGTAGCCTAATGTTGGGTCCAAAATATATATGTACATACTTGTTCGGATGGTCAAGCCCTAACCATGACTACCAAAAAATATCTGAATATTCTGAGTAGCCCAAGATTCTGTTTTTATTGTACAAATTTTTTGCATCATTTGTTTAAGTAGTTTTATTTTAAAATAATCATATCTAATAATTTATTTTATACTATTTTACCAAATTAACACAAAATTTACAAATAATAAATTAAACGGTAGAATAGAGTTTTATTTAACTATACGGAAAATACTGTTTTGCAATGAAGTGTACTCCACGTAAGCCAAAACCAAAATCGCGTTGTAAAAAACGAAAAGCAAAGAAATGTGCTCGACCGGGTCGAATAACAACAAATCCATTTTTAAATTTTTTACGAGAATATCGTAGGAAAAATTGTGGAAAGACAATGACAGCAATTGCAATAAAAGGTGCTAAAGTATGGTGTTGTATGACAAGAAAACAGAAATGTCCTTATATTATGGCTGCTAAAAGAGCAAAAAGCAAGAAACCCAAAAAACGAAGAGGAGGGTGTTAGATTTAAAATGTTAACCGAATGAACTTCTTCAATTTGTTTTGTTATGCAATAAAAAGCTTTTTGTAAAGTAAAACAAAATATTTTACAATTTTTAAAAACGGATTTGAATTTTATGTAAATTTGACATAGCGCGCGTTTTATTTGACCATTTACAACAAGCCATGAATCCAATACCATTTTGGTATTCGTAAAACTCGCTTTGTACGTGGAATTCAATATCCAATAATATTTTTCACATGGAATCATCCCCAAATTTAATTTTTAAAATTCTAAAAGTTGTCGATACTGTCATGTAGATTGAATTTATTTTGACATAACAAAAATTGTTGTTTGGTGATTTTTTATTTTTCGTACCTAACGTTAAATTACAAAATAGGTAATTGTTGTACGTATGTACATTAGCCGTAACACATATATTAAAATTTTGACTCGGAAATTTAGGCATGATTTTTTTTCAAAATTCAGCTGGGACGCGATTTCGAAATGAATACCAATTTGAATTTGGTCAAATAAAATGAGCCTCTAATAGGCGCGTTTTATTTCACCAAATTCAAATTGGTATTCAATAACTAAAAAATATTATTGGATTTTGAAAAACAAGTACACAGCGGGTATCCACGAATACCAAAATGGTATTGGACTCATGGCATTGTTGTTGTAAATGGTCAAATAAAATGCGCCTAATGTCACTGTGCGATTATGAAAACTTTACTTACCTATCAGAATATGTTGATTTCCCAGCTTATTATATAACGTTTGCATACATTTTTCGTACAGCTTTAACACATCTGGGACACTACATCTTGCCATCGAACCTTGAGTTGCATTGATCAATGCACTCCACAATATGTGATTCGCCGCATCTTTCGCCAAAAATTTTTCAATCTTTTTACTAACCTCATCGGCCGGAAACACGTTGGTTACTATTTCTATGTATTTTGTAACAAGCTCCTTGTTTTTTAGATTCTCTTTTAGAGCCCGTTCCAATACATCACATTTCTTATCCGCCAATTGTGTTTTTGATAATTTCATTATCATACCAGCAGCATTTTGATGTTCAACGAATTCTATCCATTTTGGAATATCATTCGGGTAGTCTGATAAATATTCGTTAAATTCTTTCGTTTTTAAGACAAATTCTACTTCATTTTCAGCAGGATTCGATTTCGGGTCCGATTGAACCTCGATTAAATGTAATTTTTCTTTATAGTATCGTTTAAAATTGTCCTCCGCACGACCATAACTTTGACCACCAAGTATTTTATAGAATTTACGGTGAAATTTAGGTCGTGCTGGCCGATGTAATGTATCCACCTTAAGATAGTTTTTTGTAGCATTTTTGTCAACATAATAATCCTCTTTGCCTGTAAACTGGGTCTCTTTAGCAAGTTTTAATTCTTGCCGTTCCTTCTTGGATTTTTTCTTTTTAGCTTCTTTTCTAAGCGTTTTACGATGTTTTACAATTTGTTCATCATCTAGATCATTAGATTGCCTCTTATTCGAAGTAGTGCCTAATGCTTCTAGGTCTTTAACTTGGAAGCTTTCGTTTGATAACCATTCTGAACCTAAAATAATATAAAGTTATTAAATACTTTGTTTGTGAACTTTTAAATTAACTGCACCATTTCTATTAAAGTTAGATGATGATGTAGGAATTATTTTTTCGCCGCTGTAGGCAGGAAAAAGAGACATTTCTGACAAATATCAAGTAAAAACGCACACAACAAATAAAAACCAAAACAAATTATTTATTTTGACAGCACAGGGTGAAAGTAAAAATTATGACTATGCTCTAACGGAAGTTGAAATAACTATCGGCACCCGGGATTTCAACCATAGTGACACTTGTTGATCGACTTTTAATTATTATTGTTTACAATACATACCCTAACCATCTTCAGATTTTTCTCATTAAATTCAATTAATTTTAATTCTTTAAATGAGTTCAAGTGAACGTAGATCATTATTAGGTGATCAAAACGGTGCTCAACAATCACAGTCATCACATCAGCAGGAACGTAATCATTCACGCAGCTCATCGGAATGGAGTGAAAACGAAAATGACGGTGATGTTGGCGAGAGCTCGAGTTATTCTTCATCGATTTATTCAAATTCGAATGAAAGTTTTGTCAACGACTGGGAAGCATTTATCACAGAAGAGAAACGATTATTTTATATCGAGTTTAATCCAACAACCGTGAGTAAAAATGAGAAAACTGAAAATTCTTTGTTGGCCGCGAAGAATCAGTTTAGTCGTGCATCAACACGACGCAGTAACAAAACATCGAAACTATCAAGATTTGTGGGCAAATCAGGAAAGGCGGCAAATCATCCTGTGAATGTTGAGGGTACATCAACAGCAACAGAAACGAAGGTAAAATTTAGTGAGGCCAGCGAAGGAGAAACAAAAGAGTTATATTTATACCTGGATCCATCGAATCGCTATCGGTACGGACGTCGAAGTACAATTTGCGAATCGCTTCTTGGTCTATCGGTAAGTCCATTTTCTGATGGCCTACGTTTAATGGTGGCCAATTTTATGCCGAACTTCAATTGCAACAATAATGTGATTAAAATTGGTGATTGGCTGAAAAATATTAATAATTTTGAAATAAATTCAATGAATCTAGACGAAATTTTGCTCTCATTCACTGAACCCAGCGAGATTCTGCTAAGGTTGCAAAAAATGTCTGATGAAGAAGCAATTCAGTTAAATGAGATTGAATATGGAAGAATAACAAGTTTGGGAATGCTTTGTGATATGCTGGAGAGATTCTTGGCAGAAGAGAATGAAAATGAAAATTATTTAGAAGGATTTCAAGACACATTTTCCTTAATGTATTTAACCATGGAAGGATTAGAAGAACAAGGACCAGAAGGACAAGATGTTTTATACTGCTATCCACAAAAACATGAAAATTTTATGTATACTTCACGCGGATCATTTTTAACTCTTAACTCAATTTTAAAATCTGGGTTGAACTCTATACCAGATATCTCAACTATTCGCTTTGCTAGCAATGATTACAATGTATCGTTCACAGCGTTTAACGAGGATTTACTTTTAGTGGCAGTTCGGGATGACATTGTCACAAAAAATGAGCTGAAATTTAAAACCCAAGAGATTATAAATTATTTCGAGTTGATACACCGAAATCTTTCAGAAAATTTCTATCCTCAGAATTTGGTTAACATGAACTGTTATTGCAAATTACTTAAAATTGAAATGCTTAATAAAAAAATGCCAATATTTGAACAGGGACTACTCCAGCCTCATTTTGTGCCGCTGCCGAAAGAAGCACAGTTGCGCATCGACGACGCCTTAAGTGAAATGGAAGCGATGGATTATCGCGAATGGAATTCTGAGCCATTAAAGTCGCAACGGGAATTTTTTATAGTTGGAAGTCTTTTATACTTTAAATCATATCTCCTTGCTTCTCATCTGCCATCGCCTGATTTATTGGACATAGAATCATTCCTTCGAATGAATGGTATATTCGAAGTTCTCAATAATAAAAAAAATATCACAATAAAAGAGCTGGTTATCTGGAATGAGATCTATCCTAAAAATTGTTTTTCTGATGTTAAGAGAAATAATATGACACCACCACAGGGACGTTGGTTTTTGGCGGTGATTGGCATATCACAAATGCTATTGATTGCAATACTAGAGTATCGTTGCAGCGAAACGGATGGTAACTACAACAATAACAAGAAGGTGGAACCAGCCCCATTTTATGTCGAAGAAATTCAAGATACGTTAGATCATCTGAAACTTGGAGGAATTGAAAAATTAGCATCCACTTGGATAATCCATAATCGGCGGCCTCAGATAAATTTGGATAATGTTTCTAATGATCATATTGCCGTTGAAAACACTCAATATTTGAAACCGAAAGCTGAGCTTATATCAATTTTGAAAAGGAAAAATAATTCAACTGAAAACATTGGTGGTGGAGGTTCATCTTCTGTTCACAGCCAAACGATTAGTGAGGATTCAGACCGAAAATTCAGTCAAAACGATGATGAAGATGGAAGTGACTCTGATTGGGATGGTTTCCCATCAGATAGTCAAAAAAGCAGTAGTGGTTTTGATATGTCTGAAATGACTGAAACACTATTGAAAGAAGTTTCCGATATATTGCCGACAAAAATTACTGCTGGCGTTGATAATGTCCTCTTTCACTATGTTCAAATTGAAGTGGGTGAAGCTTATATTTTGGCACCAACAAACGTCATTGAGAACGAAATAATTCAAATATTTCGCCAATCCTGCCATTTAATTCACACAGTATTGCAGAATACATTAAAATTTCGTAAGATATTATCGGAAGACGGACAAAAGCCACAGGCAGGCTCGTCAAATCAACATCGTTCATTGGTTGCGATCAAAGAGCATGGAATTTTATTCAACATGCAAAATGAGAAAGACGAAATTCTTGAATTTTGGGTAATTGGAAGACTTTTCAACTCACCGATTCGTGAATTGTACATTTGCCACCGTGCTGATATACCACAGAATTTAGTAGAAATTGCATTTCGATTAAATTTACATACGGCTGGTTAAACTGCTGTTGATTGATGTTATTTTAATAATTTTATAATAAATATTCCGTCCAATTATAAACTCTTTGTTTATTTATAAATCATTTTTTTTATTTTTAATAAACATAATAATTTTTTCAAAATAACCATTTGAATGCCAAACAATTTATTTTTCAAAAATTCTTATTAGATAAATTCGGAGATTAATTGACGAATGGTACGGAGAGCTCTAGCGGACAAAAGTCGCACATTCGAAAAAAGACCTTAGTAAATTTGTAGTAAAATTTATTTTTGTTATGTTGGTAAAAAACATACTGAAATTTCCTTCCCCATGAAATTATTTGTTTAATTTGATTTAAAGTTAATTTTTGGTCACATAAATTCAGTCATAAAAATTAAAAATAATAGAAACAACAAAAAAATTTACTATAAATTTACTGCGCATGTTCGGAAACAGATTGTTGAATTTTATCTCCGAATTTTACTATAAATTTACTTTGGTCTTTTTTCGAATGTGCTAATTATTTCAAATAAATTATAATTCTATAAGGGAAGTTAGGTTAGAATTCGCGCACCAACCAAATAAATTATAATTAGGGAAGCTAGGTTAGAATTCGCGCACCAACATCTGAGATTTAGTGTTGTATCACCAGAGCGGCAGTACTAGCTACTTAACGAAAATTCGGATTTTTTGTTTTTATATTTAACGAATTGTTTATTTTATTTTAACGAAATATCTGTCACAAAATGTATACAATGTACTTATTGTTTTGTTAAATTTTATTATTATTGCTATACGTAATTATTAGTATATATCTTAATTGCTCTTAATAAATTATAATTCTATAAGGGAAGCTAGGTTAGAATTCCCGCACCAACATCTGAAATTTAGTGTTGTATCACCAGAGCGGCAGTACTAGCTACTTAACGAAAATTCGGATTTTTTGTTTTTATATTTAACGAATTGTTTATTTTATTTTAACGAAATATTTGTCACAAAATGTATACAATGTACTTATGGTTTTGTTAAATTTTATTATTATTGCTATACGTAATTATTAATATATATCTTAATTGGATTACGTATAACAAAGTTGTTTTATTTGTTATTTGTGTTGTGTTGTGATTACTATGTGCATTTCTATAAAATTGAGGTTATGTTCCTCAAATCACAATTTTAATTTGTTAAAGCATCGTAAATAAGAATTTTTTTATTAATTAAGATTAAAAATAGATTAAAATTAAAATTTTTTATTGATGATCGTGTATCAAGAAAACATTTCAAGGTCATTGACCTTAGTAATCAAAACAACATAAATAAAACAACATGCAATTGCTGATGCGGTAGCCATGAATTACGAGACAAGTAAAAAGGATGTCCTAGATACAACAAATGGAGGATCGAGTGCTGAGGTTCGATTGGTACTCGGAGAAAGGGAAGGACAAACCTGAGCTAAAACCGCCCAGAAAAAACATCGAGAACCCTGACCAATTTAATTCTTTGGGCTATGGGCTATGGATTTATTCAATTCAAGAAACAAATACTACGTTTCCATGATGGAGTTAACCGGGATTAACGTGAATTATCTTATCATGGAAACATGTCGAGTTTAGGATCTTCGTTAAGTTTCTTAATCCAACTTAACTCAACGAAAGTAGTAGGGTTTGAAGGGATTCTATCTGTCAAAAGCAAAACAAACAATTATACCAATTCAAAATGGCATTGCGAGTATTCTTTTCTCTTCGTAATACTTTATAAATCATAAAAATCACAATAAATGTTAAATTTAAAAATTTCCACCATATAAATAAAATTTCTAAATATGACTTTAAATTGTTGTGAAATGTCAATTAACACTAGAATTTATATTTGCATGGAAACGATATGGATTAGCGCGGCCATGTTATTAACTCAACGAAACTCTTAAATCGGGCTAACTCTGTCATGGAAACGTAGTAAAAGATGCAGAAAAGGTTGTTCGACAGATTCAATATGTAAACACTAATGGGAATAAAGTGAAATTGAATCGAATTCTAAATACGCACGGTGGTAGTACATCGACGAGAACGAGAAGAAACGTGGGGAATACAGAACAAACGGCTTTTCAATTTAACCACAGATTTGCCACTGCCCACATCCACATCATCGAGTTTCTCTTCTTCGCATTCTTTCTCGGTCTGCCGTTTTGCCTCTTCTTCTTCGCGTTTCTGCTTGCCTTCTCGCCGAGCTTTTAATAGTGTCATAGCATTACTTAGTTTATCATCAGTTTTATTCGGTTCAACATTTTTCTTTCCTTCTTTCGAACGTTCTTTAGTATCAAAATATTCAACGGAAGCAGATTCAGCTGGTGAATCTAAAGGTTGTGGTTAATAAATAATGGGAACACCTTTAAAATTTAATAAAACAAAAATAACTTCAATTTTTTCTTGGGGAGATAAAGGAGACTGCACAGGAGAAAGTATATGTGGTACTTCTTTTGGTGGCGGCTTTGGCGTAACACCATTTCAATGTCACCAAAATTATATTTAAGTATTATTTATACCGGTTGGTTTGAGTTTGAACTTTAAAAATGAAAATTCGTTTTGTAACTTTTAAGTTTTGTTTGATTAACAGTGTCACGTTTTAAAGAAAATATTCAAAATATTTCTTTAAAACGTGAGACTGTTAATCAAACAAAACTGATTGTAAAACATAAAAGTTAGAAAAAAAATTTTCATTCATAACAATATGACTCTGACATTTAATTGAAAACAACAACAACAAAATGTTTCGTTAAAACTACTGGCGCGACGCCTGACGAGAGAACCCCAAATATTTTTTAACGAAAAGATGTGGGCAGGCAACTTTACTATGGAAACATAACCTCATTTCCCTTATAGTTATTATAATTAATTTGGTAGTTTCCCTTATAGTTATTATAATTAATTTCTGTAAATTTTTACCAACATAACAAAAATAAATTTTACTATAATCGTATATCGTAGGATCCCAAGTATAACAAAACTGAAAACTTGAATCGGTTATAAAATCTTTTCCGGTTTTCGTTCGAAAAAATTGAAAATGCTGAAAAGATGGTGTTTCAAATTTTTAACACATGTAGCGTTGAAGTACAAATGTATTTTTGTTTTCTGTAGACGCCATTACGATTGCGTTATACGTAAATAGTTCATGTGTTTGTTTATTAAAAAAATCGAAATCGACTGAAACTGATAGTGTGTAAAAGATAATAATTATGAAATAGGAATAAATTTATCAATAAAAGTGTTACAAGCAGACGCCTGGCCACTACTTGGTTCGACAACGATACCAATTACATTTCCGATACCTCATATCATATAAATTTTTGTGGACGAAAACTTACGTGGCTACACCGTTTTTGTCATGATGAACTCAAAGTCTCATACCTCAAGAAACCCTGTATCATTACGATGCAAACTTTTCAAATGGCTGTCCTATTGTTGTTTGAGACATGTGATGTGATGACGTAAGGATATACAAGAAACGCTACAGTTAAATAATGAAATGTTACAAAAGCATAAATTCAAAGTTTAATTGAATCAAAATTGTTGCTGTGTGGGACAGAGGTTGGTTTTTTTGTTTTACTAGGTCTTGTACCTTGAATACAATATAATATTGTAACGCTTTTTTTCTTTACAGAAATTAGAAGATTCAACCGAAATTATTGACTATTCAAACAAAAGGACTAAGTTTAAAATTACTGCAGCTCTCCAACGTGAAACACCTCAGGAAGTTGAACATGCGATGCATGCAGTAAATGAAGATAGAAAAATGTATTTACTCAGGTGGAGTTAAAATTTATATATTATAATAAATGTAATATTGTAATTTATACATGTAATAAAAATAAAAAGTATTCTTAAAAAAAATATATTTTTAATTAAAGCTAGATTTAAATTCAAAAGTGAAATTTTGGCGCCAAAATTTATATTATAAGCCCCGCCCACAAATTTGTCGTACCATAACCTAACTTTTCTTTTCATCATTTTCCGAGTTTTTTGGCCAACTTTCATAGGAAATCTTATAATAAGTCGGACATTAATTCGGAAAAGAATCGGAGCCCAAGTATTTTTATTTCCGAAAATTTTTGTATTTTTCTGACATTTCGCTGATTTCATCTCCGATTCTTTTCCGAATTAATGTCCGACTTATTATAAGATTTCCTATGAAAGTTGGCCAAAAAACTCGGAAAATGATGAAAAGAAAAGTTAGGTTATGGTACGACAAATTTGTGGGCGGGGCTTATAATATAAATTTTGGCGCCAAAATTTCACTTTTGAATTTAAATCTAGCTTTAATTAAAAATATATTTTTTTTAAGAATACTTTTTATTTTTATTACATGTATAAATTACAATATTACATTTATTATAATATATAAATTTTAACTCCACCTGAGTAAATACATTTTTCTATTCATTTACTGCGTGCATCGCATGTTCAACTTCCTGAGGTGTTTCACGTTGGAGAGCTGCAGTAATTTTAAACTTAGTCCTTTTGTTTGAATAGTCAATAATTTCGGTTGAATCTTCTAATTTCTGTAAAGAAAAAAAGCGTTACAATATTATATTGTATTCAAGGTACAAGACCTAGTAAAACAAAAAAACCAACCTCTGTCCCACACAGCAACAATTTTGATTCAATTAAACTTTGAATATGCTTTTGTAACATTTCATTATTTAACTGTAGCGTTTCTTGTATATCCTTACGTCATCACATCACATGTCTCAAACAACAATAGGACAGCCATTTGAAAAGTTTGCATCGTAATGAAAAACGGTGTAGCCAGGTAAGTTTTCGTCCACAAATTTTATATGATATGAGGTATCGGAAATGTAATTGGTATCGATGTCGAATCAAGTAGTGGCCAGGCGTCTGCTTGTAACACTTTTATTGATAAATTTATTCCTATTTCATAATTATTATCTTTTACACACTATCAGTTTCAGTCGATTTCGATTTTTTTAATAAACAGACACATGAACTATTTACGTGTAACGCAATCGTAATGGCGTCTACAGAAAACAAAAATACATTTGTACTTCAACGCTACATGTGTTAAAAATTTGAAACACCATCTTTTCAGCATTTTCAATTTTTTCGAACGAAAACCGGAAAAGATTTTATAACCGATTCAAGTTTTCAGTTTTGTTATACTTGGGAGATGAAATCAGCGAAATGTCAGAAAAATACAAAAATTTTCGGATATAAAAATACTTCCCAAGTATAACAAAACTGAAAACTTGAATCGGTTATAAAATCTTTTCCGGTTTTCGTTCGAAAAAATTGAAAATGCTGAAAAGATGGTGTTTCAAATTTTTAACACATGTAGCGTTGAAGTACAAATGTATTTTTGTTTTCTGTAGACGCCATTACGATTGCGTTATACGTAAATAGTTCATGTGTCTGTTTATTAAAAAAATCGAAATCGACTGAAACTGATAGTGTGTAAAAGATAATAATTATGAAATAGGAATAAATTTATCAATAAAAGTGTTACAAGCAGACGCCTGGCCACTACTTGATTCGACATCGATACCAATTACATTTGCGATACCTCATCATATAAATTTTTGTGGACGAAAACTTACGTGGCTACACCGTTTTTGTCATGATGAACTCAAAGTCTCATACCTCAAGAAACCCTGTGTCATTACGATGCAAACTTTTCAAATGGCTGTCCTATTGTTGTTTGAGACATGTGATGTGATGACGTAAGGATATACAAGAAACGCTACAGTTAAATAATGAAATGTTACAAAAGCATATACAAAGTTTAATTGAATCAAAATTGTTGCTGTGTGGGACAGAGGTTGGTTTTTTTGTTTTACTAGGTCTTGTACCTTGAATACAATATAATATTGTAACGCTTTTTTTCTTTACAGAAATTAGAAGATTCAACCGAAATTATTGACTATTCAAACAAAAGGACTAAGTTTAAAATTACTGCAGCTCTCGAACGTGAAACACCTCAGGAAGTTGAACATGCGATGCACGCAGTAAATGAAGATAGAAAAATGTATTTACTCAGGTGGAGTTAAAATTTATATATTATAATAAATGTAATATTGTAATTTATACATGTAATAAAAATAAAAAGTATTCTTAAAAAAAATATATTTTTAATTAAAGCTAGATTTAAATTCAAAAGTGAAATTTTGGCGCCAAAATTTATATTATAAGCCCCGCCCACAAATTTGTCGTACCATAACCTAACTTTTCTTTTCATCATTTTCCGAGTTTTTTGGCCAACTTTCATAGGAAATCTTATAATAAGTCGGACATTAATTCGGAAAAGAATCGGAGATGAAATCAGCGAAATGTCAGAAAAATACAAAAATTTTCGGATATAAAAATACTTGGGTTGGGATTCGTAGCTAATTTCGAGTTTCTATCTATTCTAGTACGTTTTTTATCGATGTCATGTTGAATTGAATTTGAAGTTCTATTTTCAATTTCTTTTCGTAATAATCTTGAAAGAGGAAGCATCGTCTTTTAAAAATGGCGTAAGTTTTCATATTTATTATATATAAATTTTATTAAAATTTGTGTTATATAATCTTTTATATTTAAACAAAGTTTAACGTTGATGAAATTTTGTCAGAATACTAAACATTTATATAATTAACAATGTGCAAATGATAGCCAGCCAAGTGTTTTTTTTTCTACAGCACGTGGCATTGGATGCATTTGCAAAATTAATCTAGAAAATCTATATTACAAGTTTGGTAAATAGTTGCATTTTTACCCAATTTATTAGTTTTTCTACAATAATCTAATATTAGCATAGTTTGGTGTATTTATTTATATTCGAGAAATTGTAACCTCAAAAATTTTTTACTCATTTTCAGAACCAAAGTATCGAAAGATACACTCTACGAAAGTGTAAATGCTGTATTACAAGCATCTAAAGATAAGAAACGTAATTTCTTAGAAACTGTTGAATTACAAATTGGATTGAAGAATTATGATCCCCAAAAGGACAAACGTTTCTCAGGAACAGTCAAGTATGTTTGACCTGCAGGCATATTTTTCTTTTTGAAAATGTGTTTTTGTCAGGTAGCCACAATTTTAATTTGTGGCGGACCATTACTCAGGGTCTTAAAATAATTGAGAAGGTTATGAATTTAACCGAAATTTTTGACTAATTATATTTGTAAAAAAAATTTTAGTCGGGTGGTGAGTCAATTTTACACCGCACGCAATGGCTCATAATTTCGAACACATTAAATTAATATAATTGTAAAATTTAAGTCAATATTAATATTTTAGGCTAAAGCATATTCCAAGACCAAAAATGCAAGTTTGCGTTTTAGGAGATCAACAGCATTGTGACGAAGCTAAAGCCCAGAATGTACCTTATATGGATGCTGAAGCACTCAAAAAGTTAAACAAGAACAAAAAACTTGTTAAGAAGCTAGCCAAAAAATACGACGCTTTTTTGGCTTCAGAATCATTGATCAAACAAATTCCAAGATTGTTGGGTCCCGGTTTAAACAAGGCTGGTAAATTTCCAGGTCTTTTGGCACACACTGAATCAATGACCTACAAAATTGATGAAGTTAAAGCTACTATAAAATTCCAGATGAAGAAGGTAAGTTTGTCAAATTTGAAAATTTCAATTAATACTAACTGTTTTTTTTGTTTTAGGTATTGTGTTTGTCAGTAGCCGTTGGTCATGTAGATATGATTCCCGATGAATTGGCTCAAAATATTCATTTGTCAATCAATTTTTTGGTGTCTCTGTTGAAGAAACACTGGCAAAACGTACGTTCTTTACACATTAAATCATCAATGGGACCAGCACAACGTTTGTATTAAGCTGTGTTGAAGGTGAAGCAACATTTTTGATTTTTTTAAAAATAAAATTGAGAATAAACAAAAAAATGTTTTTTAAATTATTTTCTTACGTGTAATAAATTTCTTGAACGTCGGCATTGTCCAAATAAGTTATAGAATGAAAATATACAGCTATTTATGGAGATCATAATATGGAAAAATTTGAAATTTCCCCGGTTTGAACCAGATTCATTATTTTCCTAAAAATCAAATGCGATTCGTACTTTCGGATTCATATCAAAGCTTTTAAAAGATTAAATAATTCATATCGTAAGCCAGGAAGCTCGCGATCCATTCTCCAAAAGGGGATAGCGTCAGATTGTTATCATGTTCAATCAAATAGTGAAAATCTCTTGTGTCCTAGCCGGCTAGCCCATTCGAATTCGACATACTGTCGATGCCGAAGAAAGCTGCTGAAGGTTTTTTTTTTGTAGTCAATTTAGGTTGGTATAAAGCTTTTTAATGCCACTAGAGCCATCTATTAGCTATGATTAATTTTATTAAATTAAAGGTTCTTAGGGTTAAAAGCACGTAAAAGTAGATGTTCCGCTTCTAACTTCAATCATATTTTGCTCTCTGAGAAATATGTTCTCCCTGCGATATTTTTAATAGATTGACATTTAAACAAGCAAGAATTTTTTTTATCGAAAAGTGCAATAAATTTCTCAAAATAAATCATAAAAATTATAATTAATTATCTCATTTCAATAAGCAGTGAACGGTGATTGACACAATTCTGAAATTATATCGAATGTAGGAGATTAAAAGTCAAAACGAAGTAAAAAAATTGATGTAAAATTTTTTATTGATTCACTTGTTTTTGGAAAAGCAAAAAAAGTGTAGTAGAGCAAAAAAAAAAAAACAATAAATCAAAGTTATTTAATTTAATTTAAAATTAAATATAATTTATATTTATTTCCAATCGAATCTTAAAAACCTGAAAGTGGTATTTCTACACATTTTTGTGTTATAATAAAAACGAGTAGATATTAATATGGAAATAGTAGGAGATTATGAATACAATAGCAAAGATTTGATAGGTCATGGGGCATTTGCTGTTGTATTCAAAGGGAGACATAGAAAAGTAAATACACATCCCAAGATTTAATTATAGGTACACATCAAAAGTGAAATTTATTATTTTCTATTTTAGAAGACAACGCAATGTGTTGCAATTAAAAGTATTACAAAGAAAAGTTTAGCAAAATCACAAAATTTATTAGGCAAGGAAATAAAAATCTTGAAAGAATTAACCGAATTACATCACGAGAATGTTGTTGCATTACTCGATTGTAAAGAATCTCAGCATAATGTCTATCTGGTTATGGAGGTAAGTGCTAAAATTTATTTCTTATCTATTTACCTACTTAGCCTTCGAAATTTCATTATATATATATTCTGAAGGATTTTTTACAAATTTTACTATTGCTGTTGTTTATAATAAGTACATGTAACCACATAAACTTGGTGCGTAATTGAATTTAAACAAATATCAATCAGTTATAATGATAATTTTTCAATTATTGGCATACGGTTGTGTATTTTTCGAGTAATACGTATTTCTCTAGATTTGAATTCCGAATCACAAAGAAAATCGCGATATTTGTTTGTCTTGGATAAATAAACAATTATTAGATGGACTTCAAAATCATTTTTAAACCCAATTTGAAATTTTAATTTCTCATTGGTCGTTTAATTACATTTTCTTTCAAGCGTAACAAATCAGAGTTTGATTCCAATTAGAAAAAAGGGGAAATTAAATATGTGCATACCATAACGGTTAAAAGAATAAATTACAATAGGTCAAAATATAAAAATATTAAAATAAAAAAAAATTCGCACAAGGGTCGTTAATAAGTGATGATTTCACCTTCAGTTATTAATTAAAACTAAACTTTGCTAAAAATATAAAATTATTTAACTTATAGATAGCTCAAGGTGTTAAAACATAATTGTTTTGTCCACCCAGATACTAATTCAGATTCTCCTTCGGCAAAATCAAACGGAGTTCGATTAGTTTCTGTTTTGTGAAAAGATGGATGTTACATACCCATTTAAAAGTTGTTTTCAAACGATTAAACCCTGTTTACGGGGGTAAAAAATTAACCCAAAACTACAAAAATGATCGAATGAAAATTATATTAACCTTTCAAATTTTATTTATCAAAATTTATTTATTTACTTATTAATTCTCTAAAACCATACAAAATTATAAAACTAAATATACAAAAGATTGAAAATTATGGCGAGACCTTTCCTTTGTCAAGGACAGTATTGCGAACCCCTAAAATAAAAATTAAAACAATTTATTGGTCAAATTAAAATAATAATAATAATAGGAAAAATCATAATAAAAACAAAAGAAACAAATTATACAAAATTTACAATAAAAAGAAAATAAAGTAAAAAGAAAATACAAAAATATAAAAAATAATTAATTAAAAGAGACAAAAAATATAAGACCACCTCAAAAAGAAATTTAACATCCTTTCTTACGAATAACTAACCTTTCTACCAGCTCCAAAATTGAATTAGTGGAGATCAGTGATCGTATTTGCAACGGAAGGCAATTAATGAAGGACGAACCAATGACTAGAAAATATCGCCTAAAAGTTACAGTATTAAAAGTTGGTATTTTACATTTTTTTTTTTTTGTTATTATTACGAAAATCGTACGCAAAAACAAACCTCACTACCCTCTGACCACTTCGATAATAAAACAAACGAAGAGCTGTAAAAACATATAGGTGTTGGAGAGGAAAATTTTTATTCGCAACATAAACTGGCCAACAGGAAATATTATGAGCATGGCTCGTAAAAAACATGGAACGAATAATTTGGTTTTGTAACGTGATTAAAGGTTTTAACGTACAATTAAAAGCACCACCTCATGTAAATCGGGCACTTAAACTGCAGCGCCTCCTACTTTTGTAGTTATAAAATTTTGGTATTTTACGGATCATGGAAGGTGAACTCTTCTAGCCATACTCTCTTTTAGCAAAGATTCACCGTGTTTCAATAAAAAGTCGTGTTATTTGATGCTTCTTGATGTTCCAGTTTGGGCAAACACTAATGAATAGCACGAAAGCATTAAATACTGACACATCCAATAAGTTTGCAAACATAACTACTGGCCATTTTTTATTTATTTATTCATGTATATACATATAGCTTTTCATAATAGAGTGTGCTCATTCATAATAGAGTGTGCAATAGGTGGCCAATATTTTATGTAGAAAAAGAAACTGCAAACAACATCCCAAATTGCTGCTTAGTCCTTCCTTTAAATCATTTGGGAAAACATTCCATTCTTCTTAACTGTTTTAGTATTAAAAGCAAGTTGGAAAAATGTACGATTTAATTAAAAAAATAAAAAATTTGTACGAAAAAATATAAAAATAAATATATGGGGTTCGTGGTGGTTATTAACGACCCCACAACTTATACACTATTTATTTTTATAATGTATTTATTTATTTCTTATATAATATTTAGTCTATACAATATTTATCGTTGTATTTTTTTAATGCGAGTATCTCTATTGATATCTCTGAAGCGACTGAAAATTATTTATAATATTTTTCCTGTTTACTTCTTATTGTTTTATTCCGGCTATCGCGATTTTACCTTGGTTGAATTGCCTTGCAATTCAACAAACCACGTGAACAAGTGTGTGCTGATTCGCGGTTTTTTATGTAGATGGCTTCGCTATTTTCCATGCGTTATATTTGTGCAGCGCCTGCTTAATGTTGTGGCGGATTGCTATTGACAGCAAAACGTCACAACATCCCAACAGCAACACAAAACCAACGTATTTCATGGGACGTAAAAGTATACGAAAGATGTGCGGTGAAATTTAGAATGTTTTTATTTTTATTGGTAATTTCCTCACATCGCCACAGACCCCCTTGCCAGTGAATCCCCGATGAACGAGATGTTCGCGTAGCGTGCTGGCGTCGTAATTTGCCTCCCGGCGCGGGTGACTATTGCCCCCGGTATAGTGGCGGCTGGTTTCTCGGCCTTCAGGCAGGATTTTCTGCCTTTATGTGAACTTGCTGTCATGGCTTTCGTTGGTGGCTGTGGTTCCATATTGAACCGAACTCTTGTTCTGTCGCCTGATTTTTCCTTCCCGCTGGCTTGTGGCGTTTTTATTAAACTCTCTTCTGACTCTGGCTTCCCGATGGCTTGCGGTGTTTCGGTGGAATCGTCTTCTGTAAAGCACGGCTTCAGTCTGTCGATTGAGATATGGCTGCTTCTACCCCTGATATTGATGGTAAACGCTTTCTCGTCCCGTTGTATGACCGCGAAAGGTCCTTCGTACGGTTGCTGCAACGATCTCCTGCACAAATCCGTCCTCACGAAAACGTGTGTGCAAGTGCCCAATGCCTGAGACACAAATACTGCCCGACTGCCATGCCTTGACGGTGGTGCTGGGCGGATCCTGTCGAAGTGTTCTCCAAGTTCTTTTACGAACTCCGACGGGCTTGTGTTGCCTTTCTTCTCCTCCACTAATTGACTCGGAATTCGTATTTGTTCGCCATATACTAGTTCGGCTGCTGAAGCTCCTAGCTCCTCTCTGTACGCCGTTCGTAAACCTAGTAGTACCGTTGGTAGCGCCCGTGTCCAATCTTGCCTTTCCTGACACATAATCGCTGCCTTCAGCGTTCGGTGCCACCTCTCGATTAACCCGTTGCATTTTGGGTTATATGCAGTCGTCCTCTTCCTCTCGAAGCCCAGTAATTTCGAGAATTCGGCGAATAATTCTGACTCGAACTGGGAACCCTGATCCGTTACGATCGACGTTGGTACGCCAAAACGTGCGATCCACTGGTTTAGTACTGCGACTGCCACGGTTTCGGCGCGAATGTCTGGAATCGGTATTGCTTCTGTCCATCGCGTGTACCTGTCGATTAATGTGACACAGTACCGTTGACCTTCCGAGATTGGCAGTGGTCCGACGATGTCCAGGTGTATCTCAGTAAACCTTTTGCTTACCGGGGCGAACTCTCCTAATGGACTTTTTGTATGCCTTGCTACTTTCGACTTTTGACAGGCTATGCAAGATTGGACCATTTTACGAACGTCTTTCTTTATGCCGACCCAGATGAATTTTTCCGTCATTGCCCTCACGGATGCTGCCACGCCTGCGTGTGATAATCCGTGTGTTGCCTCGAAGACTGCTTTGCGGAAATCGCCTGGTATGTATGGCCTCGTTCTTCCCGTCGACATCTCGCAGCATATTTTTTTGTTTGCTTGGAATGTCACGGGTATTTCTTCGAATCTTAATTCTGATGCTGTCTCCCTTAATTCCTTCAACTCCTCGTCCAATTGTTGAGCGTCGGCGATTAAGCTGTACTCGATTGCTGCTGGTAGATTTATACTCTCGACCCTTGATAACGCATCTGCCACTACGTTGTCGCGACCTGCGATATGTTGGACATCTGTGGTAAATTGTCCGATGAAATCAAGGTATCTGAATTGCCGAGGTGATGCTTTCGCTAAATTTTGCATAAACGCGAATGTTAGCGGTTTGTGGTCTGTGTATATTGTAAAAACACGCCCCTCCACTAAATGTTTAAAGCGTTTTACAGCCATATACGCGGCTAGCAGCTCCCTATCGTAGGCGCTGTAGCGCTGCTGCGCTGCTGATAATTTCGCCGAAAAAAATTGCAATGGTTGCCATTCTGCCTTGGGACTTTCACCTAGTTGTTGGATGACTGCTCCTACTGCTGTGTCTGACGCGTCTACCATCAGGGCCAGTCTTGCTGCCGCTGATGGGTGGACCAATAATGATGCTTCGCTTAGCTGTTGCTTCGCTAACTCGAAAGCTTCGACCGCTGCTTCGGACCACTCAATCTCCCTCGTATCATTTTTTTTACTACCTTTCAGGTAGTCGTTGAGGACAGCTTGGTTCCGACTGGCGTTTGGAATAAATACCCTATAAAAATTTATTATTCCTAGGAAACGGCGTAATTGGTTTATCGTCTTTGGCTGTGGGTACCTTACGATATCTGCTACCCTTTCTGGAATTGGTTGAATTCCTTGTGCCGACACCTCGTGACCTAGGAAATTTATTTTTTCCTTTGCGAATTTGCATTTTTCTATATTAATGACCAACCCCGCGTCGCTCAGCCTGGAAAAAATCACTTCCAAATGCGCCACGTGTTCCTCCATTGACTTGGATGCTACTAGCACGTCGTCCAAATACACGAAACAAAATTCTAAATTTTGGAGTATTACGTGCATAAACCGTTGGAACGTGTTTCCCGCATTTCGCAAGCCAAACGTCATGCGTGTAAATTCGTATAAACCGAAAGGTGTAGCAATTGCAGTTTTTGCAATGTCGTCTTCCTCAATCGGGATCTGGTGATATGCGCGCACTAAATCTATGGTGGAGAATATTTTCGTTCCTTCCAGCTGCTGCGTGAAATCCTGAATGTACGGAATCGGGTAACGGTCAGGAATGGTGATGTTGTTTAGTGCCCGATAGTCCCCGCAGGGCCTCCACTCACCGTTCTTTTTCGGTACCAGGTGTAACGGGCTCGCCCACGGGCTATCGGACCGTCTACAAATCCCTTGCTCAACCATGAACTGAAATTCTTTTTGAGCCGTGGCTAGTTTTTCGGTGCTCAATCTCCGTGGTCTAGCAAAAACTGGAGGTCCGCGCGTGATAATGTGATGGGTTACCTGATGTTTTGCTGGCCGAAATGCCTGTATGTCGTGAGTTATAGTTTTAAATTTATTTAATAACTTTAATATTTTTGCATCGACCACCGAGGCATTTATTACTCGCACCGTGGGTGCCTCATCATTTGACTTCCTTGCTACTGCGAACAAACTTGTGAGTGGATCTATTAACCGGCTGTGCTGGATATCCACGAGTAGGCCCGATTGATTTAAAAAATCTGCGCCGATGATGGGTACCGTTACCTCAGCTATGACGAATGTCCACTGATATTGCCTTCGCAGGCCGAGGTCCAAAACTATCCTTCGTTTCCCATACGTTTTTAGCTTCGTCCCGTTTGCCGCGTACAAGAAGAATTCGGTGTCTTGTTTTGCTGCCTTTTCCCGCGCCACTGGTAGAACTGATAAATCCGCTCCTGTGTCGATAAGGTATGTGGTATTTGTTGTTTTGTCATATATTTTAAGACGACAATTTTTTTCTTCACCGTAGCACGTCGCCATTTGCGTAGGTGGCCTTAGTTTTTTGATTTAAAATCCGACCAATTCGGACACTGAGGCCTACAACTTCGAGCATTTTCCTTAAATCTGTAGTGAAAGAAACACAAACGCGGTGTTTCGTTCGTCTCCGCTGATGTTCCCGATACATATGGTTCTTTTGCCTTTGTCGTGTTATGGCTGTTCCGTTGGCTCCTAGAGCGCCGCCTACTCTCCGAACGACTTCGTTGCTGGTGGTAGTCGATCTGCTCTAACCTCCGCATGATCTCGTTGATCTGCTGCGTCATTGACATGTCCGGACTCGGGGACGGTGGTACTTCGACTGACATAACATGTGCCTGCGACATCGTTTCCAATACACGATCCGCCAATTCCGCTAATTTTGCCGCTGGCAGGGAGTCTGCTGTCGGCGCCAAAATTTCTTGCGCGCGAATGGGCAGCCGCTTCATCCAGATTGTCTTAATTACCTCGTCATTTACGGATGTTCCGCCACTGGCTTTCAACTGTCGCAATAGTTGGGAAGGCTTTAAATCTCCCAATTCGATGCCTTGCAGGAGACGGTGAATTTGTGTTTGGCGCGATTCTCCTAATCGGTCGAGGATGGCCTTTTTCAGATCGGTGTACGGCTGCTTGGTCAATGGCCCAACGATGATGTCGCTCACCTCGTTGCTGATGCGGTCGTTCAACGGGCATAGCAGGTGGTGATATTTCGTTTTTTCCGTGGTTACCGTGCTTAAGGCGAATTGCGCCTCCACCATGTGGAACCATATCCGAGGATCCTGCGTGGTGAGTGGCACTATCCTTAATGCAATGGCCGAGATTGATCCTGCTGATGTCGATGCCGCTGGTATCGGTGATGACGATCGGGCAGGTGTGAGTGTCTCCGTCGGAACTGATTGTATTGATGTAGGCATGCTTGTGACTGATGTAGTGCTTGTGTGGTTTAAGTGCACGGATAGAGCTGCCCGCACTGCTGCTTGAATTCTGGCCTCCAGTTCCGTGGATGAATCACTGGGCGCGTCACTTGCAGACCCTTCTGCGTTATTGCGGGTTGCCTCGTCGCTACTCGGGCTGATTTGCGTATTCAGGTCCATCGGTGATTCACTACCGGATCTCTTGTGGTCACTTTACACTACACTTGCTTTATTAATTTAATTAATTGAATGCTACGACCGAAAATGGACACAAAAGTGGGAATAATGATACACAAATTTTTATACTACCATTTATTTATTTCTGTAAACTTAAAAAAAATTTTTGAAAGGAAAAACAAAACTCAACAAAACTGGGCGAACGAAATTTTCCTTTCAGCTGTGAAATTTTACGGATTTTTCTCACGACCAACAGAATCAACAGACACTTGTTTTTGTGAAATTATCGTAGCAATATTTGCTTATTTATTTTCATATGACGGAACAAAATTTGATTATATATATTTTTTTTTTTTTTTTTTTAAACAATTTTTAGTAAACCAGAAAAATATTATAAATTTACAAAATTTTTTCTGTCGCTTACCTAACTTTCTGCAGCCCCTCTGTGATGCTCAATGGGTAGGTAGCTACTTGCCTCTAGCTGTGGCACAAACCGCGCTTCTGATATGCGAACGGTATTTATTGCGCCCGACCGGCGTATTTGCTGCGCCCGACCGGCGTATTTTCTGCGCCCGACCGGCTGATTTGCTGCGCCCGACCGGCGTATTTGCTGCGCCCGACCGGCTGTTTTTCTGCGCCCGACCGGCGTATTTGCTGCGCCCGACCGGCTGATTTTCTGCGCCCGACCGGCGTATTTGCTGCGCCCGACCGGCTGATTTTCTGCGCCCGACCGGCGTACTTGCTGCGCCCGACCGGCTGATTTGCTGCGCCCGACCGGCGTATTTGCTGCGCCCGACCGGCTGATTTGCTGCGCCCGACCGGCGTATTTATTGCGCCCGACCGGCGTTTTTATATAACCCGATCGGTTGGCGTGATTAGAACACCCTTAACCTGAGCTTGCCTCGGGTGGGGGCTATTACCAGGATAAGGCGCTGTTCTGGATCACGTCGGGGTCACCAATTTATGGGGTTCGTGGTGGTTATTAACGACCCCACAACTTATACACTATTTATTTTTATAATGTATTTATTTATTTCTTATATAATATTTAGTCTATACAATATTTATCGTTGTATTTTTTTAATGCGAGTATCTCTATTGATATCTCTGAAGCGACTGAAAATTATTTATAATATTTTTCCTGTTTACTTCTTATTGTTTTATTCCGGCTATCGCGATTTTACCTTGGTTGAATTGCCTTGCAATTCAACAAACCACGTGAACAAGTGTGTGCTGATTCGCGGTTTTTTATGTAGATGGCTTCGCTATTTTCCATGCGTTATATTTGTGCAGCGCCTGCTTAATGTTGTGGCGGATTGCTATTGACAGCAAAACGTCACAACATCCCAACAGCAACACAAAACCAACGTATTTCATGGGACGTAAAAGTATACGAAAGATGTGCGGTGAAATTTAGAATGTTTTTATTTTTATTGGTAATTTCCTCACATCGCCACAAATACAACAACCTGACTCGAAAGTCAAAGCGATCTTTTAGTTTTTCGCCTGCCGGTACAGCAAACAGTCTTTTTGTGAACCGTGTCGTCAACACCAGTCTTGTTGTAATCCAAAAAAATATTGTTTTTTTCGGTGTCGTTTTCAACCTTTTACTCTTATGGTGCTTTTCAGAATAACACATTTGCTTTTCCTTGCGATATAAGATTCCATGGTTGTATCTCTAGTAACCGGAAATATGAAGAAAAACGAAGGTTTACCTCTAACGTCAAGAAGAATAGATGGTATTGATGACCATAGGATATAATTTAGTGTTTTTTGTAGCAGTTTAACAGTTAATCGAAAAATTCCAAATTTAACCCTTTCACTGAAAACGTTTTTTTTTTGCTCCCTTTAACTGAAACGGGGGTAAAATCGACCCAGTGCACAGTGGGGCCAATTGGCAAAAAGCTGGCCAAAATTGAAAAAAAGCGTTTTATTTAGGTTTTTTTACGTAGGGTTCGCTTTAGTAACACTCTAATACCCTAGACACACTGCGTGAATTTTTCGAGATTAGTCGCAGTATGTCAACCTCTTTTTTAGCTAATCCCTTTGTTTTTGCATAGAATACTAAAACTAGTTTAGCTAAATCGGATTTATTAAGCCATAGTCTGTCTAGACTATAAGGGTCTTAAAACACTCAAGATAGTCAAACTACCTTTATCTGCTCTAGAATTTTAGTTGTTATAAAATTGACAAAATGCAACGTATTACTGAAGCCAACTTTCATTTTTCACTGCGGCAGACAGGGAGTAACTGGCAACATGAAACTTGGGTCTCTTAGTTCCCCTCTTTAGTATAATTTTTTTTACGTGCGGATTGGGATCTCAGCCCCTCTCTATTTTTGAAGAGCTAACGGTTGTAATTTTTGCCTGGGTCAAATTTACCTCCTTTTTCAGTGAAAAGGTTAAGACATCAATTAAAGTCACAAAGTAAAACATTTGGGACATTTATTAAGATATTTGGAATAAAATGTTCTATTTGGATAAAAAAAACGCGAGGGACAGATGAATATTAATTCCACTTAGGAATGACATCTACATTAAGATTTATACACAAATGTCAAAACTGATTTAATTTATTTTAAATAACACTTAAAAAATTACAAACTAACGTTTTTTCCTTATATCTTCAAGGAAAATATAGGGGTATTTTCCTACTCTTCTCACTCATACATTGATATACTCAACTATACACAGAGAAAAGGTTAAAGCGGTAATTCCAACCAGGGCTGCTTAGTCCGAGCAAAAATGTTCGGCTCCGGCTCCGACTCCGGAAATTTACAAACTTATTAACGACTCCGGTCCCAGCTCCGACTCCGGCTCCAGCTCCGCCTGCGGCTCCAACTCCGACTCCAGCTCCGCCTGCGGCTCCAACTCCGACTCCAGCTCCTCCCCCGACATCAAAAATATATCTTTCTATATGTAAAGCAAATAGGGTTTTCATTTCCGTGAAACGCTGTTATTTATGTGCTGAAAAACTGTGGATATTTAGCAAGCAGGAAGTAGCTGGACTATAGTGTCTCGGTGTTAATTTACAAAGGCCGTCGGCTCAATCCCAAGTGCCGATATTTTTTTATTTTTATTTACTGCGGCGCTTTAACTGGGAGGGTTTCTATTCATTTATTACCGATTGCAAGGTTACATGTTTGAAATTTGTCAGGTTCAATAAGTCCCTTTTAATTCTTCTTTATGTTTTTCTTTTCAATTTTTTGTTTGGTTTACCATCAGTAATTTTCCATGAAAAGTGATGACAAAAGCTTAATTAGATTTGCGTAACCCAAATTTCTCGACTTCTCGCCTTTCTACGCGTATTTCTTCATTCAGAAATGAAATTTCTCATATAAAAATGACACAGGCGAAAACGAAAATGAAAATTTCACCGCTGAACTTCATTTTGTGATGCGGAGTTTAGCTAGCGAAATGGGAGTTTTCATATCAGAATACAGATGTCTCTATTTTATCTCTACATATTTTTCACTTCATTTTTATCTTCCTGTGGCCCTATTCTGGCTATTCCCTGGGAATTGGGAATTGAACTATTTTGACAGTATTCTAGCAGTTTGGAATTATTTTTTCCAAAAGTGTATTGGGGATTTTTGTTGTAGGGAAAAAATAATTCCATTTTATGTAAGTTTTGACGTTTATTTTCCCAATTTTTTTTTTTGGGGAATTAGAAGAAACTGGTTGTTTTGTGTATTTTCATTATTTTATTTACAACGTAGGATCGGTAAAGTTTGTATTTTAAATGTAGAAAATAAAATTTTTAAATAATGGCGGCTGGAAAATTTAAAATAGGGTTTTTTCCCATTGCATGATTTCCAATTAAGCCAGAATACACTTTTAGGGATTGTGGAATAAAAAATTGGGAATTATTGAAGTTTGGAAATATAGCAATATTTTTCCCAATTCCCAGGGAATAGCCAGAATAGGGCCACTGGGGGCCTATTCTCGAATTCCACATCCATTTTCCACATGTGGACATCTGTCAAAATTCATCAAAACGTTCGCAAATTGTAATTCGTATATAAAACGCAGCGGGCATGGACATTTTCATATATGGGGAATTTCTTCCAGCTGCTTATACCCATTCGGAAATATTCCCTAAGTACCAAAAAAATTCGATTTTTATGAATTTTGACAGCTGTCCACATGTGGAAAATGGATGTGGAATTCGAGAATAGGCCCCCTGTGGCCCTATTCTGGCTATTCCCTGGGAATTGGGAATTGGGAAAAATATTGCTATATTTCCAAACTTCAATAATTCCCAATTTTGTATTCTCCAATTCCCAAAAGTGTATTCTGGCGTAGTTGGGAATCATATAATGGGAAAAAACACTATTTCAAATTTTCCAGCCGCCATTATTTAAAATTTGTATTTTATACATATAAAATAAAAGCATTACCGATACCTCGTTGTAAATAAAATATTGAAAATACACAAAACAACCAGTTTCTTCTAATTCCCAATAAAACATTTTGGGAAAAATAAACGTCAAAACTTACATAAAATGGAATTATTTTTTCCATACATTAAAAATTCCCAATCGCCAGAATACACTTTTGGAAAAAATAATTCCAAACTGCTAGAATACTGTCAAAATACTTCAATTCCCAATTCCCTGGGAATAGCCAGAATAGGGCCACTGGACGATAAATGTGAAGCTAAATTTTGACAATTTGATTTGAGTTTTTGCGTTTTGAGGATCGAAGTGAATTTTATTGTACAAAATACGTTGTCAGAGACAACATGAAGTTGTACGCACTAAAATATTTACGAAACTCGTCAAATTAAATTTTCACGTCAGATTTATATTCCTATATTTTTGGAGACCAGTGAAAATTGCATTTCACTTAAACAGCGTACTAGGCTTTAAAAATGACGAAGATTTTTCGAGAAGAAACCCTAACTTCAGCTAGTCCGATTTTAAATTCCAATTTGAACTGCGCTAATGCATATATAAATAATTGGGCTACGTAAGCAAAAAAAATCCGGAGCCGGAGTCTGTCTATTCCACAAGGCTCCGGCTCCTTTAAAAATACGAAAATAAACATAAACTCCGCGACTCCGGCTCCGACTCCGCAGCCCTGATTCCAACTAATAATATACACCTGTCCCTCGATTAACACGGTACTTAATTAACACGGATTTGATTTAACACGTTCAACGAATTGAGACAAGTTTCGCCTCGTTAATAAGTACCGTGTTAATCGAGGCACAGGTGTATTAGTCGCGATTAACAAGGTTTTGAGTTACACGGTAATTTACCGGAACGTAATTACCGTGTTAATCGAGGGACAGGTGTACATAAATGATTAATATTTCAGTGGCACTATTCAGTAGACAAGATGACCGATAGAGGTGAAAAGTTCTTATGGTGATAAGATTAAAATACGAGCATTGTAAAGAAATAGATTGCTTTTGAAATGATTTGCTAAAGCTGCATACAAAACATAGGTAGCTAGTGAGCTTTTGTATTCGCTATTATTTCTAAGCACTCGACGTGATTTCCAATCAGTTTTGTCTTGTGTTGCTTTGGTTTGTGTCAGTGTGAATTAGCACATTGATTTATGGAGTATGAACACCTTCAATCATGTTTCATTAGTCAAATTTGACTTAACACAATTTTGCTTTATTATGTGTGAATGGACTCATAAAGCACAATACAATGTTTGCCGTTCTTTGTTTTATGAAACAAAATGTTTGAAGCAAAATTGTTTTGCCTGATTCAGTGTGCATAGCGCTATACAATCGTATGCATTTTGGCCGCAAATCACTTTAAGACAAGAAAAAAATGTTTTGTCTAATTCGGTGTCTTTCCACCCTTACGGATTCTTACCGTATTCAGAAATAGCCACCGCACAGATTCTTACCGTATTCAGAAATAGCCACCGCTATGAACGCGAAAAAGTCCAGTAAAAAAAATGTCAAATGAGTATTTGTTTTATTGAGATACAAATCCTGGGGTGGGATGTTGTAACATCATTTTCGATTCGAGTTCGATAGAGTTTATTTATGTCTTTTATTTCAAGAACAAAATTGAACTTTCTTTATCTTTTTGATTATGCTTTTTCTACTGCGTTCCCTTTTTGTTGTACTTTTCCTTTCCTTCAAATCGATAAAGTATCATTAAACAAAAATTGGGTGATAAAAAATCGTGAATTTAAGTAGAAATAGAACGTGATTCAATTAGGCTGAGATAGCAGCAACACAAGCATAATTGAAAAACGAAATAGATTACAATTTTATTATTGAAACTTGAGATATAAAATCTATCGAATTTGATTCGAAAGTGATGTTACAACATCCCACCCCTGGATGAAAACAAAATTAAGTTTTTGAAAGAAACTTAAAAGTTTTTTAGTCAAACTCTCTGTTAGTAGATAAGTTCGCGTTAAATAACTTTTCATGGAGCTTCATTTGATGCATTTGTTTCTCTGGGACTTTTTTCAATCCAAATATCCCTAGTTCTCCTTTGGCCATTTAATAGCCAAGAGGTTTAATGTTTTAAGAATCGAAAGAGCAGTACCTTCTCTTAATTATTCTGGTTTATGTATATTTCGTCACGTGAGTGTACTAAAATGTCCTGTACAACAAGTAGATGTAGTATAAACCGATTTTTCAAAGGCTTTCGATAAAATTGACCATTCGATTCTTATCGAAAAGCTGGATAGACTAGATTGTCAGTTCATCCCCATTAAGTGGTTACATTCATACCTTTCTGATCGTTATCAATTTGTTAAGATTAACGATTTTAGCTCTCGTTCATTTCATGTTACCTCAGGAGTTCCTCAAGGAAGTCACATTGGCCCGCTTTTATTTAATTATTATTTGTAAATAATGTTGTTGAGTGTTTTGGATTTGCACATTGTTTGCTTTACGCAGATGATATAAAAATATTTGCTCCAATTAATGAGGTTGCTGATTGTGTGAAATTGCAAGGTGACTTGAATAACAGTTTGCAGTTGGTCGGTTAATAACAAATTGTTGCTGAATGTGGGTAAATGAAGGATTTTATCATTCTCTGGGATGCGCTCGCCAATATTCCAGCAATATTTTTTATATAATATTGCTGTTTTAACTTTTACTGTAACTTTTGATTGTATCATTATAAAAGCTTACATTATGCGAGGTTTCATTAAGCGTAATTGTAAAGACTTTTGCGACCTGCGCGCACTGAAAACTCTGTATATGTATGTATATCCTTTGTTCGTTCGGTTCTAGAATACGCATCTACAAGTGCTATTCAGATAGGATTGAGAGTATTCAGAATCAATTTGTTTTGTACACCCTTCGTGGATTACCCATTGAGCGAGTGCATCAATATATTCTCCCACCTTATAATGATCGTGGTAATTTATTAAAACTACAACGTTTGGATCACCGATGAGACGTTGCATCTGCTATGTTCGTTCAAGATGTTCTGACTTCCCGAATAGATTGTGACGAATTACCTGCTCGTTTCAATATCTACGCTCCCATACGCTGTTTGCGCGGTCGCCGTTTGCTACATATTGATCCAGGCTCTACGAATTTTGCACTTTCGGAACCAGTCTTGAGAATGTCGCCGCTTTCTAATTCAGTTTATGATGTTTTCGATTTGAACAACAACAACATCAAACAACATTGGGCATAGTTAATACTTAGAAGCCAAATTAAATTGGAAAAGTTAGATGGACTACCCTTTATTTACTATCACAAATGAAGAGTATGGTTGATATTTTTGAATATCTTAAGTCATTAATAATATCAAGGGAATAAAATTCTGTATTTTCTTTCAATTAATATTTAATTTCAATTATTTTATTATCACTACGAACGGTAGTTTCATTACGAATGTCCTGCTCACTTTTTATTTCTTCATTGAATTCATTATAAAAATATAGTTAAATGTTAACATCTAAACATTAATAATAATAACATAAATTCTAAATTATAACCTATTTTGTTTATAAAATGTAACCTGATTTTGAGTAACTTCTACAAATCTTTACGAATATACAAAAAGCGTGTTGTTTATTTTTAAATTCGATAATACAAAAAATATTTAACGTCCTAAACTTTTCTTTGGTTTTCCAAATAAATATGTAACAACATAAAATCTCTTAGTCTTCAAAATAATGAATACCTAATTATACATAATTTAGAAAATAATAATAAAAATAGGAAAAGGGAATGTATTTTTTTTTAAATAAATTTAAATTCGACTCTCTAATCTTTTACGTAGAATTGCTTACAAACTATGTTGTTGTTGATACAACTTTGTTTAAAGGAACTTCCTCCGGTGGTGGTGCACCATGATGATTGTCATTGCGCGGTCGCTTTGTTCTACAGCATTTGGTTTTTATGCCACACACATCTGAACGACATATTAAACCAATTATAAGTCCAATGCAGCAAACGACAATAATTCCTAAAAAATATTTGGTAATTAGTATTAATTAAAATTATGAAATATGTTTAATTGCTTTATTACCAATTAAAATGTGATTAATATAATCACTCGAAGCTATTGCTGGATCATCGGTATTTGTTGTATTTTGCGATGAAGAGTGAGTTTCCTTAATTGTCTCATTAATATTTAAAGCTATCTCGCTTTCATTTTTTACTATAATCGGAGACTCTGTAACAGCAATTATTGTTGTTACGTCATTCGTAGTATTATTCACCTGTGAATAAATATTTTGCTCATGAAATTTTGGATTCTTCTTGCGTACCCGATTTTTTGCCGTGGTTGTTGAAATTTTTATCGTAATTACACTATCCTCAAATTTTAAGCCGGCCATTAGTTCAAAACAGCTTATTGTAAAATCGTTTGTTTCAATTTTATCAACCGTTTCTAATATTTTACATAACTCTTCCGTTTTATTTTTTGTAATATTAGAAATTTTTAATGTTGATAACATTTTAAGCGGCCGAAACGTTTCAACGTTTAATTCATCGTCAATGATTGAGTTATTTTTTATATTTAAAAGTGTTAATTTTTCTAATTTACGAAAGGAATTATCATGAAAATTGGTTATACCGCATCCCTCTAGGTAGAGTTCGTTTAAATTTTCCGCCCATATTAATTCCTGATCATTCGTTAAAATGAGCGGATTATAACTCATGTCTAGTGTTTTTAGGAACAGCATATTTGAAAATGTGGTCACATTTAATTTTGGCAATTCATTATGCGATATATTTAGTTTATTTATATTAGCAACATTTTTCAGTATACCCTTGCTTAATCCACTTATTTTATTGTAGGCTAAATTTACTTCTTGTAAATCAGAACAATTTGTAAAATCAATATCTTTTATTTCCTCGATTGAATTATAGCTTAAGTCAATAATTCGTGTATCTTGTGGCAGACGAGTCGGTACTTCGGTTAACGCTAAACCCGAGCAATTTACAAGTTTTAAAAATGTATTGCAGATACATTGTGCGGGGCATGGATTTATTGGGCGAACGTTATCTAAATCGGGGAAATACATTTGTTTTGGCGGTGGAGGTTTCCGTCGTGTTGGCCGACTTGTTGGGCGTGGAGCTGCGGTTGTTGTTGCCTCATCCTCGTAATCATAATCGTCGTCTTCTTCGTCCGATTTATTGGCGGCTAAATTTGTGCTTTCTAATAGTACACTGAAATTAAACAAAAAATGATTGATTTTTAATCTTGGATTTTCTATTATATTTACAAGTTCATGAACGTTTTGTATAAGAAATTCATGCGTCTTGTTTTTGTTGTGAGATATATAAATATATACTAGAAAGTATATGTATGTAAGGCGTATTTGGTTTTTCTTGGCACCGTTGATATCGAAATTATTTTTGCATGATAAAATAGATTTTATTAATTTTTTTTGCTTAGTTTAAACAATTGGTCTGATTATGCTGTTATATATAAAGCGTATCCCTTCCGGTCTGGAATTTTATTTTGAAATATTTATAAATTAACCGATTTAATATTGTGTCTTTTAAAGGAAATTTTCTTAAAGTTAGATGTTATTGATGGTTCTAAATATATATATAAACGACCAATATAACCAAACGAGTTTAAATAATTTTCCTTAGGTAATATATTTCATAAGTATGTAGTTCGAAACTAATAATACTTTTTTAAGCATATTAGAATGTGTAGCTGACAAAACAACGGCTTTTTCGGTGTGGGTGTGTGTTTGGTCTAATTAATTAATTCTGGGACTCGTGATAGGAATGAGGATGAGGAACCAACCATCTTTATCGTCACTCTCAATCGACTTCCTAAAAATGATCGTTTAGTTAATTCAAAGTAGTTTTAGAATAAAATATCAAATACTGTGCGATTTTTTTTATTCAATCGAATGAGATCAAGAGATCAACTAGAAACAGTTACAACTTATATAAGATGCATCTACAATCAGTATATAATTTATTATTAGAGAAGCGGTTACCGCAATTAGAACATTATTAGCTAAAGTAAGTATGTTCATTTAAAGAACAGCAAATAAGAAATCTTAACCTCTTTTTTTGTAACACAGACAATATTACTTGTAACAAAAAATGGCGGTTGTTTTATTGGTGTTTATTATTTCTGTGGAATTATAAAAACAGAACATCTGCAAAAATGAAACTGTTGAAATATCAATCAATATAATAGGGATTTAATTAAGATTTTTTGAAATATTTTGAATTGTTGTTCATATTGCGTATGTATGTTGAATTTTTTAATTACATTTAATTTGATTGCCAATATTGCATAAACAATGCAGTATTTTAATAAATATTAGGGCATCTAAATTTGTTTTTCAAAACATATCAAAATATAGTTTCGAAAATAATGAAAATTTTGGAAAATTAATTAGCTTATAAGGTAAAGATCAAATTCTAAATGTTTTTTTTTCTAATTATTTTATCGTAAAACAATATGAACAAATATTATCCTATAGAGACAAAGACAAGTACTACATACTAAATTTATTGTTTACAAGGTTTTTCTGAGTACCAAAGAATTATATTTCAATTAAAATGCATGATCTGGCATATATATAGCATGATTTGCTTATTAATTTAAATTTATTCTGTATTTTAATGTATTCAATGTACCCTTTTTTCCCGTTATAAGCCACACCACACTAATAAGCCGCGGCTTTAAGCCCTTAAGGAAACCAGCGATTGGTTTGATTGGTGCAAAAATTTGAAAATATTTGCTCAAGTGCGACCTGACAGTTTACGCTTCTTTGCACCTCTAGCATTTAAGAGAAAATAAAAAATTCATTGCTATAAGAAACATTTTATTAAGGCAGATTTTTTTAATAAGGAGTTGTTTACAAATCTACAATAAGGAAGCCATATAAACAACCACCAATGCTCAATTTTTGGCTCCTCAAATTTGTCTTCAGCGCAATAATTCTCCCACGCTTAAATAGAATCATTGGGTGTTTTAAGGTCTCCCATCATGTACTAATCGAAAAATTTACTTTTAAACTATCACCTTCGGATGTAATTTTTAAGGTATCATCGTTCAGGTCTCAACGCGTTGATTTTACTCAACATATTGCCAACAGTTGCTCAACATATTGCCAAGCAATTAATATGAAACCTCACTAGAGCGAACGTCGAAGGGACTAAACAATGTGTTCGTTGAACACATAGTAGTAAACTGTGATAGGTGTCCGCTTAATAAATTCCCTGCCTGCCGGTGTACCACCTATATTCCACAATGGAAACCACTCCCAGCGGCCACAGTACCATCGGTATATTACATTAAATAACACAACAAGCGGCCACCGCAACGATGATCCACTGGCCGATGACTGTGATTTAATACCGATGGCCACGGACCGCTTTTAGAATTATTTAACATGGCATACTTCTCAAAATGTCTACCAATATTTCAGGTAATTAATTAGTTTAATTAGTTTACTTTCTGAGATTGGTTTTTACACTCTTACTTTTCTTAGCTTTGTATAGTTCGTGATTTAAACCAAGTCCTCCTTAAAATAGTACAATTGACAACTTTTTCAAAACCTGCGCGGTACAAACAAACAGCAAAACCGAAGTATTAAAAAAATTTCAAAGATATGTGGATTCAGTTTTTGGTTAAAATTTGTATTTAAGGCTTCATCCATTTTATTTTAATATCTTTGATTGTAATACGCCGGTTTTGTACTTAGCTAATACATTTAATATTTTCCAACTGGTAATAATTACGACATGACATTTTTTCGAATTTTTGTTTTTTGTTCACATATGTTAGCTTTTGGATTCTTTCTACAACAGTAACATTACATTTTGAATACTAATATTAATACAATTCCTTAAAGGCAACTAATACGAAAATTTTGTTAAAACTAAAATTATTAAAAGGTTCCCTGTAAATAATTCTGTAAGCGGCCAGCAGCCACAGGTGTAGCAAGCAGAATAATTGATCTTGCCGGCGCCGATCAATTATCTGGAACATTGGCAAATATTTATTTAAACAATTTTGAAAATAACCACATTTTGAACAACCAAAACAGATTTTACAAAAATATTATATACTGGCACCGATACGTGGATGCTTATTATTGTTTAACGGAACTGAGAGGCAAATACACCTTCTTAAAAATCATATCAACAGTATTCATCCAAAAATTCAGTTTACTTTAGAAATGGAACAAAATGCAAATATTAATTTTTTAGATTTAAACATAAAAAATCAAAATCAAAAACATGCTTTCAAAATTTATCGTAAACCAACCCAAACGGACCAAACCATTGATCTTCGATCTAACCATCCGTGGCAACACAAAATGGCAGCATATCATTTAATTTGTAGATTAAACACCATACCTATGTCTAATGAAGATTATGAAGAAGAGTTCAACACAATTAAATATATTGCCCAAAAAAACGGATACAAAATAACGAAGATTGACACAATGAATGAAGCATTTATAAGGAAAATGTGGTACAGACATGAAACCATACTCATTTTTAATGATGATGATACCAGCATCCAAAAATTTATAAGTGTGGAATACAACCAAAATTCTAGCAAACATATTAATAAAATTTTTCGGAATTATGGATATAAAATATCGTACAAAACAAATCACAAATTAGGACAATTTTTAAAACCTCCAAATTCAAACATTTTAGAAACTGGTGTTTACATATTAATTTGTTCGGATTGTCCTTCATAATAATAGGACAAACCGGCAGATCATTCGAAATTCGTTTTAGAGAACATATTCGGGAAATTGGGAAAATTAATTGTAACTCAAATTTTGCTATGCATATACTCGTAAATGGCACTTTACATAATTATGGCAATTTTAATCAAAATTTGGTAGTCTTAAATAAAATGAAGAAAGTGATAATTTAGACCGAAAGGAGGAATTCGAAATTTATAAAAACAGGAACAACCCAAATTTATTAAACAGCAAAATTAACACTTCGGCAAATAAAATTTACGACCTTATATTACAAAATTTACAGTAAGCCACCCAGTTTCGAATTTATTAGAATATCAACGTAGCCAAATTGTGAAAATGTTTTTCAGGCTATAAACGGGGGGTACTGACGATGATACAATTTGTATCGAAATCGATATAATTTTTATAAAAATTATATATTTCACAATAAGGAAATAAATTATTTACAAAAAACATAAAATATTTTAACTTAATAGTAATTAGAGATTGCGTCTTTGCGAGAAACTGCGAATTTTGTTTCCCGATAAATTTCTTAAGAATTTGAAAGTTTTAAAAACTTTTCTCGGGGATTTTTATATTTTTAAAACTAAAATTATTGTATTGATGCCAAAAAAATATAATACCGTAATAGTGCCGAATACCTTGTATAAAATGTTTGCAAAGTTCTCGGTTTGTTTGTATTTCATTTTTCGAAATAAAATTTCCCGCGACTAAAATATTTTATAAAGTCTCGAGAATTCTCGAGACAGGAATTCCCGATCGCCGTCTCTAAAGGTACATGGAATTTTCCCCAACAATTATTAGAATAGGCATTGAAATAAATGCGGTTAGCAGTGGAAAATATCCAGTTTTTTTTTAAAATTTAATTTAATTAGTGATAATTAGGTATAATATTCTATATAACCTTTGCCTGGTCTAACTCGTTTTACTATGATAAATGTTGAATGTCATAAAATTTTAATTGGTCACTCGATTTTCTGCTTTTATTGAAGCTTTTTATCGTGACACTGATATTCTTCATTCTTTCTCACTTGCAAGTGTTTAAATGTTTCTTGACAAAGGTTGCAAATGGAAAGCCAAAAATCGTTTGACGATTTAACGATGTCATTGTTTATTTGATTTTCTAGAATAAAGTCCTAAGTAGTTGTTGGCGAATCATTGTTTATTTGATTTCCTAGAGTACCCTATACATTTCCTGTAGATAGTGTGATGAACTGTCAGGAAGAGAAGTATGAAGAGCAGCTGTCAATAATGCGCAAATGGAAAGCACACCTTTGGAATCTGCTTGGATTTTTTTTAAATGTCATTACAGATTACTCTGATTTTTTCTTATTACACTAAATATCTGTCTGTCCAAAGTCATTAAATGTTAATTACCAATGTATTTACTACTTAATTGGCTAAACGACATTACAATGATATTTGATCTAAGGACCCCAAAAACAATTTCTGTAAAATGATAATAATAATTTAAATTGTATAATACGAGTATTCCAGTAAAAATGTAGGAAATAACCTTTTAGTACCTTTATTTATAAAATGAAATAAACATTTACCATAAAACTGTTTTATATATATATATATTTCACGTCATCTTATTGACCTAAACAGTTTACTGAACTAAAAATGTCATGTGAAGTTGTTTATGTGCCGACTGCCGACGGTTTGATATGAATTAAAAGATTCTAATGATTGAATGAATGAATGAACTCGGTAAATAGTAAAAAAAGGAATTTGTGAGTAAACAATTCGTCAAATCAGTAATAAGTAATAAATATTTAATCATTGTCACCAAACTATTTAGACTTTGATCTTCAAACGAGCTCGATCAATCTGTCGTTTATAATAAAGAAATGTGTTTGAAAAAAATAATTGACATTTTGAGTATGTACATTGTATCCGGCTACAAAACTCGTAATAATTAACCCCTCATTATTACCTTAAAATTAATGAATAAATAATAAATAGTGAAAATATATATTTCAATTCCATCTTTTGCTGTTTATTTTTTTTTTTAAATATTTGTTTATTGATGCGTTTTTTGCTTAATCTAATTTTAACACAAATTTTATTATTAAAACTTTTTTAATTATAGTAAATAGTATCCCATTATTAGAATTCATATAATTTTTATTTAACAAACTTGAATTTTTAATTTTTTTTTTATCTAATCATTATATTATTATGTTACAAGAAAAAAAACAAAAATCACTTTACTGAATACTTGTTTGTGCCTTGTTAATTACATATAAATTATTGAATTTTTAAATCACAAAGTTTATTAAATATTAATTATTACTAAACAAGTAGTAATAATAAATTTAAGACCACACAATATTTTATTATTCTTTTAATTGTTGTCATTATTAATTGTAATTTTAATACTGTTCGCACGACAGTATGACATAGGCAAACATATCAAATTGTCCAGCTATATTTTGAAAAAATCACACAATCGTTTTAATTTTTATCACTAATAATATTAACTCGTTCTTATTTTTGTTGAAAAAATTTTTGTATTTCTAAAAATAAACAATATTTTTGTACTTTTGTATATTTAAACAACTGATATTATACAGTTAAATTAAAATAATAAAATGAATAACCAAAAAAAAAAAAAAATTAAATAAATTTAAGAATTCAGAATGAATGTTGAAATGAGAATAAGAGTGAAAGACACTAAATAAAATAGCGTAGCCACTAGTTGTTTTAACACAACTGAATAAAATCTAAAGTGTGTAAATAAAACACAAATTTTTATTGTAGTACTTTCAGACATAATAAATACGTATACGAAACAACGTAATTCTTTGTATTTGTATTGTAAACAAATACATGCTGATTATATTTCACATCTTTATTTTGTTTTTTCATATTAGTATTCACTCAAATAAATAAATAAATATAGGGTGATACCAGCCGTTTTTTGATTTCCTTTCATATAACGCCGCTCTTCCCATTACGTTTGAATAATTTTGAACTTTGTATTTACAGTTGTGTTCATATTAATAGCAGCGCTATCCAGAAGAAGAAAAAACTCGTATAAGTTTTCAAAATCGCAAGTTTGATTAAGATTTATTCATGAAATATATTTGATATTGTCACATTAAGCTATAAAAGACAAACAAATATTTATTCTTTTGATTAAAAATTAATATAAATAAAAAAATCCATTTCATGGTGTTCACAAAAGTAGCAGTCCGAAACAATGTTTAGGAATAATTAAAAAATGCATCAAAAAACCTAACCACTACCACTTCTGTGTATTGGTTTTTAATAAAGCAGTCAATATTTAGTTGCATGCCCATTATTACGAACGACAACTGCGGATCTCCTTTTCATAGAGTCCACTAAGTTTTGACATTTCTCAATCGGTATTGTACTCCATGCTTCGTACTCTACCTCGCACAATTACTGGGCATTTTTTAGCTTAACTTTGCTCACTTTATTTTTAACATCAGCCCATCGTTTTCTATGGAATTGAGGTCCGGTGATTGCGTTGGCTACTCCAAAAGATTAATTTTGAACTTCCGAAACCGTGAGTTCGCCTGTTCGCTTGTGTGTTGTGGGTCGTTATCTTGCTAAAACACTCATTTCAGGGTCATTTCATTAGCATAGGGTATAGCATGATGTCTTCAAGTATTTTAATGTATAAAAATTTATCAATGATGCCCGTTATGGGATATATCGGCCCAACACCATAGTATGAGAAGCAAGCTTAAACCATCAATTTTGCACCACCATGCTTAACAGTCTTTACTGTGTACTTTGGGTCGTGGGCAGTGTTTGGAGGTTTCCTCACATATTTTCGGCGACCTGTGGAACCATAAAGAACAATTTTGCTTTCGTCATTCCATAAAACATTTCGCCAGTTTTCTAGGGGCCAATTGACGTGTGCCTTAGCGAACTGTGTTCTTTTTTGCCACATGTCCATTGGTAAGCAATAGTAATTATCTCGGACTCCTGGCGGCCAATTTAGCTTCTAATAGGCGCCTCCGTAGAGTCACCGCACTTACAGGTACCTGAAGTTCCTTCTTTATCTTTTTTGAGCTGATATGAGAGCCGTTCTTTACCATTTGTATGATTCAATACGCTAAGTTGTTTTCCTTTTCGGCTCACGTGTTTCAATCTTATCAGTCCATTTTACTGAATTACAGACGATTTTCGCAGAACATCAGATAATTTCTTGTATTTCACGGTAAGATTTTCCTTCACATCGAAGTTTTTTTTTAATAAGGTTTCGCTTTTCTTCCGTGCAGTGCTTAGATCGACCCATTACTTTCCTAAAATCCAGTTAAATATGGTTTTTTGCATTTTACGAATTACGAGAAAAATTTGTACTTACCAATTATATAAAAAGTTTCAACTCTTCGTTAAAAATCTCGCTTGAAATTATGTTTCTTGCGTTGCTGCTATTATTATGAACAGCTTGGTTTAAACACTCGCTAAGAAATGTAACCTCATAAAAAAGAATTAAAGATTTTTTGAAACAGTAATGATATACCGTTAATAAGAGAGGAGAGAAGAAACTCTCAGAGCATTGTCAACCTTGGAAAAAAGTAAGGAGTAAAAAATATTAAAGAGTTATTAAAGCAAGGTAATGCGCTGCTATTAATGTGAACACAACTGTACTTGCCATTTCAGTTAATTATCAGTTATAATAATTCGTCATATTAATTGTGAATTCTTGTAATACTGTCTTGTTAGTTAGTTATCTACAGTTTTATTTTTAATAATGTAATTTTTTATGTTGTTTGGCTTGAATTGTATGCAATTCAGCAACAGAATATACGGGGAAGATTGCACTAAAAAGAATTGACCACTTAAGACTGATTTACATTCAAAGATTTTCGCAGATGCAGATGTCAAATCAAAAATTCGTTTTCTTTACATATAGAAAACAAATTTAAACAAAAAATGTCATAAACCAATACAAATGATTGGTTTTCTTATTTATGTAACCTTATTATAGTTATTTATTCACGCATCGACGATTTTACAGAAAAAAGATGAAACTCGACATCTGCAAAAATTAGCAGACGACGACTTTTGGGTTTGTTTCCCGGATTTCAATTGACTTTTTTAAGCAGATGATTATTTTTTCTCTTTTTGTCTTTGTACTTTTTCCTATGTTGTGTTTCAATTTTTTTGCGAACATCGAATGTCATTGAATGTAAATCAGCTATTATGCTGTGTGTCTCATACCGTTTTTTTTTTACTCTAAATCTCCGACTAAACTAATGCTTTTTTCTATTCACCCAAAAAAAGGCAATCCGTTGTCAAAATTTGTGCTATCGAGTTATTCGATTCGTGAAGACTCAAGAAAAAGCAATCTGTCGAGTAAAGTTTTTGCTCGATTACAAATCTCGATGTTTTGGCAGATTTACCTCACTTTTACAAATATCAACAACTAGTTCTGCCAATTTGCTGTCATTTTCAGCAACATTCTATTTTCAAAATGATCAACAATATTTTTTACAGATGTTTTACAGATTTGCAGAGAAATATAGATTGCTTTTTCAGAGAGAAAAGTAGACGAATCGAAAACGTCATAAATTAATGTTTCGTTCTTGTCAAGTTTAGTCCTATTTCCATGAGAATTTTACAACAACAATTACTCGCGACAGAAGGTAATTACTCGCCTTATTCCTTAACCAGCGAATCAGTAACAGCTTTAAGTAAGAACGCGATACACAGCAAGTGTATGTTACCGAGCAGCGAATCTTTAAGAACTTTTCGTTCAGTTTAGCTGTCATTTAATAGAGCGAAAATTAACGCGCAAACTGAAGGATCTGTCAAAATACATCAAAATTTTCAAAGGACACTTTTCTTAAAAATAATAAATTTTCTTATTGACATTCCAATTTTAATACTGTATTTGTCAGTTGTTCGGTTTCGGTGGCCGCTATATCAAATATTCTGTAAGGAAATAATTTCGTTAAATTCTGTTAGGATTCTTACCGTTTCGCTGGTTACCCCTTTAAGGCAGTGATACATGCAAAAATTTGTCCTTTAAGGTAAAAAAATAAACTCTGATCATTCACCGATACTTCTAACCTTAAGTGAAAAATCATTCAGAAAGAAGAAACCCATTTCTAGTAAATAATCCTACTAATTGGGCATGCTTTAGACCATCACTAGAAGGAAAAATTAACTTAATGGTTCCATTAAATACCGAAGATCAATTAGACAAAGAAGTTCACAAATTTGTAAACGATATACAGCAATTAGCTTGGGAAAATACTCCTAAAATTAAAACGAAAATCAAGGGAAACAACTACCCTATGGAAATTAGGGAACTCCTATCAGAAAAAAGAAGAGCGAGAAGAGTATGACAACAAACAAGGGCCCCGGAAGATAAAACTCATTTGAACAATCGCACTCAACAATTAAGAAGAGAGATCAAAGAATTGAAAGATGAATCAATCAGCAACTACATATTTAAGAAAATTAACTAATGATAACAGTATTGATTACATATTCTCTTTGGAAAGTAACCAAAAGAATTAAAAGACCAATCATGCAGAATCCTCCAATAAGAATAACAGGGAGAAATGGGTTAGAAATAATGAAGGCAAGGTTCGAGAATTTGCTGAACACCTCGAAAAAATATTCCAGCCACATGAAGACCAAACGTTGGAAGCCGAGATAATAACTGAACAAGCTGTGTAAGAAAGTAAAGAAATCCTACCCACAACACCAAAAGAAGTCATGCGTGAGATAAAAGCTAATACTATATATGAATACGAAAACAGCTCCTGGGTACGATCTTATTACTGCAGAAATCTTAAAAGAAATCTTATAAATGCAGCATTTAGAATCAAATGTGTACTAAGCTTGTGGAAAATTGCAGAAGTAATTATGATCTCAAAACCTGGGAAACCACCACACATAACATCGTCTTATAGGCCAATTTCGCTATTGCCAGTCATGTCCAAACTCTTTGAGAAGCTTCTGGTAAAAAGATTAAATCCGATAATCGAGAGTAAAAACTTGATACCAAATCATCAGTTCGGTTTTCGCAACCAACACTCAACAATTGATCAAGTACACAGATTAACCAGTATAATTGAGAAAGCATTAGAGGAGAAAAAAGTCTGTTCAACAGTATTTCTAGACGTTGTACTAGCGTTTGATAGAGTGTGGCATGAAGGACTTAAGCACAAGTTAAGAAATCTTCTACCAATGCAATTTGCTTAAGATACTGGAATCTTACTTGAAAGATAGGTTCTTCAGGATTATGTTAGATGATACCTTTTCTGAATTGAAAGAAATCAAAGCAGGAGTTCCACAGGGCAGTGTATTAGGGCCGGTTGTATACCTACTAGACACTTATGATCTTCCTACATTAGAAAACAACACAGTGGGGACTTTTGCAGATGACACGGTGATCTTAGCTGTTGGAAAAACAATGCAGAATCAACACAGAAGTTACAATCAGCTATAACTCAAATATATAAATGGACAAAAAGATGGAGAATAAAACTAAGTGAAGCTAAATCAGTTCATCAGTTCAAACATATTCCGATTACCACAAATCGGGAAATAATACCGCATGCGAATACAGCTAAGTATCTCGGCATGATCCTGGATGCTAAACTACGATGGAAAGCACACGTTAAGAAGAAAATTGAAGAATTAAGACTTAAATAGACAAAAATGTAATGGCTGATGGGAAGGAACTCTTCTTTATCAACATAGAACAAGCTTCTACTTTATAAGCAAATATTGAAACCGATTTGAACTTATGGTATTCAGCTTTGGGGTTGTACCAAGCAAAGCAACGTAAATATCCAGAATATGGTATTAAGGAATCTCGTTGGTGCACCTTAGTATGTCAGGAATAATGGCCTTCATAGGGACCTTAAGTGAACCTAATCTTAAACGAAATCCAGGAGAAAGCACAGAGACATGTAGAAAGGCTCCGCCAACATATGAACATTGAGGCAACTCAGCTCCTAAGCATCACGAATTTAGTACGCAGACTTAAAAGAATCAAACCTTTTGAGCTGTGTGCATATCAGTTTAAACAGTATTGTGCTGATCTAAAATTCACTACAAAAAAGTGGTTTACTTCAATTTACCAGACACAATGGAAGGCCAATGGGAAGAAGTCATAGATTAATTTAAGTTAGTAAATTAAGTCAGAAACAAATTGCTCATTAGTCCAGGAGACTAGATTGTAATTACATAAATAAATAAATACAATTTATTTTAAATAAAAAAGAGAAAATTAAAAAAAGGTAAAAAAATACAGCGCATTGATTGATTGAAATAGCTGTCACTTTTTTTAAGGTTATGTAATTTTGCCTGAAAGGCAAAAAAATTTGCGGTTTACAAAATTGAAACACATTAATATCGCCTACTTGATGCGACTATTTTTATTGCCTTAAAGGTAAATATCGTACATGTATCACGACCCTTAGTTGTCTCACTTCATTCGACGTGACAATTGTCGTATCACTTCAGCTATAAATTGGTTTTCTTCAGTGTGAGTTTAGGTAAAATATTCTGATGAAAAATTTTCATCAGGCTCATAGTCTATTTCGTAAACAAATAATTACCCCTTCCGAATAAAATTCGTTTGTTTTGCAAATAAAATATTTTTAAATTACTAAACATTTTTCATCAGACTATTTTACGTAAACTCGCAATCAAGTCGATTGGAGTAACGTGGTACGACAAATGGCATAAACCAGTATCCTTTAAGTTAGGCAACACTAATACCCCTGATAGACACAAACTTGCTAATCGTGAATACGAGATTATGTAGTTATTTTTCAGTCTGTCACAACACGATTTTAAAGTTTTCAGGATTACCGCGCTTCAAAACTTAATTATTGTAATCTAGTTGTATAAACTCGATAAACACGAAAAAAGAGACAGAAAGTTTAAGTGAAATAGAATTATTTTGATTTGATGTCATTTTTAAAATGAAAATGTAATCGCGATCTGAGGTTTTCGCGATAATGTTTGTGTCTGGCAATGGTATAAGAATACATTCACAGTATTGTTTTCGCCCTGCGTTTCGATGTTGTTTTCAGATTTTAGTTTTTGTTGTTGTTTTTCATCACGATATTAACAAAGAAATGCTGCTTTACCATATAAAAAACTTTAATACCTCAACAGATAACAGACTTCGCTTCTTTCGCCTTTAGGATTTTATGCAATCCTATAGACTCCGCTAATTAGACATTTACTTTTATGAAAAATGTTTGGGTTTTGACAACAAAATATTTGTTTAATGATTTATTATGACCTAATTTAAGTTCAAATAGATTTTTTTTTTACAATTTTCTTGCTCATATGCCCATTTGTATGTAAATTTCAGCTAAAATTATTAGTTTCCAAGTATTTACTATAAAAACAACAATAATAAATCTAAATGCAATTCGTCGGCTCAAAAAAAGATTCATATAAAAACAATCAGTTTAAAAAAAAAAGAAATTAAATAATTTTTGTGGTTGCATCACGATAAGTCCAAATCAACATCGAAACGCAATACTGTGAAGTGAATGTATTGTAATAATTCACTGTTATTTGACGGAATTTTTACATGATTTTAATACGAGTATGTTCCTGAGATTGTAAGAGAATTCAATCCAGTTTCGAACTGATGAGCTTATGATTATGAAAAAATCAATCTTCTCATCAGGCCGCGGCGACTGGACTGATTATACCACAATTTACATTCTATATATATAGAATGTGCTGTGCGTTAAGTATTAGCGAATCATAACTAATACAGATGAATTCTCTTACAATTTTTCTTCTTCACAATATTCACACAGCTCTATTTCTGTGTACGCTAATTTTTACTTTATTAATTTTTTGTTGAATATTAATTAATTCATGTAATATCTAATATGCTACCGGTGGTTAGACCATTTTAATTGTGTTTCGATTAACACGAGAAGTATATTAGTATTTACGAACAGTAATTCAACGAAACCGACTAATAGACGTAATTCTATTTATTTAATTATATGATTTTAATACGAGTATGTTCCGAAGATTGTAAGAGAATTCAATCCAGTTTCGAACCGAGTCGGCGCGGCCTGATTAGAAGATTGATTTTTTCATAATCATAAGCTCATCAGTTCGAAACTGGATTGAATTCTCTTACAATCTTCGGAACATACTCGTATTAAAATCATATAATTAAATAAATAGAATTACGTCTATTAGTCGGTTTCGTTGAATTACTGTTCGTAAATACTAATATACTTCTCGTGTTAATCGAAACACAATTAAAATGGTCTAACCACCCGTAGCATATTAGATATTACATGAATTAATTAATATTCAACAAAAAATTAATAAAGTAGGAATTTTTACATTTAAAAATCAAGGAAATGTCAATTATGTTGTTAAAAAATCAAAAAAAAACATTGTTGCGAACTGGGCTTCTGAGTTCGTCCGGATTTTGCAATTAAAAACACTGCGTACTTTTATCGCACTTGACTCGACTTTATTCCACTTTACATTTATACACTGTAATATTCGTTTTTTTTACTTTACTTCTTTTCGCTTAAACAGATTTATTTCACTTGTTACACGATTTAAAGTAAACAAAAAACTTTCTCCTGCTTGCCATCGGCCGTGTTTATATACCAGTTTGATACTGCTCTCGAAATTTCCTTTATTGTGTGTCATAAATCATCTTCATTCTGTTTATGACCCATACATAATCACATCTGAAAATATCGTTTATTGCTGGTCATAATCATCATCATCATTATTGTTGACGGACCATGTGTATGTATTTGTGTTGTTCATTTTATTCATCAGTCACTAAACCATGCCTCCTTTCATTTTATTCATCAGTCACTAAACCATGCCTCCCTTTGTACACTATGCCTCGGACGTATTTGTGCGTTGGTGTACAAACATGTTTCGATGTCCACAATAAATAATTGTAGTTAAAAACTAGGGCTACGACGAGCATCGAATCATCGACCTTTATGTTCGCACTACGCGCCAACCGTCTGAGCTATCGCTATTCATAACGTGAACTTGTTGTATGATGGCCATAATCGTCACAATATGTTAAAAAATTGTATTTCATAATTGTTTGTCTGAATTGATTGTCATAATGTAAAAGGTGGAAACTTGGCTTTTTAATTCCTTCGCAAATTTTACTATGTTCATGAAGCCCTTTCTGTCAGAAATATAAATTTGATTTTTCACAAACAATGTACAATTATCGATGTGTAATATATTTAAAAATTTGTTAAAAATAATCAAAATATGTTTTAAAATTCAAAAATTATCGTTTTTTGCCATCTTCCATTTTGGGTCACTTGAAAATTTCAACCATGAAATCAGTTTCTTGTCACTTCAAATGACGATTGTCACCTCAATCGACTAAGGGAATACCAAAACTTGGTTGTCGGCACAAACGACAAGTGACACGACTAAGGCCAAATTCTTCTTTCTTTTTGTTGTTTTATTTGTGAAGGTTGCCACCATGATGTAAAATGATATTTCAAAGGCGTGGAAAAACGTATTTGACAAACAATGTCATGTATTTTTGTTTTAAAGCATATACAAAAATAAAAATGTATATCAAATAAACATATAGACGACCAGCACGCCACCCCCAAATACTAACGCAGAGATTGAAAATTAATACAATGCAATGCTCGAAGATGAATTTTTTTTCAGTCATATCATCGCTTTTGTTATTTTATTGTATTACTCTGGAGCATGGAAATCGTCGAACGTGGATGTATATCAGCATTGGGTCAAAGAAAATGGCTGTACACTAAAGTAAAGTGACAAACTTGCGCCGATAAGACGATTTTCGAGCGTCCTTATAAAAAATAGTCGCACTTTTTATAATTTAAAATATACAGTAGGTGAACGGCTGCTTATCTTTCGTAGAAGATGTCCCTTTAGAATGTACGTGAAAGCCAACCGCGATAAATGCTGTCTCAAGATAATTACGCTGAATGATGTAAGCACATATGTAGCATCTCTATCTCGCTCTATCACGCCGTTTTTAGGAAAAGTTATTTTAAAGGGACAGCTGTGAAACTATTCCTGAGTATTATTTTAGAAAGGTTACCGACCCAATTCATGCCACTCATCGCGTGGAATTGATTCACAACTATCCCCAGGCTAAATCGTTTTGCAAACGAGCCGTACGAATTAACCATAACAGGCCCGGTTGCAAGAACAAGGGAGAATTGCAACCGAAATAACAGATGAAAACCCAACATCAGTCTGCACTACAATAAAACCAAGGAGGGACCAATAAGTTTGCCCAGTTGTGTTATGTGTAAACCGTCCCAAAAAGGACAAACCATGACCAGTACGTTATTCCTTTAGGATCATTGACCAAGTTGCCGTTAATGTACGGATTTTATTGACATGCTTAAATATTAATACTAATTCTAAAGAAAGGATATCAGCCAAGGACTGTTTACAAAATCATCTAATTAAATAAACCCTTCTTAGAAAGTCGCGTCAATAATACTGCCCTAGGAAAGACCACAGCTTCCAAGAAAAATAAGATATGGACTTTGCAAGCGGTCAAGTGATAGGAAAACGAAGTTACAATGCCCTTCATGCGAAAGGCCGATGTGCGACTTGCATTATTTGAATTTTCGCATTAAAAAAATGCTTTTAGTAAAATTTATAAAAAATATTTATGCCTCAAGTGTACATAATTTGTGCTTTTTGTTTTCTTCAAGGAATAATAGGCTATGTTCATGCTAGGGTCTAAAAGACCCCATTTGGCATGTAAGTGATTTTTCTTAAGTGTGTCGTTTAAGGGTTAAAATATTTTATATTTTTTTAAATTATTGATTTCATGTTCGAACAAATAAAATACGTAAATATTAAACAGAAAAGTGGAGAAGTACCAACAAACAAGATAAAATTAAAATCGAAGAAATAATTCGCGACTTGTTTTCATGAGAGAAACTAATTCAAAAATAATTCGGATTAAATTTTTCTCATGGAAGCTTTTGTTGTTGTCCAAACTAAACTAAATTACGATTATTCATATACATATGTCAAAAGGAGCCTTCTTTTCGTACTGTGATTAATTGAGAACAGCGATATACCTAAATAACAACCATAAAATAACAGAATACTTGTGTCGTTTAAAAGCAAACCGGTGCCTATTACATAGAATTGACGACTGGTATGGTGTGCTTAAGCGGACAATATTGAAGTAAGCAAACGCTGTAACAAAAATTTATTATATGAAGTTATATGGGAAAAGAGTACTACTAGTATATGTAATTCATTTTAATTTTCATTTATTAAAATTGTTGTGATTGGAAAATCTAATTAATTCAGCATCTAGTTCAATGTATGATTTTTGAATATTTGATTATGGCTGCATGATATTCACTTTTTTTCCCACTTTTTCAGTGACTAGGAAACACAAACGGAGTGAGAGAAAAAATATATATACAAAATATTTGTGAGAGTGAGTGTATACACCATAGATTTGAAAAAAATATAGAAACGTCAAAAAAGTGGTAGCTCAATTTTTCTAGCACTTAATCAAGCAAATATAGCAAAAAAAGAATTGGATTTGATTTTTTTTTTTTTGACATTAGATACTTTTTTCTGACATTTCTACCAAAGAAAATTTGTGTACAATAGAAAATAATATACATATAAATTAACTTAACATATAAATTATATCGCTGCAATTAATTGCGGCAGCTAATGCAAATTTATTATGCGCGCCCTCATATTTCTTAAGTAAAAAATCAATTAAGAACCAAAAAATAAATACTATATTCTTCAAAATGGCTACTTCATCGCCAAAAAAATTTTGATTCTATTTACATATTTTGTTTATCCGAAACTTCAAAATATTTGCATATAGTATTGTCTACACTACCCTTCTCTGTTTCGCTTTACTAGTTTTGCAGCACTTTATTGCACTTGAAAAAGTGAGTATCATACAGCCATTAATTTGGAATAGTTTTATAATTAAAAATGTAAGAAAAATGTGCTTAAAAATTGCAAAATTTAATATTAAGTTCACCATAAATATAGCTTTGAGTCACTAAACATTTTTGAAATTATATTAAATCATATTTACTACATTTTAAATGGTCAATAACAGCTAAAATTCAATATTTTTAAATCATTTTTATGCCGGTCGATCCAGTCAGCCCCCTTCAAGACGTACGATTCACATCTTACGAAAGTATCAAAAATTGGCTTGACGAATGGATCAAAAGATAGGCGAAGGTTGTGGCTTCTGATGGTGCATACTTTGGAATAATGTACCACTTTTATATACTTGCTAAATAATATGTAATTTTAACCAAAAAACGGAACTTACGTTTACATAAATCCAATATGTACATGATTTTGCATTCAATAAGGCACCTTGACCGTAAACACCACAAATTTTTTCCCGGCCTTGGGGAGCATTTTTCCTGTTTCATAGTAAAATTGCAAAATATAGCGAATTTTCAAAAATTTCAGTATGATGCATAGTGTAAAAGTATTACGAAACCCAGGATTATTATAGTACTTTTACACTAACTTGCACTACGAAAATTTTCGTAATGGCTCAAGAATAGCACCCCTGAGTATTGTTGCCAAAAGTTTCCGATCTCAACATGAAGATGACAGCAGTCGTTAACAAAAGTATGGGAATGTATTTGCGCATCCGTTGAAAGGTACTCAGCAAAATTTTAGCCATTTTGGACGCGTAGTTGTTGTTTGACAATCGTTTGAGTGAGTCGATGGGACTGTTTTGTGCGAAATATAAAAAATCGAGTATCGAACTGTCATTAAATATTTGTTTTTGAAAGAAAATACGCCTACGCAAATCAAAGACGAGTTTGACGCTGTGTACGGAGACTCTGCACCATAATTTACCGCGATGAAATTTTGGCCAGCTAAATTTAAACGTGTCCGTATAAGCTTGGGTGACGATGAACGTTCTAAAGATAGAGAGATAGTAGAGGCTAAGAATATTTCCAAAGAACGTGTTTGTCAAGCTGTCCGCACTTTAGTGCCGCGTTTGCTCACTTTGGGCCAAAAACGTGTTCGAATGAACATTTCCGACACTCTGTTGGCACAGTTTAGGCGCAATAAATCAGAGTTTTGGTGCCGATTAATTACTGTAGATGAAACTTGGATACACTTTCACACTCCAGAAACAAAAATACAGTCAAAACAGTGGACTGCGAAGGGGAGACGGCTCCAAAAAAGGGAATGACTGTTCCTTCGGCTGGAAAGTGTAGGCCACTGTTTTCTGGGACAGTCGTGGAATTATCTTAATCGATTATCTTCAAAAAGGAAAAACCATTACAGGAACATACTACGCATCATTAATTGACAAGCTAAAAGCAGAAATTGCTGGAAAACGGCTACATTTGTAGAAAAAAACTTTTTGTTTCACCAAGACAATGCGCCGTCTCACATCTCAGCGGTTGCCATGGCGAAAACCCACAAATTACGGTTTAAACTGATTGACCACCCTCCTTACTCACCAGATCTAGCCCCGAGCGATTTTTGTTTTGTTTCATAAGCTAAAAGTTGCGTCCGGAGGACAGAGATTTTCGTCGAATAAGGAGGCTATCACCTTCGTAAACAACTATTTTGCAGAGAAAGATGCCGAGTACTATTTGCACGGGTTGAAGAGAAAGGAGAAAGATAAAAAGAAAAAAATAGAAAATTTAAAGAATATTTATAAAAAAATAAAAATAAATTTGAAGAAAAAATATCTTTGTTAGATCGGAAACTTTTCAGACAACTATGACAACAAACACTATCTAGTGACGAAATCTCTCAATACAATTGAATTCTTCAAGTTACCATTCACATCGGTTTAAATATATCAGTATAAGATAAATTTTTAACCAGTCTAACGAAAAAAAACAATTTTCAACGAATTTTCGAGAAAATCCAAAATTATTTAGTTTTTTTTAAGATGATTTGATGCTGAACTGAGTCAAACGCTTTTGTGAGGTCAGTATAGACAACATACAGTTGACTATAAGAATCAAATGTTGTAGTTGATCTGCCTTTGAGAAAACCATGCTGACTAATTGATAATCTATTCTTGATGTTAAAAAAAATGTATTTGGACAAAATCGCCTCAAAGAGCTTAGGAATTGCTGACAAAATTGAAATGCCTCTGTAATTGGCTACATTAGAACGATCACCTGATTTATAGATGGGAGTTATTGAGGATGTTTCCCATCTCACCGGAAAAACTGAAGAATTTAAAGATTTCTCAAATAATAATTTAAAAAATAAAAATCACTTTGATTACACTTATACTTTGATTGCTTTATGATCAGTAACAATACTATAAGAAATTTTATCTCTGGTACAACAGAACTTATATATAGCAGGCAAAAATCAAGTTATGATCAGAAATAGCAGGAACAGCAAGCTGCCCAAAAGAAATAAAATTATCAATTGTACCAGTTTGCGATTCAATGTAGTCGGTTTACCTATAATGTAAATAAAATAAATTATTTAAACTCAAGCAAGAACTTAATTTATTGCTAATCAACTTATTAAAGTTAAAATTAGCACAAGAAATAATTTTTTCATACTGTGACAAATATTAAGTGCATTACTTTGGTAAAAATGGATTAGACTAAGGTTTGGATTTAAAATTTCCCAAAGCAATTCGTAAATATTTATTTTTTAATTTAAATTTTGTTGCATGAGTTTCATGTGAAGCAAATTCTAGTGGCAGGTATTATAAAAATAAAAATCGGATTTGATTTACGAGGGTGAATCAAAATGTCTTGCAATATGATATGAAAAAAAGAGTGAGTGAGACAACTATATATTTTTTTAAAAAAAATTTTGTCGCGGTGAAACTTATAGAACAAAATTCGAGGTAAATTTTACAGTTCGTTTGTTTTCTTCAATTTAGTAGCCCGTGTTTTGAAAAAAATTCAAAATGAATGAAATTGAATATCGTGCCGTTATTAAATTTTTCTGTAAAGATGGACGCAATGCAATTTATATATTCAATTACATATCAAAAGTTTACGGCGAATTTGCACCATCATATTCCACAGTAACAAAGTGGGTAAAATTGTTCAAAAGTGGTCGGGAGTCATTAGAAGACGACAACCGCCCGGGTCGTCCCGCAGATGCTATTAGCCATGAAAACATACTTTTGGCAGAATCAATTGTATTAGAGGACCGCCGTATTTCTGTTTCGCGGTTAGCGTGGAGACTCCCTTTCATATGGTACCACTTATACCATATTACATGACCACCTTCACATGTCAAAAGTAAGTGCGCGATGGGTTCCCCGTTTGTTGACTGCACAACAAAAGAAACTTCGTGTTCAAACTTCAAAGGCGATTTTAGAAATGTATGAAGAAGATCCAGAAAACTTCTTGGATAACATAATAACAGGCGATGAAACATGGATTCATCATTGGAATCCGGAATCCAAACAAGAATCGATGCAATGGATTAAACGTGGTGAACCACCACCAAAGAAATTCAAAACTAAACCGTCTGCTGGTAAGGTTTTGGCAACAATTTTTTGGGATGCTGAAGGGATATTGATGATTGATTATATGTCACCGAAAACCACAATCACAGGCATCTATTACGCAAAGGTTTTGCGAAAATTGAAAAAAGCGATCCGGGAAAAACGGCCAAAGAAAGTTAGAAAAAAAACCTTACTTCTTTACGACAATGCACCAGTGCACAAGGCTAAAGTTGCTCAAGCTGCATTAAAGGACTGCAGCTTCGTAGAAATTCCGCATCCACCATACAGTCCAGACTTGGCACCCAGTGACTACTTTCTGTTTCCCAATTTGAAAAAAAAATTAAGGGGCCGGAAATTTTCCAGTGATTCTGAAGTACAGTCTGTTGTAAATGAATATTTTATGGAGCAAAAGAAAACTTTTTTTTTTAGAGGGCTTAGACAGGTTAATTGATCGATGTAACAAATGTATAAACCTTAAAGGAGATTACGTCGAAAAATAAAAATATTGCTGTCTAACTCATTCTTTTTTTTCATATGATATTGCAAGACATTTTGATTCGCCCTCGTAAGTGAATCCGAAAAAAAAAATTGAATTTAGCTGAATCTTTTTTGGATTTATCGAATGCAATTGTTGTTGTAAATTTTTGTAACCAAGACAATAGAGTTATTGAGAAAAATTGTTTGTAAATTATTAAAATAAAAAACTTCATGCCACATACTCAAAAACAGTCGTCAGTATCTTTTATGGTAATTTCGGAACAGAAAAACTTGTCGGACATAAAATTTTCTCATCTTTTTCTTTCATACCAACTTAAAAATCATAATTTTTTTCTCGAGTATGCGGCACCAAAGTCCAGCAATGGTCCCCGGTGCCCAAGAATGACAAAAAATCATGTAGCAGCCTAGTTTTTCCATATTGTACTTAGTAAAATTCAATTTCTCTTCCCGGGACACTTTACTTTGTATTTTATGAGGATTTTTATTTTTTCCAATAAGTCCAAACATAAACGATTAGAAGCAATTCATGGTTTTTGAGGCATGGGTTTTCCGTTGAATGTTTCCTTTTGAAAAAGTTTAATGGAAAAATCAATTTCTTTAATTTTCTTTGCTTTCATATAAACAAATATGTTCCCTCTTGAAATAACAATTTTTCTGTAATATTGTATTTTGTGCAAGGCATGATACTTGCCATTTATGTGACCTTCAAAAAATGGCATTATTATTTTCATTCATAAAAACTACTATTATTCCATTTTATTGTAATAACGTACATACATGAAGAACTCGTTTTTTTTTCTTTTGGGGGCCGACGAATTTTTTTTGTTTAAATGTTATGCTAATTTGACCAGTTAGCGTTCAAAACCCATTTCAACGAGAATAGGATAATTTTTAATGGTTTGAATAAAATACCGTTCTGCTACCAAAAAAAAAACTAATTAATTTTAAGCGTTCATAATTAATAACATTAAATTCCATTAAGTTTACTCTTACGATAAAAATGATTATTGTTAAGCTTAATCTTTTCTGCCGATTTTTGATGACCGCCAAAATAAGTTTATTAAAGTGAAATAAGTCTTATCAAGGAAATGCATAAGAATAATTATGTGTGTATTATTTTACCTTCAAATTTGTAAAAAATCTGTTTGCATGCCTTTGTGTGTATGTTATGTATACAGATACATTTTTATGTATAAGTACTCGTATAAAGATGTGTATGAAACTGCGAATAAATGATTTAAAGTGCCGAGCGCGATATTATTTTACAAAAAAAGAACTTTCCATAGCGATATTTACCGGTAAATCGGCTCTTAATTTTTGAAATGTTCCACTACATACACCAGTCTACTGAAAACGTACAATAAAACACGTAAAATTTATTAATTAAATTTACAGGGTGATCTTGTATTTTTTTTAATTGCACAGCAATATCGCTCTAAGCTCTTTAGGCAATAATTAAATATCAATTCGTAGTAAAAGAGAAATGCATTAACTAAAATCGTTTAGGAAAAGAGGCAGCCTAATCTTGATAATAATGAAACACATACTCCGTCACTGTTACAATTCATTATAGTTCATAAATTTTTGATTGTAAATATTAAAATGCAAATGGGTATTATCGCGTTAGTAACTTATATTATATGTAATCTGAATTTAGTTCGAACACTTGTCAAATAATATTAGTCCACGATAAGATAACTAATCAACAAAAAAAATTCAACGTGTGAATTAAGCATATGAATTTCTGTTGGAATTTTTATGTTAATGTACACGGGTGGCTAATATTTGTCCTTCAATATTGAGCTAAAATGAAAATAAGTACAAAAGGTCAATAGGAGAATATTTCCTATGGCCTTGTTCTATGAGATAAGATAGTCATGTGACCGTAGGTGTGGTAGATAAAATTGGGAAATTCAAATTGTGAAAAATGACGAATAGCGTATAGATAGCAAAGTGATACCAGCAATGACCTTTGGATCGGTAGGTTTATTTAAAATACATAATGAAGCTTAAAGCTTAATAACATTATTTTAAGTAAAATATGCTTGAAACAGTATATCATTTTATACTTATTTAACAGTGGAAATTTTCGGATATAGCCTATTATGATTTTTAAGAAAAATTGTGTAACGGCCAAAATTGAAATAAAGTATTAGTATTGTAATTTCTTAATTAAAGAATGATACTTGAATGATAGAATCAAAGGCCTTTCTAAAATCAAGTAGAATCAAAATAGTAGCTTTATTAATGTTCCCATTCGGCCTCATGTCATCTATAATATTTGAAACTGCGGAAGAGTTAATATATCACCTTAGACAAACCCGGAATAGAACGGTTATAGGACGAAAACCAGATAATGAAAACATGAGGAAATGACGATTTTATTTATAATGACCAAAATAAACTTACGAACGAAAATGTAGATTAATTTAATAAATTTAATTGAAATTAGGTCAAATCCAATACTGTCGCTAGCAACAAACATCAGGATTTTATGTAACAAATAACATAATCAATCATGGTGCTCATTCAATGGTAGCTCATAGCAACATTATTCTGAATATTGCCGTTATTGTTAGGGAATTCTTTTGAGAACTCATCAGTGGTTGGTAATCGGACAATTCTTGTTTGAACTTTTATTGTTCTTGCAACCAATTTTTTTAATCAAGTTCCCAAACTGTTCCTGTGTGATAGATCAGAATCTAACAATATATTCAAATACAAAGCTTTTTCCTTCGGAATAGTGGGTGTTATTTCATTGCGGAGATCGTTGATGAGAATGAATCAACTATGATCGCCTGTTGAAATTCAAATGAAAGTTAAGCGAATTTCTTGTCTCAAACAGTTACATCGAATACCGAATTTTATGTGGGTAATTCGTTTTTTTTTTTTTTCTTTTAATTAATATCAGTATAATAATTAATTCGTTAGCTCAAGGTATCCAAACAGCCGACAAAGAAGATACCTATGAACATGATTAATAACTAGCAAATAAAAAGTAACGTCACGATTGTATCGCGTACCGATTGGGATATTTGATAATTTATAAGATAAAGAAAGATGTGCTGGAAAGTACTTAATAAATCAAATTTAACATGTGTAAAATGTGTTATTAATATTCACCTTAAATAAACATACAGACTTACGCGGAATCATCATGACATGACATATACATTTCCTATTAAGAATAAAAAAAAATCATACATATTGACCAAACCCAGAAAACAGACACAATATAAAACTGCAAACAACGTGTATTTCTTTATTTTCTATCGTTTTTGATAAAAATAAATTAAATGAAATTCTATAAATAAAAGTGAGAACTGTAACGTCACGATCAATAAGCAACTCATACGTTAAGGTTCAAAGTTTCATCAGGTATCAATAAAAACAATAAATATTTTCTGTATCTTAATCAAATTTCTTTATTATACAATATCGTAACATAAGTGTAGGGAATTGTGTCTGATTAAAACTCTATTTACAGTTAAACAAATTAGACTTTCATTTAAAATCGAAATAACGTCATCTACATATTTACAATTTTATGACAGCAACAAAAATAATTAAAAATAATTATTTTTATAAATAAATTAAAAATTTAAAAGAGGTAGCATCAAAAATGGTGACTTTTTTTTAGTCAAGTCGAAAGTTTATAATACCCTAGACACACTGCGATTTAATAAAACCGATTTAGTGAATTTTTCGAGATTAGCCGCGATGTGTCAACCTCGATTTAGCTAATCCCTTTGTTTTTGCATAGAAGCTTAAACTAGTTTAGCTAAATCGGATTTATTAAACCACAGTAGTCTGTCTAGGATATTAATTTAGAGGTGGCAGAAATTTTTTACCTAATACAATTTTTTTATTGTTTTTATCAATAATAATCACGAAAATCTCGAATAATCTCGATACTTCTGGGAAAACTAAAAGTAATGATGAGAGCTCATTTTTCAAGAATTCTATTCTTGCACCGGGAAAGCCTCAACGTCCAGTCCGTTTCACAAACAAGTACCCCGAAATAAAAATAATTTGGAACTTATTCGTTTTTGAAAATCGTGTTTCAGGGATACATACATATCTATGATTTAACTGTGTATCTAAAAGAGAATAAATCTTTTAAACAGAGGCGGCTAGTCTATGAATGCGATGCGATGCATGCATAAAAAAATCCAGATTTTTCAATATAAAATAAACGTGTAAAGCAAATATATTTAGACGCTGAGCCGATTAACACCATTCAAATCTAGAAAGCCAGGATAATCTGAAAATCTTAAAACCTCGGATTTCGAGGATCTCAACTCGATCAAAGTCAATTTCAAGTCTTAATTCAATTGAAACTAAACCCAAATCAAACCGAAAGCCTTGAATAATTTCGAAAAATCTCGAATATTTTCTATCAAATAACACTAAACCAATTCTACAAGTTTTAAGCTTCATAACCTCGAAATATTCCATAAATTAACGAAAATCCCGTTCTCGTCTTTTCTCGCTACTGTGGCTCTGTGAATTGCGCAAGTTCTCGAAACTCGTAACTCAAAATACGGGTGATACATAATCCTCTATATTCTCTACTAATAAAAATTCTTTTTTCTCAAATTTAATAATTAACTAATGCATAATTGTGAAAAAGTCGAAACAAATTGTGTTTTTTATTTTGATGATGATTACACAAGGTTTAGGAGGAATACGCTTGTTCCTTTAATTGTTTTGTAAAACTTTGATCAATCGGTATATTAAGCTGTAAAAAACCCGGCAACATTAGTCTACTCATCAATATTTGTAAAGTAACGGTAGATTTACTAAAAAAACATTAAAAGTAATTTTTTTTGTACATTTTTCAAATTAGTGTTGAGAGCGAAAAAATATTTTTTCTTTAAAAAGTCATTAAAGGTTCTGGTAGGAAATTTATTCAAGTTTTTAAAACTGTCCTTGTCTCTGCGATCATTGGTTTTGAGATATCGATGATCAAAGACAAAAGGACTCTTTTTCGTTGAAAATCAAATATCTCAGGAAAAAATTGTCGCAGAGAGACAAAATAAAAACCAAATTAAAGCTTAATTAACAAGCTAACTGACCGATGTATTGGTTTAAATAAAAAATAATAAAAACCATCGGAAAATTCTTGTCTCGCGCTATTATATCTTATGATTGCACGATAACCGTAGCTCACAAAAATTTTCTGCCAAAAAATCTCGAACTTTTTTTCCATCTCTGTATAACCATTTTTCACAAAGATATAGTCTTCAAAAAACATTATAAAATTGAAAAACAATTTTGTTTTTAGTACTAACTCGCTAATATAAGCGGTAAAAATGACCCCCAATGTGCGAAAACAGGGGATTTAATAAAATAGGGGTTGCAACCCTTGAGGTCCTATTGACTATGGATTATTTCTACTTTTTATAACTAGAATTTTCTACGTTGTACATGAGATTTTATAAAAATGTGTTTAGGGGTCGAACATTAGGGGTAGTTTTTACCCCTTATTATTATTATTATTATTGGGAGGGCCATGCGGGCGATCAGCCACTTCGCACTGCGACCTAAAAGATCTATTGTGCTGGCCCCTGCTTAATTATCCGTCCAGTCAATATTCAGGTTCTTAATGAACCTGACAATACTGCCTCCCGGTACGTGATACATACTATCTGGCCTTATTGCTCTCCCTCCTAGATGTTTACTATAGCATGTAGTTCCGCTAGAGGGACGGTAGCTTTGGAGCTCAAGGACCTCGAGAGGGTTGTCCCACTCCCGTATATTCCTACTCCTGCCCCGTATTCCGTTTGATTTTACTCTTACGAGTTGCTGGAAATTGCAAATCACCTGTAGGTCACCCAGCCTTACTACAGGAAGGCTAAATAAAACTGGAGGGTGCCTGGTATCCAGAGTCCGCATATTTTGGGCTGTTTAACCTATCAGCTATTCATCTTTCGGCATATGCTGTTCCACCTTAGACTAGGGTTTTTTGTCAAGGTTTTCTCCTTTAGCGCCGTACTTTAGCCTGTGCCAAATGGCCAAAAATGTGCCAAGTGGCCTTAGTTACCAGTGGTTGCCACGAGGAGGCAGTACGTACACTTGCGAATTATGAACAGGTTACCCCTTACATAATTGTACCCATCACGCAGCTGCCTAATGACAAGACCAGAACAGCTCACGTGATGCGCACCCTACTGGAAGGTTACGAAGCTGGTAGATTAATCTACTCAACTTTGATCCCCCCGCCAATAGACGCCAAACCACCAGTTTTTACCCCTTATATTAGTGAGTTAGCACAAAAAAATACGTGACTCATATATTTTGTGTTCTTTAACATTGCAAAACTTCGAAACAATCGAGGAGGTACACCTAGGGTCCCTTCCTTGTGAGTTAATTATTTCAACAACAAATTGGTAGGAGAACCTAGTTAGTGATAGAATTAATAAATAAAACGATGGAGTTATGTAATAAAATCGAAAAGCTCAACAGGACGAATTTTGCTATATGTGTTATGGACTTTGAAGAAACGATACTAAATGATGAACCAAAGATCGTAGAAAATAATCCTACCAGCAAAGAAATTTACAGCAATTGGAATAAAAAAAAAAAGAATTAAGCTTAATTATTTTAAGTTTAGGGCCAGGCCAGGTATTAAAATTCAAAAAAATAAAAAATGCTAAAACTATCGGAGAATCGATAAAAGCCTTGGAGTATCATTTCACCAGAAATTAGTCATTCGAACGGCAAACATTCAATGAAGAACAAAATCGTGATAATTCGAATGGTGATATCTGTTCAGATAACCCCTAAATGGAACCGGTTGTAACGCCGAATCTTGAAACAGATATAAAGAATTATAACACAAGACCACAAAAAATAAGGTGACCTCCTAGTAAGTTTAATGATTATGTTGCAAATTTTATTAGTGAATCAGAATCGAGAATGTATGAAGATGTAAGGAAATCATCGGACAAGGAAAAATGATTAACCGCCATGGAGATTGAACTGATAAATATGGGGGATTTACTAGTATGGGAAGAAGTAGAACGACCAACAAACAATAAAGTTAAGCAGATGGGTTTTAAAAAGCAAAGCCATGAACCAGCGGAAACTTATAAAGTAAGATTAATTACAATAGGATGCGGTCAAAAAATAGGATGTGATTCATGACAGAAATCAGGTACACAACTTTAAGGACTTTATTGTCCATTTTAATAATGAAGAAGGCGATTAGGAAATTTTATGATGTTAAGTCAGCTTATTTAAATGCTTACTTGACAGAAACTGTTTATATGGAATAACCTCCAGGATACAATTTTGTTAAGAATAGTTTTTCTGTTAAAAAAGAGAATTTATGGTTTACCACAATCCGGACGATGTTGGTATTTAAAACTGAATCAAATAGTGGCTGAAGATGGATTTAGAGACTTACAGCTGATACATGCGTATGTATTCGAAAGGATAATGTTTTAGTGAATGGTGATTCCAATACTATTGATCATTTTATAAACAAAATTAAAACTAAACTCAATATAAAGAAGATAAACACTGATGTGTTTCTAGGAATAGAAACAAAGGAAGGTGCCGAAGAAATATTACTTACACAGTAGAGTTATATTGAATAAATCTTAAACAAATATGGAATGAGGGATGGATTAAGTGAAGTCAATCTAGTCTAGACGATTACCACGATTCTGTTAAAATACCAAGACAACAGTGTCAATAATCTGTATGCTTCTTATTACATTTATCGAGAGGAACCCGCCCGGATATTGCTTATACAATTAGGAAATTGTCGCAAAACTACAATGATCCTAGGAAATTCATTTTTCAAGCTAAAGACATGTGTTTATGACTGAGTGACTTAATTGGACATTTAAGCGCACCAGCGGATGCTAGTTGGTGCTCTACTGCTGATGGTAAATCATTTAGTAGATATACCATAAAGCTAGGTGAATCTCTAGTTAACTTGAACATTATCTACAATGGGAGCAGAATTGATGGCAGTGCGTGATGCACAATATGAAATAAATTTCACGACGGATTTATTAGAAGAACTCGAAAAACTAGACTTTATCAATGAACAAACAATGATTTATACAGCTTCAAAAGCAGTTTTGGATTGTTGCTATAGAAAAAAAACTAATTATCCGAAAATTATAAAATTGGGCTATTTTAAAGATAATTGAATAGAGATTATAAAATCAATATAAAAATGGGACCATCTTTCATTTCTTCTTTTTCAAAATGGCCGCCGAAACGTTCTTTTTATATTTAGTTCTTTTAGGCACATTAAAAATTCAGCGCAACATCTTTTTTCGTTTTATTGCAAAATACGTTTAAGTATGACAATCTACAAATCTTTTTTATCTCAAAATGAAATTTAAAACAAAAATTATTGATAAAAAATTCACAGTTACAATTTAAATTTTACATAATCTTTACTATTTGAATATTTCTTAAAATTTAAGTAGTCTTCCCTTTATTGTTTTTAATTTCTCGAAACTACTAGTTTGTTGGATGTAGTCGGATATTCAGCATCTGAACAAAATTCAAACATCATATTAGTCTTCAAGGGTTTTGCCCATTTGAATAATTTTTCCGCATTGGTTACGATACTATCATGTTCGTTGGTGAGACTGGCTCTGGACGCCATTTTTATCGCACGGTCCCTTTCCATGAGCTGTTGCGTGAAAATGTCACTCATAATCGACGCCTAAATCTTCTTTGAAATTAGATATATTCATAAAATTTTTTTTATAGTTTTAGAATGTGTTACTGCACCATCAGTAATATAAAAATCAATTAAATCAGGAGTTTTACAATACTTTTCTAAAACTTCAACAATTTTTCGATAAACAAGTAAACAGCTATAGTATCATGCTGAAGACAATCTGATATTATAAACAAGCTATTTTTTTCCTACAATATGCGATTTTTAAATGACCTCGAAAATTATCCAATCCTCGATAGTTCTCGCATTGCAGAAGGTAACATGTTGATGTTGGGTCGACACATAATATAGATGAAATACAGTCCTGGTATTGCGATATCTTTCTATTGATAACGCTTTGATGTATTATACATACGCAAACTGTATGCGTTCCGCCGTTGCCTACATAGTTTTTAGGACGGAGCAGAGAAAATATGAAAATCACTAGACGTTTTTGTACTTTAACTTTTTCAATAGTTAAGCTAATTAATAAGTAATAATCTATCTTCCCAAGCTTTTGGTTCCGGTAGGCTCAGTGGGCCGTTTTTGTGTTGAATATGTTTAGCTTTTCGCACCATATATTGAGTAGTGTTGAACTCTTTCATGATTTGTTCTATGGTTAGTGATTTCGGCAACTTAGTCAGTAGCTATATCTCATCACAATTTTTCTCCAATTGTTTAACTTGCTTTTCATCCATAAATTCATCATAAAGGTGGACCTTTTCCGTTGAGTGAATCGCAATAGGCTCGATTCCAGGTACCAAAGATGTTGATGATGGTGGTACTATGACAGTTTAATCGAATAATTTTTGCTGTTAATAATATTTCCTGGATTCCAATTTATTCGGATATATGGGAGATTTCGTAATATCATATTAATTTTTTCAAGAGCGATCACATGTTTTAATTCGCCTTCCTCTCATTCAATCCTACTCGAAGTACCGTCTGTTTTGAGTGTTGATGACATTTCCGGGGTAACAGGTAAATTAGATTAATCAGGAATCGGTGATGCCTCGATTCCATTTTTTCGATGTTTAGTAGTGATGTTGAAATCAGCGGCGTAACTAAAAGGGAGCAAATCCCGCGCTACAGGGGGTTCGAAACGATGGTCGGCCCGCAACGCGCGTCCCATGGTCTTTGTTCCTGTAATGAAGAACTGTTTCATTCCCCCACAATATGATTTTCTAAGAAGGAAGTCAAGAAGGAAGAATTTAACATTATAATATTTATATTGTATTTTTTTCTTTTTTTTGTATTATTCTTGAAAAAATGAGTATTAATTAATAAATATAGTTCGCGTAATTTCTTTAAATAAAAAAGCTATATTTTAGATGGCTAACATTTTTTATTACTCTGAAGGGAAAGATATGCCAGGTGGAGGGAGGGTAGTCTAGGAGGGGCCAACATTAAGTTTTGCGAGCGGCCTAAAATTGATCAAATAGCAGGATGAACAAATGAATAAATTTTCAATTGTTTTAGTCGAACACGGCAGATGAATTTCAATACTATTACTAACGTTTCTTAAATTTTCAAAGAGTTCGACTCAGTAAACGGCTTATTATTATTATTATTATTATTGGAGGGCCATGCGCACTTCGCATTGCGACCTAAAAGATCTATTGTGCTGGACCCTGCTTAATTATCTGTCCAGTCAATATTCAGGTTCTTAATGAACCTGACAATACTGCCTCCCGGTACGTGATACATACTATCTGGGCTTATTGCTCTCCCTCATAGATGTTTACTACAGCATGTAGTTCCGCCAGAAAGACGGCAACATTGGAGCCCAAGGACCTCGAGAGGGTTGTCCCACTTTCCTACTCCTGCCCCGTATTCCGTTTGATTTTACTCTTACGAGTTGCTGGAAATTGCAAATCGCCTGTAGGTCACCCAGCTTTACTACAGGAAGGCTAAATAAAACTGGAGGGTGCCTGGTATCCACAGTCCTCATATTTTGGACTGATTAACCTATCAGCCATTCATCCATCGGCATATGCTGTTCCACTTTAGATTAGAATTTTTTGTCAAGGTTTTCTCCTTTAGCGCCGTACTTTAGCCTGTGCCAAATGGCCTTAGTTACCAGTGGTTGCCACGAGGAGGCAGCACGTACACTTGCGAATTGTGAACAGGTTACCCTTACACAATTGTACCCATCACGCAGCTGCTTAATGACATGACCAGAATGGCTCACACGATGCGCATCCTACTTGAAGGTTACGGAGCTGGTAGATTAATCTACTCAACTTTGGCCCCCCCTCCAATAGACGCCAAACCAACCTCAGTAAACGGCTTACAACACTTTTAAAGCTATTCATTATTACACTATCCCTTATTAAAATATACTTAAATTTTTGTTTTGTTTGAATCAATATCGCTTCACACACAACTTGAAAAATTAAACTACTTGAAATATTATTTTTGACACTATTTTATATCTAAAAGATTTTTTTTTTTTAATTTATTTAATTTAAAAGATTATACCTGATTTAACTACTTTTAGATCACCATTTGTGATCCAAAACGAATGTTGGATCAAATGTTGTTGTTGCTTCACATGTAAATTTTGATCTGATCCGGATCACTATGCGTCAAGAAATGCAGCTATTGACGTTTTCGTATGTGAGGAATTTTTTTCACCTGCTTATACCCATTCGAAAATATTCCCTTAGTGTCGAAAAAATTTCATAGCGAATTTAAGAATACAGGAACTTAAATTTCCGAACGATTTTATGAATTTTGACAGATGTCCATATGTGGAAAATGGATGTGGAATTCGAGAATAGGCCCCTGCACCTCAAAAAACAACAACAACAAAATAAATGATGTTCCATAATTTTTTTAAAAATAGTGCTACACATGCAAAACATAAAAATCATAAAATTAAAACATGACTTCCAAAAAAAATATGTGATTTAACGTATTTTCACCATATACATATGTACATATATTTAAAATAAGTGTTATACACATTATACATACATGAAAACCAAAAAAAAAAAATTGAGGTGTGGCCAACACACGACTTTCTTTTACGAACAGAGAATTTTGAGAAATTTTATATTTTTCTTAATCTTTTTTTTTTTAATTTTTTATTTTTTATTTTTATTTGTTTTTAATTTTTGGAAACATTTTGTATCAAGTAGTTTTTTGTAAACCTTATACTTTTTAAGATATTTGCAAAATAAATTTTCTGAACCAAGGGAGTGGCCACTTCCGGCTAGCCGATTTGGAGTAAAATTCACTGGGACCTTCCAATTTATCGAAAAATCTTAAATCTGAAATTTCAGTTCGATTGGTTAAACCATCTGGGCTGTAGAGAGGACACAGACAGACTGACACCATTTCGAAACCCACTTTTTCGGACTCAAGGGACCTCAAAACAAATAAATCTCTAAAAATCTCAAGGTCCAAAATTTTCATGATTACTATACTTTATTTTACTAGAGTAAAAGAAAGTAATATACAAAATGTGTATAGTAAAAGTGTGTGTGTAAATAAAAGGAAATTTTGATAAAACATCTGCATCTGCGAGAAATCATTGAATGTAAATCATGGATTATGCTTCACAGCTAAAACTTTAAAAATTAACCAAATTTTGAATTTTGTTAAAACTGATATAAGAGCTTCCATATTACAAAAGGTTTTTCTATTTTCCCCAATTTAACCGATACACTTTACAATAGTTATTATGAAAGATAAAATCATTATTCACAACCAATTAGTAATTTGGGTGAAAAGTTTACTTTAATTTAAATAGATGAAGTTTCTAAATTCGAATGATTTAATCTGAATTTATTTCATCGAATTTTTAACAGGAAAGTCATCATTCAAACTTAATCTACTTCATATTTTTGAAAACAAGAGAACTTGTTATTTTACGCACCTTTACCTAAAAAATGTTTTTATTTTTTCGGGTTTTATCTTTATGTTAGTTGGATTAAACTTTCATTTTTTTTTTATTAAGTTATAATGGAGTACGTATATCCATTTTTGTTGTCTTGTGCTTATTTTGTCATTTATAAATTTAGTTATTTTTTAACGTAATTTAATTGAAAAAACTTTTTCGTTTTACATCGATTTCAGATCGATTTTGGATTGCTTCTTCATCGGTTCGGTTTTTAGCAACGATAAATGGATAATAGTTCTTACAAAAATAGCGACGAAGGAACAAATCGAAATCCATCCTTCTAAGGCTGCGGGCCAATTGTCGAAAAAATCAGTAACTACGATAAAAGTCGACCTTAAGCATCCCTGCTTTATTTTAATAGATACATACATTTTTTTCAATTTTTGGCCTACTCACTTCGTAGAACAATAAAAAATGAATAATCTAAATATAAAACATTTACTATTTTTTATTCCGTGTTTACTCATCTTTTAAGAAAGATAAACGCATTTACCGAATTTATTAGATTTACACCGAATATTGGTCGGCAGCCTAAGTATTATTAAAAATCATTGTTACTATAAGGAAACATTTCTTTTTTTCAATTAAATTAAATTAAAAAATAACTAATATGGGTTTCCAGTTGCAACATGCTCAATATTTTTGTATTTTCAATATTATAAAACAAAATGATTCATAAACTGTTCATAAATTAAAAGTTTAAAGTCCACAAGCAATAGTAATAGGAGGATGTTAGTGTTTCGCGTTAAATGTGTTTGGCACACAAACAAATTCGCTTGAATTATGATATCAATGTAATTAGATAAGATTGTGAATAGCCGCAATTATCGCATAATTATTTATCATCATAACTTCATTCGTATAATCTGTTGCATATATATTATTTCGATGGCTTAATTAACAAAGCCCTAGCATTTGTAAAATTTTGAGGAAATTCCCAAACAAATCTTTTTACTCTTTTTAGTCGTTAATTCAGTTAAAGTTAATAACGCGGAAAGATACAATATTATGTTGGGTTCTGCATTTTACCATCAAAATGCTATTTTTGAAAAAAGTTTGAGTTAGGTCCGATATTAATTAACCCCTCAATTTGCACTTATTGGAATCATACTGTTTAACCTTGCCTTTAGCTAAAAAACTATACATATTTTTTGTATACTAGCGTAAATCGTATATACATAAACGTTTTCATTACCCGAAGCATTTCATAATTTGATCACCACCCATCCATAAATTTATAATATAAATATTACTATGATTTTATGAGGTAACGTTTTAAAAATATCAAGTTTATTGATTTTCTGATTGAATTGAGATTGACCTAAATTGTGTTTTGGGAATTCTGCTTTGCTTTTATATTAGTTTTCAACATGATTTACTTTTTTATTAATTATGCAGAATCAACATTAAACATGATATTTGGAATAAGTACATTTTCAGTAATGCATAAATTACTAAATTTTAATTAATGAGTGATTGGTACTAAACTTTAAGCGACTTCCGTGCCAAATATAACATATTTCCATTTTTCTTCGCCGTTATTATTGCTAATGTTTGAAAGAAGGAATGATACATTTCTTCATTACGAAAATTTTTCATTTAACTAATCAATTTTTTGCTATTTCAGTATTGCAATGGGGGTGACTTAGCCGATTATCTAGCTGTAAAAGGGACACTTAGTGAAGATACAATTCGGTTATTCTTGTATCAGTTAGGTATGCATAAAATCGTTATTACTAAATAAACACAAGCTGATATATTTAACTATTCCTCAGCCGGTGCTATGAAAGCTCTCTTTGCAAAAGGTATAGTCCATCGAGATTTGAAACCACAAAATATTTTATTATCCCATAGCTGTGGTAAAGCATTGCCAGTTCCATCAAAAATTACTTTAAAGATAGCGGATTTTGGTTTTGCTCGTTTTTTACAAGACGGTAATATGGCCGCAACACTATGTGGTTCTCCAATGTATATGGTAAGTAGCTGATGCACCTTATTGGTATTACTGATTAGTCACTAATTTACGATAATTTAGGCACCAGAAGTAATTATGTCTCTACAATATGATGCTAAAGCAGATTTGTGGTCACTAGGAACAATTGTATTCCAATGCTTAACGGGAAAGGCACCTTTTCAAGCTCACACTCCACAAGAATTAAAAATGTTTTATGAGAAAAATGCAAATTTAGCCCCAAAGTGAGTTACTTGTTAAATAATTACATTACAATTAAATAATTTAATTACATGTTTAACGAATTAAATTAAAAATATAAATACATTTTTATTAGAATACCTCCGGGTACATCACCAGAATTAACAGATCTTCTATTTGGTTTATTGCGCCGAAATGCTAAGGATCGCATGTCATTCGAGATTTTCTTTAATCATGCATTTTTACAACGTTCTGAACAATCTAGAACCCCAGTTAGTGATCTTCCACATCAAATTAGTGCAGCTCCATTTACAATGCCACCGCCACAACAACCACAGCCACCGCCACCAAGTGTTGTTCAACATGTAATTCCAAACATTGAAAATAATAATATACCAAAAATGCCCGAAGACATTGTAACCGCACAGCTTAAAACATCTCCAGGCGAGAATAATAATAGTCCACCAAGTAGTCCAGAAAATTCCGACGATTTTGTCCTAGTACCAAATAATTTACCAACAGATCCGTGTAGTACTAATTACGAAAGAAATAAGTATGCCGATGTCTGCTGTTATTATTAATTTATCAATGACTAATTTCTTGTTTTACTTTCCCGCAGATATAACAATAGAACAACTCAAAATATTGCACATCCGCAAGCAAGCCCACCACGACCTAGTACATTACCAATATCTGAGCCAAAGCCAGTACCCACCAGTCAGAAAAAATTAAATAAACAACCACAAACTCCGCCAAAGAACATATCAACCACAATACCACGTTCCCAGCCGATAAGCATGAAGCGATCGGAACACAGAAGTAGTAATTGTGATATAAGTTCAATTTCACCGCCAGCCGTACAATTTGCAATTGGCACACCACCCGGTGGTGGTCGCCGTCGTTCAACATCGGGTGGTTCATTATCTGAAACACCACCACCGCCTTGTACATGGCAGGTTAGTCCTGGATCACATCAATCACCGTTAAGACGCTCAGGAACAAGTTCACCGGTTTTACCATCAGTCCTATCAAAATTACCAGCACTGGGAAGTCCAACACTTATTACAGATAATAATAACCAACATCCGCATACATTGGGACCACGAGCTTTCACACTACCGGAGATGGGCGCAACTGGGGGATTACAAAGCTTATTACACGACACGACAATTATGCAAGAAAATCCAATAACGTTTCATGCTCCCGAATTGCCAGCTGAGACCTTGCTCGATGTAAGATTTAATAAATGTCGCACATAGTTGATGATAATATTAAAAATGTTTTTTTTTTGTTTTTTTTTATTTGTTTAGCGGGAACACAATGAAACTTTAGCAAAATTACATTTTGTATTAGCTTTAACCGACTGTATTTTAGAAGTAGCCGATTCACGATGTGCACCATTATCGGCGCTAATGTCAGCCGATTCACAGCCAGTTGCACCGCATGCACCCGAACATTGTAAACGAACGGAACGATTAGTTTTATTGATGAGGGCAATGCACTTATTACATTCAGGTTTAAAATTAGGTTCACAGCAGTTACAGCAGGGTAATTTAAAACCATCCAACACAGTTAGATCAGGTGAGTGTCGCTTTATCATTGGATTAACTATGCATTTCTTACCAAATTATCAACGTATAAATGCTGAAGAGACACAATTGTTCTCAGCCTTCTGTAACTTTCCGGTCGCACGTATAATTGGTCTTAACAGATAACGACATCTAAAATTTTCCAGTTATGAAAATTTATCGATTAATATCGATTCTTTTTCTAGATTCTAGGTTATAGAGGTTAGACATATTGAATTTAAAAGTCGCACTTCGTTGTTATCAAATAATGTAATTGAATAGGCATCAGTTTTTTGCATAGCCCACCATGGAAGCTTCCAATATTTTTGTACCTTAAATGATGTTCCATGTTAATATCAATTTATTTACATTTTTCTCTATTATATAAATCATCATTTAATATATTCGTCCAGAAAGATAGCTTTTAACTTTAAAATATGTTTAACTTTTGAAATAAGTATTGATTAAGTTATATATATTTTCAGTAATACAAACGTTAACAGCAAAATATCGATCAACACTAAGCGAATGTAAAAAGTTAAATGGTTCTGGTTTGCTAGAGAAAGGCAATATTCAAATAAAAGCCGAAAAAATATTATATGATCATGCAATACAAATGGTATGACCAAATTTTCAATATTGATTGTATTCATTTTAAATCAAATTTTCTAATTTATTTGTAGTGTCAATCAGCCGCATTAGATGAATTATTTGGTAATCCAGAAGAATGTTTTGCTCGATATCAAACAGCACAAATTCTGTTACACTCATTGGCACAGCAGACAAGTAATCCGCATGATAAAATGCTTTTATCAAAATGTAAGTAGGAAAGAATTTTACATTTTGTTTAGCTTATAATGATAATTTGATTTATTTAATTGACCAAACTTAACTGAATCCACAGACAAAGAAGCAGTAGAGAAGCGTTTATATATTTTACAACAACAGGGCTACATTTATGCAACTGACGATCTATCGTAAAATAATATTAAAAAACTATGACTACGTTATGCATGAAAATATTTAAGTAATATTATTTTATTTAACTCATATTCTATAAAACAACCTACATTTGGATTTATGTATTAATAAAAAAACAATTATTGATTAAAAATATTATTATTACTAATGTATTCGAACTAAAATGAAAAACAAAAATTATTCAAAGCTTACCAAAAAATTATGCTTTTTACCTTTTTTTTATTTCCTTTAGGTCATTTTTAGTTACTAATCAATTCCTAAACTCAGCACTTTCCTAATTTTTTTAGACGGGTTTTGAATATTCATTCAACATATTCAAAAACAATACCATAATAATCCAGTTTAGGCACATATTAGTTGTTAAAAAAATTGAAATATAGCAAAATTAAACAAAACAATATTTAAGTATACGTAAATAAAAATAATAATAAATATGTGCCTTTAATAAATTACATAAAAACATTAATCATTTGAAATAATGGGCATACACCAAATATTATTAAATCCAATGTAAATATACATCAAAAAGCGGATAGCAAACATGCATATTCACTATTAATATTTCATCAAACCAATAAAGTGGCTCCATAGAATCTGAGAATTAAATTACAATACAACAAAAGATAATACCTAGTGTGATATAAATAAATATTCAGTTTAAAAAAATAAAAATCATGATTAGTATAAAAAGCTTTATTTCAATTTAAATGCTTTTCTAAAATAATAACCGTATTTTTATTTAAAAACTGGATTTTCTTCGTTTTTTTACATTAAATTTAAGTTTAGTTATTCTATAATTTTCATTAACTATTTTAATATATAAAATAACAAACAAAAAAAAAATATACATTTAGATAATAACATAAATAAATAATTTTGAAAAATGTATATTTTTATTAAATAATTGTAATATAAACAAATAATATAAAAATAACACAATACATATATTATATTATGAATATGTTTTTTAAACTTAATTCTCTAGTTTTATTATTATTTTATTTAATTTTTGTTTGTAGAATTATAAGTACAAAAAATTTATATAAAACTAATATTATTATAAATATTGAGAAATTAATAAAAATATATAAAATCTTAAAAACCTTAATAAATGTTTCGTAAAAATAAAAATAAATTATTATTTTTAACAAAAAATAAAAAAATAGAGATTAAAAATTTAAACAAAAATTATTAATAATAATAATGAAACTATTGTTACATTAATGAACAAAATCTTAACTAATATTGAGAAAAACAAAAATGAAGAACAATAAAAGTAAATGATATGAAAATGAAAATTGTAAGATAAAATAAATAAATAATTAAAAATTATGTAAAATACAATTTATTTTATTTGATTTCATTAATTTCCTAAAATTAATTACTCAACCCTGTAATAAACTTTCTAATTACGAATGTTATGTGCTTTGACGATTGCGGTGCACCTTTTAGTAAGAGCAATTTTTCATTGGGGAAGCATCTCGCTCAAGCTTGTAATTTGACAAAACATACCGCCTCCAAGATGTGTAAACTATAACGGATAGCATCCCACTAATTGTAAAGGATGTGAAATACCAATAGAACTGCAAAATCTGACAATCAAAAAACAACAGTGGCCGCTAATAGGACACTGTCCAAAAATCCAGTAGTAGAACTACGACAAACAAGTGCAATAGCAGGCCGAAAGACTTACTCACAGATTGCATTAGGTAGTTCCGAAATAAATGTCCGATTTTTGAAGTGTTATGTTTTGTCTATCTTATACCTGTTAATTTTGAGATAACCAGTTATTGTAATATACCGTTATTTACAACAAACCTTTCTCTATGTAAGCCACTTAGTTGCTTTTTATTTATTTTTAGCCTAACGTTTTTGTAGCTGCCAAAGCGAACGATGGAGAAACGCAACTTTCGTCCGATTTTTCTTTGGAATTAATGCTGCCGAAACGGCAAATAAAATAAACACTGCGTTTGGCCAAGGATCGATCAGGAATCGCACCCTTCGACGTTGGTTTGAAAAGCTTCGTAACGGAGATGAGATTCGAAGAACGGAACGTAGAGGCTGGAAAGAGTATCTTAACGAAGCCGTTCTGAATATTATGGTGGAACGTGATCCCCTTGTAACGGTCTGAGAGCTTGCGGAAGAATTGTCTGTTGGCAGCGCAACCGTTTCCTGTCATCTGAACGACATTGGAAAGGCGAGAAGATGGACAAATGGATTCCGCACGGACTACCATTTTCTGAAACATGGTGAAACAATTACAGCGGAGAAGTACTGTGACGAACTAGACACGAGAAACTTTGCAAACTTCAGCCTGCGATCAACCGAAGGGGCCGATTCTGCTGCACGAAAACGCTCGTCCACATGTCTCACATCTCACCGTACGCAAACTGAATCAGCTGGTCTAAGAAACTCTGGCTGATCTACCATTCTCCTCAGACATATCACCTACGAATTAGCACTTTTTCAAACACCTGGATCACCTCTTCAAGGAGAAACCCTTCCATGATCCAACCTCTGCCGAAGATGCAAGAATTTGATCGCAACCAGAACTGGGATCAACAAGCTAGTATCTCGTTAGCAGAAGTGCGTTGAAGCGCATGGTGCTTAATTCGATTAAAAATGTTCATTATCAGCTGAGTTAGCCTCTTTAAAGTTTGCGCGTTTGGAGTAGCTTAATACAAAAGTGAGTAACAAGGAAAACGTCTAAAGCCCAATTCTTGAAAAATTCTAAAGAATATAAAGGCCTTGAATTTAAGGCTACTAAAACAAGAAAGAAGTCCGGACGCTTCAAATAAGCGGTTAATTAAGCAAGAAACACTGAATGAAAACATTTGCTTGATGAAAATGGATAAAATATTCAGAAAAAGAAATTATGCAAGTAGCCACAATTAACAATCAAAATGCGATCAACATATCTTCAATATATTGTCCTTCACGTTATAACCTGAATAAAGAAAACTACCATGGGTTTTAAAAACCAGACATACTACTATACCTCCAAAATACTTTCAATTTCAACATACTTCCAATGCATACTATACCCGGATATTATATTTTCAGCACTTTATGGTATCGCTTTACTGAAATCGTTCGGTTTTAACTTTATCCCGTAACGGTAAAGCTGAACGAGCTTTAAACTGCAAATTCCTGTCTGAAAGTAAACTGACATATTGGGCAGCGGATACAAATAAGATAACAGATTTGATAGATTTCTTAGAAATAATGGGGATATCTGAAAATTACATACTACTCGAAAACTGTGAAGAAATTTCGTCTGAGCACATGCCTTTCATTACGACAGTGGAATCATTATCAAAATAGAGAATTTGCCTAGGTTAACAAATAATAAAACAAGCTGGGATCTCTTTCGGAACTTACTCAAAACTAATACAGAATTACAATGTACCTAATAAAAGACATGTGTTCTGATTGGATTATCTTGCTACTTGCTAGTGACTTGTGTCTTTATTAAGGACATTAAATATAATTGGGTTAGTACCTTACAAACCATACATTCATTTTAAGTTGCATCCCAATTTTTTTTAATGATACATTAAAACTTATAGAGCCAACATAACGAACAAACGTTTTTGCTCGTTGTGTTGGTGGGAATCGGTACTTATTTGTTACAATGCAACGGAGAATGCCGTTATGTGCTCTGCTTCAACACTTGTTAGTTCCGAATTATACATTTCCATTATCACCCCAATTCTCATAGTCGTATCACGTCATTTTTCATGACTATAGTCACATCACATCAATTTTGCGATTCTCTTAGTCGTTTGTTACGACTAAAGTCACTTTATACGACAGATGTCACTTCATTTTTACAAGTGACAGGAGAATACTACAAAATGGAAAGATGCAATTATTTTATTTTATATATTTTAAAATATTCCTTTTTGGATAATTTTGTGCACTGTTTTAAATATGTTATTGTTTAAAATAATAAGATTGTTGTTATATAACGATTTTATTTCTACTTTGCCTAATATATTTCAAGTTGCAGTCGTGTCACTTGGTTCGCCTTCAAGAATAGCAATTTTCAAGTGACGTGATACGACTATAGTCACATCACATGAAATGACACGACTATGGGAATTGGGGTGTATATCGGAATCACTTTTAATGTGTGTGGATGAATTTTCTTGTAACGGGCACTATCCTTTAGGTCTTTATCATTTATATTTTCCAAAAATAAAACCACATCACGATTGACGGCAAATTTTTTGTTTTATTTATGATGAATTAGTTTGTTGCCTTTTATGTCGTCTCCGTAATGAACAAAAATTATTTGGGTTGAAGTGTTATACAACTTTTCACGTCCTTCTTTTAGAACGTGCATCATAACTTTACTACCAAATACTCAAAAATGGCTAACATCTACTATTCTTACCAGACCAAGCTTCTTCAGATGTTTTGTGTCTATGGTTGCCTTCGCTGATCGATCGAGAATAAATACCACCATGTTCACCGCTTCAGCCCAGTACGCCTTCTCTAAATTGGAATCGAAAATCATACACTTGGCTTTTTCAATTAATATTTGATTCGTCCTTTCTACGACGCCGTTTTATTGAGGCGTGTAGGGTCATATTTTTGATGATTAATTCCACATTTCATCAACATTTTTTTAAACGCCAAGTTTACATATTCTGAAGTTCTGAGTGCCACTAAACTCTTGGCATCATTTCTTAAGTTCTGAGTGTCACTAAACTTTTGCTCGTTTCCCTTTCTACCCTCTCACTTTTGTTTCAAAAAATAAACAAAAATCTTCCTTGAATAGTCATCGCCTAAATGCGAGAATTAACGGAGCCCCCTCCCTCTCCCAATTGAAACGTTTTCCGTTGGACCACACAAGTGAGAATGTACTAACTCCAGTGGATTTTTTGCATCATTAATTTTTCTTTGAAATGGCAGGAGAGTTTATTTACTTTCCTATACCTAATCATTGAAGTCTATCATTGAAGGCAATCCCCAATAACTGTTTTTTGAGCAACATCTCCGAAAAATGTAATTGTGCCAATCTGCGATCCTACGACAAAACACTTGCATCATTCATAGCTGCTTTGAGAAAATTCGTGAGTTTTAATGGAATTTTGCAAACTCCGCCAATGGATTTTACAGTTGCCACACAGTTATTCAAGTTGAATAATAAATTGGCCGATATATAATTCAGGCACGTAAAGTACATTTTTAATATCGATTTCTCGATTAGCCAAATTTACAGGATTCAAAACAGGAATTTTCCAGCATTTGTAGTGTTAATTTCAGATATTTTTGGTGTTTTGCTACTACTGAGCAAATCAGCTTACGGTGACATGTGCTGAGAAGTATCGCTGTCAATGTACCATTCTTTTCTTTCTGAGTTACGTGATAAATACACCACCTTTAAAGCACCAGTCATGAATGCACTATTTGCCTCTTTGAAGCTTTTATTTTTGTCAAGATTCGAATCATTGTATTTTTCAACATCTATGCCGAAGATTTTTTCCAACATTTTACAGCAATGTGACCTATCTTACCACATGTAAAACATCGAAAACCACTTCTAGATTTCCTTTCATATATCCTCATTATTTCCTTTCACTTGATGGTTCTAAGGCAACATCCATCAACTTTATTTTAACTGTATCAAACGGAATTTTCATCGTAGAGCTTTCCGTATATACCCATAATCAGGTTTTAACTCATCTGTTCAACACACAGGTTTAAAATCATTTGTCAGTCCAGCTAGTAAAATTGAACCAAGCCACTCATCATCTACATCAAAACCGATTCCATTTAATTTGTAGCCTGTATCAATTATTTGCTTGGTGTAATCTTGCATTGAATTACTGCCTTCCATGCCTGTGTTTATTAATTTTTTGAGTGGCCCGATCCGCCGAATCAGACCACTATCTTCGTATAAAGATTTTAATTGCATCCAAATTTCTGGTAGTTTTTGGATATTTTGAATATGCGAATAAATTGATGGATGTAGACGCTCAATGCAATTCTAGTTTTCGTCCTCTTTAACTTGTCTCTATCTATTGTGACCTTTTCATCTTCAACCGCAAGAATACAGTTATCTAATCCATTTAAATCTAAAATGTTTGTAATAGCAAAATTCCAGATATAATAGTTTTCATTGCCCATTAATTTTTCGACTAAATTCCATCCGTTACTTTTGTTCGACGCCATTTTATATGCAACTAATGCAATACGGTCGACTCAATTTATTCTTTAAATTATTTTAATTTGATTATGATTTACGCATCATAAACGAAGTGTTTGCCTGGGCCAAAACTAACAAAAATGTTTATACAAGCCGTACTATGGCGATACAAACACAAAATAAAACCTATTATTTCTGTAAGTATTAGTGTCGTGACCCAGTATAATCTTTACATACCAATATATATATATATATATATATATATATATATATATATATATATATATATATATATATATATATATATATATATATATATATATATATATATATATATATATATATATATATATATATATATATATATATATATTACTTCGATGTTAAATTGTAGTTTGTACCAAAAATAGTAGAAAATCTCACTGACACTTATAGAAATAGTAGGATTAGGATTTAATAGTATGAGTGCGTCATAGATACAATACGACTTGCATAAACATTTTTGTTGGTTTCGCCCGGGCCCATAACCTGTTATGTTTTAGTAAGCTGCAGAGTGAATAAAACAAGTTTTTTTTCTAATAGTCTTTTTAAACTTCTTGAGACAAATTGATCAGGTAAAAACTTGTGCCTACACTACACGCTTATATATTTGGTATTAAAACCGAAAAGGAGTTGTCTGATGGGCAACACAGAAAAGTATAAACAATCTACTTTTACAACAGAAGGCATCCAAAATTTTGCCTTCTATCACCACCTTGCTTACCATCAAAATTGGCCAGCCGCACAGTGGGACCGAAACGGGCATTTTAGCTTCATCTAATAAATCCCTGGAAACAATGTCGGTTTTAGCCCTTAAACTTGAAATATATGGATCCGATGTAAATAATAATGAATGAAAACATCTTCATTGGTTGCTGAACGAGAACACTTCCTGGAATGGTGTAATCGGTATCGCCTATAATCTTTGTTGCGCGCTTCTTGTACATCTTCAGACATTTGGCCTATTGGTAAAATTGCAAAATAAGACATAACACTTTCTCCATGAATAAGGATTTTATGGAGAGAGGAAGACATATAGTACCTACCAATTATATTTATTGACAAATATTCGACCGGTATCCATTGCGTATTGGCCAAATTTGAAAGCATTTATAATGTTTGTAATATGATGTATATCCGTTTTATCAATTCTTCGTCAACTCCAGTAATATTTGCTGAACAATGATAGTTAGAAAAGAATCTTCGCGCAGTATTGTCGTCATTACTATTACCAGCTCCTTGTCGAGGTTTGGCCATATATGGAGGCCAAGTTCATTTCGGAACTTACTTTGAACAGATTTTTTCTTTTCTTCTTTACTTTTTTTATTTTCTTCTGTTGTTGCAGACCATTTCATAAACGAAGTATTATAAGAAATATGCAAAATAGTTTCCATAAACCTAATCCAAGCATGAAGAGTGGAAAGTTCATATTGAAATGCATCTTCGTTTTCGGGTTTAACAGAAACTTTGCTCAGCTCATTAATCTCTCTAGGTCTAGCTCCACATATAGTACACACAGCACTAGATGATGTATTCGTTAATACTTGCGAAACTTTTCCATCAATCATGGTTAAAAACAGTTCATGTTTGACTTCCACTACCTCGTTATCTTTGTTTATCAGTGATGGAGTAAGTTCATCAATTTGTCTCTTGATATCGTCAACAGTCTCTCTAGTCTGCTGTGGAGTTTCCTTGACAAATTCTATAGAAATGGGTCGGCAATAACGAACAGAAGAGCATGCAGTATTTTGCCAGACTACAAGATTTGTTGATAAGTCAATTAGTTTTATAGGCACAAGAGAAGCAATAATAAATAAATTAGCATCTGTTATTAACTGAGTCTCGGGGGGGTCTGAGATCTTGGGGGACAGCACATCTTTTTCGCATCCAATATCATATTATATGACGGAAAGACCAAAATATTTTTGTCAGCTAAACGAGACCTTAATAATCCGTATTGAGATTTTGTTAAATCCAAATCAATATATGTATATATATATATATATATATATATATATATATATATATATATATATATATATATATATATATATATATATATATATATATATATATATATATATATATATATATATATATATATATATATACAGAGCTTCGTCTTTTGAATATAAGTAGTAACTGTTTCCGTATCATAAGTCATCTTCTTAAGGACTTCTTTTTTGTCTTTCTTAGGCAAAGTTCGTGCAATACTCACAATTGAAGCTTCATCTAATTCACCAATAGACCGTAAATGTTGGACATACGCGTTATGTATAAATTCAAACCCATATTGTTGTACTAGTTCCATGTTTTTTCATTTTTTTTGTTTTCTCAGATGATTCACCATATGGCTTAGAAGGTCGGCCACGTTCACCTGAAGAAGTTGCAGCAGTAGTTTCTGCAAATATTACCCTGAATTCACCGGAACTATTTCTTATTAATTTATGAAATTTATTTCAACGAAAGTGGATGAAACGTTGTATGCCACTCGTGAGCAAAGATTTATTATCCACTCGGCTATCGCCTCGTGGGACAAACTTATCCCTCATGAATAACATCTCGTTTTACTCACTAGTACCATAAATAACTATTATCAACTACCCACAATTAGGCACTACAAGTTCCTACCACAAATTGATTGTATTTTTATCATAATTACTTACACCATAAAAATAACCACACGATATTGGGTGGTTAGGGGAAACAGGGTTATTATAATTTTATTTGTAAATGAGTAAGCAAATTCATAAACAAATATAATTTTAATTGTGCTCATGTTGGGCATAAAACAGAAAAAATAAAATAGCGCCCAAAATCAAAAAATTGGCAAAAAAATTTCACTTTCCTGGAATTAGGGATAATCAAACGTTTTTATAAGATAAGTAACAACGACGCTGCGGCAAATAGCGCCAACTAACCTTCAAATGTCTATTTGAATACCATGAAAACCACGTAAAAAAGAGCCGCATTCAAACGAGAATAGCTTCGTAAAAATCTTGTTTGAAATGTCTGTATGAGTAAATCGATCGAACCAATATTCTGACTCTCTGCACTTTGGCGACTCATTTTACTAATACAGATAAACGTAAAAAAGAATGTAAATCAAAATTAAATTACACGTTAATTAAACTATCGATTCTTGTGAAAAAAGTTTAGGAAAACCAAATTTCGTAAAAACTATTTTCGAGATGGCGTTGTATGGAGGGTTCCTACTGTGAGCCGGCTCAATATCCATTAAAAGATAGCCAATATGTTTACCAGGACGTTCCATAACCTATCCCTCTTAATACTGGCATACGCCGGTTGAAAGCCTACGAATAGACTGTGTACAGGGATGTCCTTTTCGTAGCACCTTCCTCAGAGTAAAAGTTTGCTCAGTCGATGATCTATTTGGACGAAAACCACTTTAATAATCACTAAACAATCCTCTCGATTTAAGTTGATAACTTTGCCGCGACTACTTTGACTAAAAATCTTATAGGCTGTGTTCGGCAATGTTACGCCACGGTAGGTGTTGCAGTTTAACCGATCTTCCTTTTTAGGAAGTGGACACAAATGAGCCGTCCTCCACTCTTCTAGGATGCCTTTTCTAGTCCAAATTATTGATATGAGCTCACACATGCAGTATAACAGATAGTCGCCGCCATATTTGAGCATTTCGTTGCAGATTCTCGCCTTGTGTCTTGCAATTTTTCATCTGCGAAATTAAGTTCCATATATACTTCATCTTATGATGGAGGGGGTGGGTGATGATGCCATTTCGACGTTGATATCGCGTTGAAGTAAGATAGGTTGTTGCTCAGAAGGTGGTGTCTGTCTATTAAAAAGCGAGGAGAAATACATAATTCCACTACACTTCGATGGTTTTAAGTGTCCATTTTTAATTCGCCCGTCGCCGGATTCGTTGCGAATAGCGCTGTTACTTGAGTGAAAGCATGTACATAGTTCTCTTATGCAGTAATAATATCTATCTCTCATAGGATATATATATCGTGTTGTAAGATTGCCTTTTTCTTTGTGGTAAATTTCGTTGGCTTGTGCGATTTTTTTCCGGATAGCATTAAGACAATCATCGTTCAACCAAAGATTTTTAGATCTAGATAGATGTCGGCCTATGGTGGTCATTGAGGCATCGGTTACCGCCTTTTTGATGATGTCCCAATGTTCTTGAACGGAGTCTAGAAGCGGTTTTTTTACAAAGATGCAGTAGTATTGAAGGTGGTTTGTATAACGGCGCGATTTTCCAAAAAGTGATACGCTAAAAATGAAAATTGTCTATGGTGTAGACCGAAATTTTAATTCAGTAGCAACCAGGGAGTGTGTTTGGTTTTGATATCTTTGAGGATAGAAAACTGACTTTTGGACAAGACGATGTTTTCCATTTGGTTGACCAAAAAGAACTCTATCACTTAAATTATTGCTGCTTAATTTACAATGGAGTTTCTTCAACTAAATAATGGAAACGCAAATATACATAACTTATTTTCTTTATTCAAATAAAAGTTTCAACTAATGACATTATTTATTTACACGCAAACCATTAAACTTATTGTTTCTTTTTAATTACATGGGGAAGATCATATTTTCCGCGGACACATTTCAATTTAACACCGGGCAAATCTTGACACCGTCCAACTCGTACCAAAACTATATTGTGCTCTTGCAGGTTATGTCCAATTCCAGGTATATATGCTACCATTTCTTTGCCGGTCGTTAATCGCACAAGGACACACTTCCGATTCGCAGAATTAGGTTTCTTTGGTTTTTTAATTAATGTTTTTAGTATAACACCTTTAGCAAATGGTTTACCATCCAATGGTTGCCGGGGTGGCCGAACTTTTACATGAGGCCCAGTAATGTGCATTTGTTGTAATGAGGCCATACTTCTAGACATCATTGAGAATATGGTTTCGGATGCAAGTGTTTTTGTTATAGATAGGGTTTGTCGTAAGAAATTCATTTTAATAAACAGATAAAAACTTTCCTCAAACCACTAAAAAAAATAAGAAATTGTCAAATTATGACAGCTATTTTTTGTCAGCGTATTCAGCTAAATATTTTTGGGTTTCCACTTCAAACAGAAACATACTCCGAGCGAAATAATTACAGTTTTTTAACATAGAACTTGACATTTTTGACTCATTTTCTGCTCGGAGTCAGATTTTTGGATGCAAATTGGAAAACCACATTACCAATTTTACCCAATAAACGATAACAGAGCCATGGAAAAAAGTGAACAACATTGGTCGTGCTTCCTCGGGCAAATTTGATAAAAAATATCATGATATTTTTTATCACGTTTTGCCATAAAACGCACTTATTTGTCACCAAAAAAATCCTAGAATGTTTTTGGGTTTACCTGTCAAAAATATTGTTTTTTTGTACAAAAGAAACATAATTAATAATTTTAATTAATTTCAATTTCCATAATATATACATACTGGAAATATTTAACAGTTTAAAATACTACAAAAAATTATAATTAATTATCTTTAATAAAAAAATCAGAATAAATTAAATTGTTTGACATTTAATTTTAACTTTTGTTTTTATTTTTTCATTATGGTCGTTTCCTCGGGTTTGACATAACATTTAACGGAATGAAGTTAGGGTCTTAAGTAATTGACGTGCAGTATCATGATATTTTTTATCACATTTGGCCGAGGAAACACTAGGATTATTTTTTTGAACAACAATATCCGAAGTAATTTTTTGCTCTGAATGAGAATCTGGCCTAGAATTAAGTCAGGCAAAAGTGATAAAAAATATTATGATATTTTTATTACCCTAACTTCACTTCGTTGTATTTTTGACAGATGTACGCATGTGGAAACTGGATGTGGAATTCGAGAACAAGGGCCCTATTCTCGAACTCCACATCTATTTTCCACATGTGGACAGCTGTCAAAGTTCACACAAAAATGTTCGAAAATTGTAATTCGTATATAAAACACATGCGGCATGGACATTTTCCTATATGGGGAATTTTTTCCACCTGCTTATACTCATTCGGAAATATTCCCTTAGTACCGAAAAAATTTAATTTTTATGAATTTTGACAGATGTCCACAAGTGGAAAATGGATGTGGAATTCGAGAAAAGGGCCCTAGGGCCTAAATTCGTTTATTATTGAATTCGCTATGTAATTTTTTCGGTACTAAGGTAATATTTCCGAATGGGTATAAGTAGGTGAAAATAATTCCCCAAATACGAAAAACATCACATCGAGTATGACAGATGTCTACATGTGGAAAATGGTTGTGGAACTCAAAAAGAGCCCCTGGGGCTCTATTCTCGAATTCCACATCCATTTTCCACATTTGGACATCTGTCAAAGTTTATAAAAATTGAATTGGTTCGGTACTAAGGGAATATTTCCGAATGGGTATAAGCATGTGGAAGAAATTCCCCATATAGGAAAATATATATGCCCCATGTGTTTTATATACGAATTACAATTTTCGAACATTTTGATGAATTTTGACAGGTGTCCGCATGTGGAAAATGGATGTGGAATTCGAGAATAAGGCCTCTGGATAATATTAAAAATATCACACCACAATCAAAAGCCAGATTGTTTTGTTTTCGATTACGTATTTATTTTGACAGCTATATCCAAAAAAAATCTTGTTTTTTTTGTGATGTTTTATGGCAAAATGTGATAAAAAATATCATGATCCTATGTTCAGTCGGGCAAATGTGATAAAAAGTATCATGATATTTTTTATTACCCTAACTTCACTTCGTTATATTTTATGTCATGCCCGACAAAACAACCAAATGAAAAAAGTGATTTTACACGTCAAACTTCTGAAGAGCATCTTTATTTGGGCAACATCAAAACCAATTTATCGCGATTTTTTATAAAATAATAAACAATACACTTCCTCAATAATATTAAAAATATCACACTACAATCAAAAGCCAAATATATTATTTTCTAATATATATTTATTTAGACACCTAAAACAAAAAAAACTTGTTTTTTTTATATGATAAATGAGTGTTTTATGCATATAACTAAAAGAACTGACAGCAAATAAGGTCTAAAAATTTAACCAACATCGGGTAAATATGAAGATGTCAGCACTGGTATCTAAACGATATTTTTCTTTGTTGTTGTTATATTTCAACGAAATTTTTTTTAGTTAACGAAACGTCAAAATAAAATAAGCGTGCTACAAGATCGGAAGTAAACTATTGTTTTTATTTTTATTCATTTCAACTTAAAGTAATAACAATTTTGAAATGTTGACAATCGAAAATACTATTACTTTGTATAAGGGACAAATGGCGAACAAGTAAAAATACAAAAAACGTTTCGTTAACATTTAAAATTTGACGAATGGCGGATTGGTGCGACATCTATATAATTACCCAGTAACCTTTTAACGAAACAAAATATGACAATATGTCGGTGCGCCATTTTACTATGGAAAGTATGAGCAATCACCCTTATAGTTCTTTTAGTTATATGGTTTTATGGCAAAGCGTGATAAAAATATCATGATATTTTTTATCACCATCGGTGGACATATTTGTTAAGAGCGCTACACACGATCCAACTTTTTGGACCGACGGTCGGCCCGACCAAATTGGATGTTGTCTACAGACGATCCAACTTACCATCCGATTTTTTGATTTTTGTTTTGTTGTTTTCGTTTTAAAGTTTATTTGTGAGCTAATACTATAGATACACACAAACTAGATAATCGCATATTCTACATTATCTAGTTAATTTTCTCGATCTGTCACTACACGATCTTGGCGAAAAAGGATTATCACGATTCATAACATGATTATCAAAATCTACTTGTAGAAACACGATAAACTTGAAATGCAAGAAAGAGACAGTGAAAATGTAAATGGGATAGCTATATAATTTTATAAATGTCACTTTTTGTATTTCGTGCACATAATTAATTTGAGCAGTTATTAAATCTGTGCGATACAACGGTAGAAATTTTAATAGATGTTTGGCAACATTTTATTACGGATCTGAGGCGAGCCAAACGCAATTCACATATTTACAAAGCATTTTATATTAAATTAAATTTGATTTTTCCTGTTGTCAATTGCGATTAGTTGAATAGTTTTATTAAAATTAAGTTTGACACGATGAATGTCATTTTTATGTATACCGAATGAAGCTTCGCAAAATTAGAATATAATCGGGTCTATGTGTGTCGCCATAATTTGCTGATCGGGATCACGAAAAGTCAATTCGAAATCGTGATCGTAGATTATCGCGATAATGTTTGTGTGTATCTATGCTATAAGATAAGGTAATGAGGTCGGTAATGAAAAATGATTTTTTGTTAAGATAAAGTAATGAGATCGTAACACTAAGAAACGCAAAAATAGAATAATGTTAAATTCTTTCGATTTCCAAAAAAATCGATTTTTTTAATTTGCCAAAAATTATGAAAAAAATAAATTGATTTATTTGTAGTTGTATTGGTGAAAAAAATAACAAATAAAAAAGCGAGGTTATGTTTACTCATTTTACAGCATTTTACTTATTGTATTGTGAAATCTTTGTCGTAGAAAGATAAAAAATGTTAATTTAGATTAAAACGCAACTATTCGCATCAAAATATAACCACAAGTCATTCATGAAAATAGCGTATTATTTTGTTTATCTGATGTTGACGTTTACATTTCTATGTATTTGTGAAACTTTTATGTATTTTTATGAAAGTTTGTCAGTCAAAATAAAAGGGGATAAAATTATAAAATCGGTGGTTGTTAGAAAGAAACGCAAAACGAAGTCAGTCAAGATTTGACTTATTTAAAATTTGTGTTTGGATTAGTGGATCGCCATTATTATGGTCAAGAATTATCAAATCTACATATGCTTAAATATTGTGTACGATGAAAATATTTCTCGCACACACTAATAATTTTAATAGCATGGCGATTTTATGGTAGAGATTTTTTTAATTTTTTATTATGTGACGGAAAATATTCGAAAAATAATAATTCTGATATTAGTATTAATAATAATTAATTTTTTAGATAGTTTTGAGATGTAAAAATAATCGAGTTAATGCTAATACTAAAGTATTGATCAGGATGACTCGATTTAATCTCAAATAAAACTCGATTTTATCAAACAACTTTATATACTTTTTATTTATTCTTATTAATTCAGTAAAATTACACATGTGTTCTCTTGTGTGTCTCGAATCGATATATATATTTGTCTTCTTCTCTCTCTACTCTACTCTTACTCTTGCTATAATATTTATTGCTATAATATTGCAATCAACTTGTCCCTCACTTCATCCTACTATAGTCTATGTATTATACTTAATTTGTTTAATATTGTTGGTTATGTTTTTTGTTTGATGTCAAAATTTAGCCATAAAATCTCGATAAATAACAAGAAAACTGCTTTATCTTTGTCGCTCTAATGGATTCGTTTTTTTTGGTCCTCTTTTGGAATACAGACTTAATACATGTACATACATAAATATTGTGTACCGATGAAAAATATTTCTCGCACACACTGATAATTTTAATAGTTTGGCATTTTTATGGAACATATTTTTTTAATTTTTTATTTTATGACGGATATAATTTGAATAAAATAATTCTGATAAGATTATTAATAATAATTAATTTTTTAGATTATTTTGAATCGTGAAAATAATCGAATTAACACAAATTCTTAATTTTTTTAAATAATTCTTGGTTATGTTTTTCTTTGCTGTCAAAATGTATCCATAACATTTGCCAGAAAAAGTACAATAACAAAATACTTTGTCTTTGTCACTCTGATGAATTATTATTTTTTGTCTTCTTCCAACTTCAAGTCAGCTCAGTCAATTTTTCACAGTGAATACGTTTATGCTCAGAGTCGAGTCATCTTTTAGTTAACTTTGGATCATCTTGTAGTTATCTTTTTTAGCGTTTATACTGCAGAGTCAAATCGTAGTCGAGTCGAAACTAGGTTGAAACCGAGTCAGAAAAGTCAAAAAAAAATAATTTACTATCGTATGTTTATATGTTTTTCTTGTATTATTTTCTGAATTTTATAAAAATAAAATAACAAAGTTTTATTGCCACACAAAAATCGAAGATTCGCACACGAATTAAGAAATCAAAATTGTGTCTTTTTATTACTATTTTTTTTGTTGTTTTTATTTTTCGACTCGACTCCGTTTATAGTGAAGGTTTTTAGAGTTAACTCGACTCGACCCTAGAAATTTTTTAGGTCGAGTCGAGTTAACTACAAGATGACTCGACTCCGTTTATAGTAAAAGTTAACCTAGGTTCAAACCAGGGGTGACATGTTATAACCATCACTTTTTTCGCTTCGACGCATTTTCGATAATATAACTGTATTCCTTTGCTAAAAATATAAAATTTTAAAACAATTTAGTTGTAAGATACCGTTACTCTGTCGAAAATGCATCGAAGCGAAAATGTGATGGTTATAACATGTCAGCCCAGGTTGAACCCTAAGCATAAACGTACTCAGTGGAATTGGGGCATTTACCCTATGAAATAACTTGGTTGGTTGGTCGGTTGGATGGAATTCCATCCGACACATCCATCTTAATTTTATCGGACCGTCATGCATACACACTATCCAATTTTACATCCAAATCCAAACCAATCCAATTCAATCCCACCAACCAATCAAATTGGATCGTGTGTAGCGCTTTAAAATATCTCTGTTTTTATGACGTTGGCCACTACGCACTACAAAATACAACCTATAGGTATCACATATTCACATGACGTAAACAACAACACAAAATAAATCTTTCATAATTTAGTTTTAAATAAAAAATAAACATGTTTTTCTAAAAATAAAACTACAATATACATACAATAATCCATCATCAAACCGAAAATATAATATTAGAAATTGTGTATCTATTTTCTTAATAATTTGTCTTTGAACAAGAAAAGTTTTGATTTTATTTCATAATTCCGCCTTTTGCGGAGAAAATGCTGTCGCACTCTGGCAAAGTAAGTACATATTGATTTAAAGATTTATTTTTTAATTCGGTTTTATGATAAAACTAGAAATAATATTCTCGTCGTTTTTTTGTTGATTACTTAAGGTTCAACTTCCATCATTATACATAATTTCAATAACATGCAACAATTTATTTTGTGATACTAACACTTGTGCCGAGTCATTCAGAGATATCAGATTCGAAGGAACTTGTTGTAAATCTAAACGGTTTATTCAATATTTGTGTTGGCTTTAATTTTTTATAATTTTTGAATTTAATTTTGTGTTGTGTGTTTTGTGTCTAGTTAGTTATTAGTTATTAACCAAAATGTTTGAGGATATTAATGTACGTTTCTTATTCGAAGTAGAGAAATTAACTTACGTAATTGGAGTTGATAACCTTAACCTCAATCTACATATTTTAGTTATACATATTTGTTGTAGGTATAAATTTAATTTTATTAAAAACCAGTTGTGTAAAATATTCTAGATTGTATCGGTATCAATCGCACTCGGCGTAGTAGTGATTGGTTATGCTATTTATTCATTCCTAAAAAAAGATGAGAAAGAGAATGGTGGTAAAAGCAAAAAAAGTCGCAAATTTCTTAAAACATTGCTCGATCCAAATGAAAAATATTCACTGCCACTAATTGAAATCGAGGAAATAAGCCATGATACAAAAAAATTCCGGTTTGGATTACCATCCAGTCAACATGTATTAGGATTACCAATCGGCCAACATATCCACTTAACGGCAACCATAAATGAAGAATTGGTTATTCGTTCGTACACTCCTGTCACCAGTGATGAAGATCGGGGCTATGTAGATTTAGTAATTAAAGTTTATAAGAGAGATGTTAATCCTAAATTCCCAAATGGTGGAAAAATGTCGCAATATTTGGATAACATGAAAATTGGTGATACAATTGCGTTCCGTGGCCCATCAGGTAAATTACAGTATTTAGGCAAGGGTAACCTTCAAATTCGAAAGCTACGTAAAGATCCACCAATTAATATTATGGCGAAGAAGATAAACATGATTGCCGGTGGAACTGGAATCACCCCAATGTTGCAATTGGTACGAGAAATTGTTAAAAGGCCAGAAGATCCAACCGTTTGCTCACTCATTTTTGCCAACCAGACTGCCAATGATATTTTATTGCGTACGGAGCTCGAAGAAGTTGCCGCCAATTATCCAGATAAATTCAAATTGTGGTATACATTGGATAACCCACCTGAAGGTAATATAAAAATATAGCCTATGTAAAATCGTTGTAACATTGCCAAATTAGTAATTTACTAATTTGTAAAATTATAATTTTGTGTTGTGTTGTGAGTCATGTTCAATTAATAAAGTACTATGAAACGATTTAATTAAATTTAAATATAGTGCCATGTCGTCTAGTTTAATGATTCACCTTTATTATAACTATTTGATTCAAATTACAAATAAATCGGTTTCTTTCCAGGTTGGGCATATAGCAAAGGATTCATAAGCGAGGAAATGATCAAAACCCATTTATATCCACCATCCGCAGATACAATGGTGTTAATGTGCGGTCCACCACCAATGATTAATTTCGCCTGTCAGCCAAACTTAGACAAACTAGGTTACAGTGCGGAAAGTCGTTTTGCATACTAAATCATTTTAGTATATTACATGTTTTTCCTTTTCTAATTTTCCACAGAACAATAATATATTATTTACGGTATTAAAATGAAAATCTTTGTTTTATTTAAAAAAAAACAATCACTTACAAATGGACGGAAGTGTTACATTATTAGTTGGTTTCTAAGGCTCGGATTTTCAATATTGAGAAACTGGCCCTAAACGGATTTAAATCATATACTTTAAGGTACAAAAAATTACACTTAAACCTAAGGCTATCGTGCTAAAATTAAAAGAGATTCGGTTCGTGTCATTGCACCTATGATCCAGGAAGCAAAAACAGAACTCAGTAAATTCATAATAATTCCTGCGAATATCATATTCCTTTATTGTGTTATTTACGTAAATAGCAAGATTCGGTTTGGTTGATAAACGGCATCCTTCATAATGATCCGGCGGAATGTCTGGCCGTATTTTTAGCATACTCAGACAAGATCGAGTAATTGTCGTATCAGCACCATTGCGCTCAGTTACTTTGACACAAATATCATTATCTTCGGGGCAGTGTTCGCCTAAGAATCCAATTCCACGCCAGTTGAAATTATCTCCACATCCTGGAGTAGCTGAATTACAAACGTAACACCAAATAGCATCACCTGCAAGAGAAATTCAAATTCAAAACAAACACTTGTTGAAGTTATGCCAATTATTTACCAGTTTTTATATACAAACAAAGTAAAAAACATAGAATACTTGTGTAGATGACTTTCATTTTAGGGTTTTTGCTTAATTCATACAGAAATTAAAAAGAAATAATATTGAAAATGAATAGAAATAAACAGAGATTCGTGATTTCTTTACTATGTAACCAAAACAACGCCCATATATCAACTTAATATTTAGCTGTCAAAATTTTTGTGATGTTCTAATTGGAAATAACGCTTATAACTTCATTGCAGTTACCCTACTCGCTCAGTTACGTTAGACCACTTTTCAGTGCTTTTTAGCATATTTCGATTTACGCACCGTGGTGAATAAAAAATAAAATGTACATACATATATTCTGGGTTGCATTGGAAACAATCACTGTAGTCCATTGGTAGCAATTTGCTACTGCCAATTACTTGTGAGTAGATATTCAATGGAACGCGAATTTTTGTGACAATATTAAAACATAACCTCAATTTAAATAAAACAGCTTGATTTTCACAAGAAATACGTTGTTCAATTAATAATAAAAAATTTATAAGCAATAAAACATCAAAATAATTATAATATTTTTACGATTGTGGGTCATATGTCAAACATAAACAAAAATTATTTATTTTATTCCTAATCGAACCAACATATTTTTCAAATTCTAATCAAATATGTAATTTACTAAATTTTTGCAAAGAATGCCAAGTACGTTGTATGGAATGAATGGAAATGTTTCAAAATAAAATACAATCACCACAAAAAAAAAAATTAAAAAATGTATCACGATAGGGACCGTATATATGTATATTTTGACAAATGTGTTAAAAAAACATAACCTCGTTTTTTAATATTGGTTCAGTTGATACTTAATCATGACGTGTTTCCTTCTGTATTTTCTTAATAAAACTTCATTTAATAAATTATACTTTTTATAAAGTAATAGTATACGCAACAAAATAGGAAAATGATTTTTATAAATGCGCTTCATGTTTTTCTTTAGTTGTCAAAATTTTAATTTTTAACTAATTCACACAGCAATATTTAATTTGGTAGATAAAAATATTTCACCATGATAATTTGTTTTTCACCAAATTTTTAACCAAATATTTGTAACATATTCATAGACGGCCTAAATAACAATTCTAAATTTTTCGATAAATCAGAATTTTAAATTTTGTTAATTATCATTTGAAATTATTATACTTTATTCAATAATTTGTTATCACTATTTTATGTTTATTAAAATTCTAAATTTCATTCCTAACAGAATAGAAATAACTTTTACCAAAGTAGGCTAGGTTAGGTTAGGTTTGGGTGGCGGTCCACTAGGACCAGGCATAGACACAAAAAATGGTCCGTAGCCATACCACAATAATTATTTCCTCCAACTCATTGGAACGATTTTGAGCTGTTAACACAGCGCTGGATACTCCTGACGTCCATACTACAGAGGTCCGTCAGGTTTTTGAAGAGGGGTGCCCCTAGAAACTTTAGTCTGTTTCGTGCCAGACGAGGCCAGGTGCAAAGAAGATGAAGTACTGTCTCTTCCTCCTCTTCGTCCTCGCAACTACGACAGTAGTCATGTGAGAAGACACCAAGTCTACTCGCATGCCTCCCTATGAGACAGTACCCCGTAATCACTCCAACAACCACACTGATCTGACTTCGCTGAAGTGAGATCAGCTGTTTGGATCTCGCCAAGTCCAACTTTGGCCAGACCTGCCGAGTTATTACGCAAGAAGTGATACTTGACCATCTGTCATTCGTCAGCTTGCTATCTTCTTCCTGAAGCAGCAGTTTGCATACCGCAAGAGGCATTTCAATATCCTTTCTGCTTTCTGAGAAGTGGTCCGTTGTACCATGTCGAGCCAGTTCATCGGCGTTTATATTCCCTGTACTTATGAAATGTCCTGGCACCCATAAAATGTGGAAGTTGAACTGATCTGCCATCTCGTTAAGAGATGAGAGACAGTTCTGGACTACTTTCGACGTGAGGAGGTGTGATTGAAACGCTTTAATGGCAGCCTGACTGTCCGTATATATGCGAATATCACAAACTGATATTACATTATACCTTAACCAGTCTACGACTTCCTTTATGGCAGTTACTTCAGCTTGAAAAATGCTACAGTGGTCGGGGAGATGGAAGGAGAGATTTAACAGAAGTTCCTCGCAGAACACTCCAGCCCCGACTTTCCCGTCCCGTTTTGAACAATCAGTGAAGAAGTTTATAACTCCTGGTTTCAAAACTGCACCCATCATCCAGTCCTCCCTGGATGGGATCCTAGTCCGGAACTTTGTGTCAAAAGATAATGACGGGACAGTATAGTCGGTGGTCTTGGGAATTTGTTTGTTGCACAAAATAGATGAGTGCCCTGTATTGTTGCAGGTCCACATTAAGATGGATTTCAGCCGTGTGGCACTAAAAGCTGCCAACTGTTTCCCCAAGATATCTAGAGGAGTCAAAAATAGCAGAGTCTCTAGTGCTTGAGTGGATGTGCTCCTCAGTGCACCACTGATCCACAGAGAGATTGTTCTCTGAACTTTTGTCAACAGCTTTTGGTTGACAGTTTTGTCCAAAGCAGGCCACCAGACTATTACCCCATACAAGAGTATGGGTCTGACTACTGCGGTATAAAGCCAATGTACGATGCGGGGCTCCAGCCCCACCCTTTCCCAATGGCATTTTTGCAAGAGTATAGCGCTATCGAAGCTTTCTTTACCCTTTCCAGAATATTGGGTTTCCAATATAATATAATTTGCTATCCAAAACGAGACCCAGAAACTTCGCTTCAACTGTAAAAGTCAAGCTGAACCCATTTAAAGTGGGAGGATCGATGTGAGGAAGTTTATGTTTCCTAGAGAAGAGAACCAATTCGGTTTTGTGTGGGTTCACATTCAACCCACAGCCATTGGCCCCTAATGAGAGAGTGCCCAGGGCATGCAAGAGTGATGCAAATGCTCATCACACAATCCGGGGAAGTACGGACACAAATGAACGAGGTGAGTTACTCCTTGATTACATTTTAAGTACTAACCTTCATATATGTAACATAGGCAACAAGCCGACCTTTATAACTAGTAATAGACAGGAAGTATTGGATATTACTCTTGTCTCAAGCTTTCTGGCGATTAGTTTATTAAACTGGAGAGTGTCGAAGGACCACTCCTTTGCTGATCATTGTTATCTTCAATTTGAAATGGACTTGACTTATCCAAAAAGTTCAATCTACAGAAACAGGAGGAAAACCAACTGGGATACCTTTAGAACTATTCTGGGTAATTCACTACCAGTTCCGGTGCCAAAACCTCCAAAAGCTGCGCAAGAGCTCGATGGCTTGGTGGACGAGTTGTCCAGCGCTTTTAATAAAGCGATACTGCGCTCTAGCCCCTTAGCAGGCCTAGGGGTGAATCTCGGCCACCCCCCGGCCAACTCCCGGTCCAAGGAGATTTAACACACACGTCGAAAATGCAAAAGACTCTTCAAAACAGCACGGAAAACAAAATCTGCTGTAGACTGGGACTCCTATAAGGAAGTCCTCAGACCTGCAACAACTGGAGTATCACCTTCGGATCACTAGGCTCCGAAGGGATGTACACCCTAGCTCTTGGTCTGCAGGGAATCTCCTCCCTATCAATCACAGCAAGGCTGGCTCCGGGCCATACAGGGACCTCTGATCTGCACAGGCAGTCAGTTTCACCAGATTCCTGTGCCAGCCCGGGTCCCGACAAGTCGGAGCAGATCCTGGATTTTCCGACAGGACTTTCAGGTAGGTGGTGGCTAAGGCCCGTTCCACCTTCCCCCAATTGGCGGGCATGATACTGCCATCCTCTTGGGATTTGTCAATAATTGCCACAACCAGCTGATCCTTGAGGACTTCGTTAAAAGGCCTCATAGCGGAAGCATGGAGTTTTGTTCGCTTTGCGATCTTAGGACTTTCCTCCTGAGATCTATTTCTTTTAAGCTGTGAGCCAGCTGAAGGGCTGTAACGAATAGACCTAGCGCCTAGTCATGGCTGCCAATGGGTTGAAAATGCATTATTGCAAGATAAAAGATGTGCATCTTTCACAATTTCCCTTGGGTTTGATGCTGCGATAATAATTATGTAAGTCATGTGAAATGGGTCAGATGGCGCAGGTTTTGATGTTTGTGTGTGGAATTGTCGTTTCAATTGTGTAGCGTGTGTGACGTGGTTGAGGTGGTGAAGAAAAAACGGACGTACGGGAGATCGATGGGTGATGTGACAGCGAAAAGAACAAATAAAAAGAATAAAAAAATAAATTCTGAAATAATTTAAATAAAAATAAAGTTAAACTTAATATAAATAAAAATAAAATAAACTTAAAAGAAAAATCAACTCGAGAAAATTACCCGGATAATCCAGGAAATCAGTTACTAATACGGTGCTTACAAATATTGTATTCGGATACGGAATAGCTGCTTGTGTTAAAGTGGGATATGGTGTGTAATTTACCAAATAATTGGTACACATCAATACTTCGTGCCGTCAAATACCCATCATAAGCAACCGCATCTGTATTATACGCCGATATCAAACAATCGGTGAATTTTATTTCGAAGTGGAAATCGAGCGATAAAAAAATTGGAGCGTGAGACGCGAGGGCGTGGTGCAACCGAGCTACGGAGAACGGAAAAACAAACATAGTCAACGGTATTGTGCGTTGCTGAATCGTGTAGAGTCACCACCACCGCAGGGGTCGATTCATGGAACCGTAATAACGGGTAGTTGGGGATTAACTGATATCTATCATTGAGGTCATTGCTACAACTACGCGGTTTTCTTTTGTTATTTTTATTGTACACCATAATTAATTCTGTATTAATCTTCTAAATTTTTTTGTATTTATTTTTGGGCGCTTCTTTGTGTCGTTACAGATTTTGCTTATCGAGTTTCGGAGGGCCCTGCTGACTCATAAACTGGACCGTGGAGTAATTGTGGACTTCGATCCTTAGTCGTTTAGTTTTAGTACAACTTGAGGTGAGGATGACATACAGCAAAAGGAGAATAATAGGCAAAACAACCAAGCCTCATAACCATAACCGATAAAAAAGCCATACAGTATCGAAAAAAGTCGGATTACTTTAAAATTCCGTACGAATCGCCAAATCAAGTCGAAGATGATGTTGTTTATATACAACACTAATGCTATGCAAAATAATTTCATTTAAACCAACAGGTAGTAATGAAATGATGGATAATGGGCGTTCATTTGTTTACCGGCGCAACAAAGTTGCCGCAAGCTACAATTTGGACCTATAACATGGACCTTCTGGCCATGCAATTATGCGTGATCGTTTCTTCCGACTTAGTACTAATTTACATTACGTGAATGTTCTTGATGCCCCACTCAACAACAATGAAATCTATTACAAACTTAGACCATTAGTAAACATGATACGGCGAGATGTCTGCAAGTAAAGTTGTAAGAAAATTTGGTTGCACACAATATAGCTATCGACTTTTACCCACGTAGCAGCATTATTGTCAATGAGTCCGGTGAATTAAAAATGGACACTAAAACGGTGTGGCGGAATTATTTCTCTTCGCTTCTATAAAGACAGGCACCATCTTTCGAGCAACAATCTCTCTTGTTTCAACGCGATATCACCGTCGAAATGACACCACTACCTCCTCCACCAAAAATTACAAAACACTCAGTGAGGATGGTAGCAAGGGAATGCTCAAATTTGGCGGCGATTATTTGTTCTACCACATATCTGAACTCTTATCAATAATTCTAATATTTGGTCTAGAGAAGGCATCCCAGACAAGTAGAAGAAGGCTTTTATCTGCCCACTTCAAATAAATGGAGATCGGTTTTACTGCAACAACTATTGCGGTATAGCTTTGCTGAACACAGGCTACAAGGTTTTGGCCAATGTAGTCGGGGCAAAGTTATCAACCTATAGCGATAGAATCTTGGGTGTTATCAATGTGGTTTTTGTCCAAATAGATCAACGACCGATTAAACATTAACTCTGAGGATGCTGCAGGAGACGTGCTATGAAAAATACATCTCTGTGGACATTTATTCGTAGCATGCTGCTAATAGAGATAATATGTGGAGTGCGGCAATGAAACCAATATTCAAACTTTCTTCAACCTTTCATTGGAGTATCTCATTCGATATTTGCATTCTGTATCGCAACATCATCTCCTTAAAAGAGGTCCTCCTTCCTCTTGGATTCAACAGCCCAACAAATTTGCCTTCAGATTAACGAAGCAAACACAAATCATGGTGACCCTGGCAAGGCAGGCGCGCGAAAGCTTCATTTTAGGAGAAACACGGATCAAGCTGTTTATTATCCAATAGGGTTTATTGAAACCAACTTGGATTCTACCGCTCATACTATTTTTGAAGATTAGTTCAACAATAATGCTTTTTCATAACTTAGATCTGCCGAAATTGTGCAACGAAGCACGACTTTGTTTGAAAAACTGACACCGAATATGATTGAAGCATCAATTATTACTGATACGTACAGGAGAAGATGTGCTGATTCCGTTCATTCTAATGATATCCGCCGATTTGTCGTTCGAATTCTAGTGACCTTTGTGTAAAGAAATGACAAAAGTATACAAAGTTTTTCGACAGCGCAAATTTGTGAAATTTATTCAATTTGAATTACACCTAATACGTAGTCATGTCATCACTCTGAAAGGCTGTCACGCGCTGACCTAATTTCACAAAAAGCGGCATCGACAACCAATATGCAATCCAATGCACATTAACCAAAAAAAAAACAAAAAAATACAAAATATTACAATTTAAATTAAGAATTATAAATTATTTTAATTATAATTACAAATCAATACATTTAAATTGCGCCCTTAGCGATAAATATCACGTATTCCATTTTGGATATGATAAATAATTTCAAAAAATTATATTACATTATTAGTAATTATTTTATTCAACAAAATATCCAATTCCAATTGATTTTCTTCGTTTTCTGCCAACAGTGCCAGGTCAAATTCCTTCAGTTTTAGTTGAATTGAAAATCTCGCACCCTTTAAATTTTCATACAAGAATATTTCCTTCAACTTTTACACACAGAAAAATATTGATTCGCCCAAAATTTCCGTTAAATTTAAAATAAAATATATAGTAAGTTAGAAATTATCCAAAGCGTGCATTTATGAATTTTTTATAAATTTAATATTTTGGATACATTTCAAATGTAAAATATAAATAAAGCAAAGAAATGAATTACAACAATAACAATATTTGATAAAATTCCAAATTTTTTATTTATTGTAGAAAACAACATATAAAAATGTAACACAACAAACCAATCCAAACTATATCGCGGTCATTGAACTGGGAATTGAAAATGCTGCCAAAAAGCCAGGGTACAAAAAATTAAAAAATTACATCTGCAGTTTTCGAAAAGATTTATGAACGGATTACATTTTTTTCTATCTACACAACAAATGTATGTAGTTTTTCATTTTAGAACAATAAAAAATATTCTAAAACCTTAAAAAATTTTAATTTACGACAATTTACCAGTTAAACAAACTTTAGTGTTTTTGTTTGTTTACTATTTATCGATGTTATCAAATCACTAGGTGGTAATACATCATAGAATCGCACATAACGTTATGCGCAGTGCTTTTTGTGCTGTTCTAGTAATTTATACACACATTTTCTAAACTATGTGGGTCACTGACCGACGATACGATGCGTGAGATTTATTTTATGTATTTTATTGAATTGTAAATAAATAAGCTTTAGGGCTTTCCTACGCTTTTCTATTTCCTTTTACATAAAATCAAAAAAAAAAAAAAAATATTTCAAATCAATAATAATGTTTAACATAGTTAGGAAAGAAAAGAGAATTTCCGTTTAATTTCTTTCGGTGGATAACGAAACCAATATGACTATAACAGTGAATTAATTCGTGTCAAATTAATTCTGCCGTTACAAGAAAACAATATTTAAATGCAGGGTTAGTATTAAAATCCCAAAAAACCAAGTATTTAAAAAAATGTTTTTATTGGGGGCTACCGCTCCCAAACCGTCATTTTGACGATTTTTTGAAATTCTTACATTCATAGGAATTGGAACATTTTTGAAAAATTTCTGTTTTTATGGCAATAATTATTCAAATACTAAAATAGGGAACTCCCCAAAGCCGCTTAGCATTCTAGACTTATTGGAGACTTTCTTGACTTATTTGGAATAGTTTCCACAAAAATGACAACGATATTTTAAAATTATTCTCTGATTTAAATTACATATGTACGTTGCTGCTGTTATATTAATAAATTCCATAAGCAATAATTCTATTAAGGGACGCGATATTTATTGGATAATAATAAGAGCAACGCAATTTAAACAAGATTAACCCATTTTAAAAGAACTACTCAAATAACTACCAGGGGAAGGCCTAAATAAAAAAAAAAAAAAATTGATACAAAAGTTGTACAATTTTTGTTTTTGGAGAGAATTCAAATGATGACCTTCAATTTGACCTTGAGGTCCAGAGTCAAATATAGGTGTTTACATTAAAAAAAGCGACTTCACCTAGAAGTTTGAGGTTCTTTTAAAAACACCTAACCTAGAAACGTCAAAAATTGCAGTTCAAATATAACGCTGTGTTCCAAAGCTGATGGAAATATCAAATATATTTGTAACACATGTAAGAATTTCGACTTTAATATCAATGAGAAGGTCACGTTGTTAACGGATGAAATGAAACGAATTGTTACGGAATTTTCCAAATTTTTTGGTAACTTGAATGGTGTCGTATCACAAAAAATAATAGATATGAAAATTAATGAAGTGAAAAGTAGCTGAGAATGTGGCTAATGTCGTTACTACAAGCGTTGATTTGAGGGACAATGATAGTGCCTTGCTGGGTAAAGCATCTTCAACTCTTATTACATCAGTTCCAGTAATTAAATCATTGTTCATCACTCGTTTGACCCCTCAAACGGTGGAAGATGTTGTAAATTTTATCAAAAATGAAATGGATTCTGCTTGTAATATTGGATGTTTGGAGATCACGACGGTGAAAAGGTTAGTTAACTGTATAGCGTTTAGATCATTTAAAGTGGATATACCGCATAATCTTTACGATGTGATATTTACATAAAGCTTTTGGCCTGTAGGAGTGTATATTAAACCGTTTATCGAAAGGATAAGCAATGTGTTTATCGAAAGGATAAGCAATCAAAAAACCGGGTTGCAAATCTAAATACAGCTGGAAATTAGCACATTATTTCAGTTTAAATCAAATTTTTCTTAATTTCTAGATTTTCGAGAAGGATGTATAAACTTCTGTCGCACTTGGACACCTTAATATACGCAGTTTAATTAAACATTACTATGAATTATGTTTTCTTTTGAAAAAGATGTATCTTGATGTACTTTGCATTTCTGACTAGTGGTTGCATGATGGTGTTTCTGATACGATGATTGATATCATGGGAGACAATGTTTTGTGGTTTGGTCGGCTAAACTTCAGTTTTCCAAATCCCGAATGACAAATATGTTGATGTTTGCAACTAATAGAAAAGTCATTCTCAGTGATTCAGTTTTACTTATCTGTTTCAGGAAATGGAATGAATTGCCAAGTACCATCAGAAGTTTATGCTCGTTCGCCAAATTTAAACAAGAATCATTTAAATTGATTAGCAACATGACTTACATATATTCGATCACAAAATTTCTGTCGAACGGGTGATTATGTTGAAATAAGTTCTGGCTTGAATTGGACCGCCAAATGACTTATTTCAAGCTGCCATATTAAATAAGTCAAATAATTTGACTTATTTGAAATAATCCTTAAATTGGACTTCATCCCAAATATAATAAAACATCTAAAATGTATATGTAAATAACCTTATATTGGGCTCGATTCTGAAACGTTAAAATTCATGTTATGTTATTTTATTTCCCCGCTTCCTATTTGAATTTGTATTGAAAAAACAAAAATAACATAACATAACATAAAATTTTGGAAGGCAGAATCTGGCCTATTGTGTGAATGGTGACTTTGGAAACAAAAGAATCAATATAACGCTATGACACTATCGACATCGTTCTTGACGCTTGCTATAGGATGTGTTTTTTTTACATATGTATAAACTACCGTTTTCTGTTTGTATGGATAATAGGCCCGATTCTGAGTTCAAACATTTTATATTATGTTAGGTCCGATTCTGCCTTCCAAAATGTTATCTTATGTTATGCTACTTTTGTTTTTTCAATACAAATTCAAATAGGAAGCGGAGAAATAAAATAACATAACATGAATTTTAACGTTTCAGAATCGGCCCCGTTATGTTATTTTTGTTTTTTCGATACAAATTCATAAAGGAAGCGGGGAAATAAAATAACATAATATGAATTTTATCGTTCCAGAATAGGGCCCAATATATCCATCCAGCATGCCATGACTAAAAATGTAAGAAAACTACAAAAATTTCTTGATTGACCCTATTTTTTCTCTTGAACAGTTAACTTTTATTTAAGTATAAAATAAAAGTCAATCTACATATACGAGTATATATATATCGCACCATCCGAATAATAAAACGATAAGTCAAAAACATACATTTGCAGGAGAAGCATTTTGTCTTTATCAGCAACTGTAATTTTTAAAATAGGTTCCTTAAATACGATGGTACTGTAGCTACACTTATCGAATATGGCTCTTTGATGATTGCATCTGCAGTTCTAAATTATCTTAGAAATAAAAACGCTGTTAGATTTATCCTATATTCTTTTTTACCAAGTTTATGGTAAATAGTACTTAGAGTTTTCTTGTACGATCATTTTTTTAAATATAGCTATTATAAGTAAATAAATAGTTTTTATAAAAAGCAAAAGTTAGTTTTGTTTTATTGTATGTAACAATTATTGTTTTATTGTATGGAAAATAGAATTTTCATGATTACAAAGAAAAATTAAATACTATATTTTATTTAAATAACGATTATTATAATATTAAATAACCAGATAGAACTATTAACAACAAAATTAGACATTTTATTTTTAGTTAATTTTATAATTCCATTTTAATAGCTATCGAAAGTATTATCCAGGACATCTTTTGCACTAGGCAATTCTTCAAAAAACGATTTATAAAAGCTCGGAATAAAGTTTCCATTACATAAAGACATCAAATCTTTCTTTTTAATATCAGTAATTGGTATTTTTTGTTTATACAATACATCAACTTTTTCATGATCAATGGCATTTTTCTTGCGCCTTCCCCTTTTTGGGATTGCGACCGTGTTAAACAAAACAATTTCCTTAAAGTTTTCATCAAAACGGTATTTGTAATAAATTTTGTTTGATTCTGTTGTCGAAACATATATTTCCCTAATATTACTCCAATTAACTTTATCATTTGATGTGTTTTTCGCAAAATTTTTTATTTCTGATAATTTTCTAAAATCCCATATATCTTTTTGTTCTATTTCGGTAACTACATATGGACGCCCGTTGACTTTAGCGTTTCTTATCAAAAAATAAAGCTGAGCTGGAATAAACAAAGTTTTATTTTTTTTACATTTTTCGATTGTTGCATGAACACTGTCCTCTTCATTCTGCGTGTGGCCTTTTTCTAAGAATTTATGACTTATATCAATTTGTAAAGCTTTAGAAACCCACGAATAAAATGTAAACAATATCTTGTTTTTATTTTGACCAGGGCAGTTATCTGACCAAAAGCAAAATTTGACGATTTTATTCTTAGACATCTCAGTTAAAATGAATTTGTACAGACAGCTAACTACTTCACAAGCACCTTGTTTAGCAGTAACTTCATCCCACACATAACAGTAGCCTTCATGATTGGCCAGATTGTACACAGTAAAATTATGAACTGCTAATTTTCGCTTGTAATAAAAAATACTAGCATCAGCGTACGCTGTATTTGTAATACTTTCTCAAAGTCAAAACAAGCTGTTACAATTGCTGGATTTATTATGGCCGCTGCTTTTCCTATATCCTTGAGTCTTCGAGCTTCCAATTTAAATTCCAGATGTTCTTCATACTTTTTCTTTTCATCCTCTTGTTCAATGGACGATTTGTTAGCGAAACTGGTACATACACTACACTGGTCCTTTTTCGGTTTGAAGAAACTGATGTTGAAGTAACTATTGAATATATCACGATATTGTCGTTCAGTTACCATTTCGGTTTTGATGTTTTTGTCTTTAACCCACGTCATGTATAATCGATACATTTTAGAAATGGTAAGATCTGCATCCAAATATAACTTTGTCGTTTTTGTTCGTAAATAATGGGACTCAATTGCGGGAAAAGAGTTTATGTGAGCCATTACATACGTTTTTGAAGCTTGTTTCAACTCGTTTACAGGCCGAATATATTTCCCTTTGAGAAAAGAATATTTTTTAGTAAATACATTAAACTAAAACCAAAATCAATTTTAGAAAAACATAAACTATTTTAAAATTTCTCGATAACAAGTGATCGAAACAAGTTTCCTTACCACGATTATCTTTACCGCCATCCAAACTTTTTGCTAAAGCTGTATCCACAACCTGGTTAGAAATCGCTAGAGTATTCAGAAACATTTTCTGACACACCCTAGTTGAATATTGCTCTGCAACCGTATTTAAATTTAAAAAATATTCTCGAGATGATTTTCGACGGCTTTCACCAGAGGAAATTTTGGTCACCTTTTTGTCAATAACCTTAACTCCTTTAAGTATAAAATTCCATTGCCTTTCTCTGTTCCCCAATTTATAAAATTAATCGAAAATTTTTCTTCGAACTTGGAGTGAAATTTTATTTTGGCACTTCATTCTACATTTAGCAGGACAGCCATCCCGCAAGGTTTTGGCTGGTATTTTTCGTCCTGAAGAACTGATAAATTCTTGGCCAGTATTTTTTCGATGTTTATTTTTTATTGTTTGCCAAGCCTCTACATTTCTTTGCCTCTTTCGTGTTTTTACTTTTCTCTCCACTTTTTGGATAGCGCTTTGAGTCGAACTAGAAGAATTCAATGAAGAGTTCGGTAGATATTCATTTTCTGTATCGTTGCAAGAGAATAAGTCGTCACCTTAAATGTGCGGTAAATAAATTTGTTGTTAAATTTTCAAGAAATGTTAACAACTGCAAAATATCAACTATAAAGCTTACCCGACTGAATATCATTCATTTTAAATTCAAACTCTTTTCAATTAATTGAATTTGTGAGTGTTGTTTTATTTTTAATAATTTAAAACAGGATAAACAGTTACTTTTAAATATTTAACCCAATCGATTTAAATTTGAAAACAGTTGTAACATTTTTTTCCCTATCAAACAAATTCTAAACTGCACTTGCAATGCTTGCTTGGAAATTTTATGTGATTAAAGAAAACTATAATTACTACTTCAACTAAAAGCACTGTAATACGATTACCAACATGAATTGCGACAATTAGTACTTACATTAATAATTTATTTAATTTTGTATAAGAAAAACATGGCATGTTTATTGTTTACTTACAATATTTTATTGATAAATGAGTATGTGCATGAATGCGATAGATATACTTATCGTTTTTTTGTGCGAACTTTTTAATTCTGATGTAGTCATCGTAGTCCTTAGAAGTCTGGTTCCAGCTTCAGGAAGGCTCGTTGAAAAATTAAATCGACGAATTTGTATCCGACTACTTCTGATGTATAAGAAAACAGTATAGTTCAATAAACGGATAACTAGCACTTATCGTTTTATTATTCGGATGGTGCGATATATATATATATATATATATTATATATATATATATATATATATATATATATATATATATATATATATATATATATATATATCGCACTATCCGTGCAATAAAACGATAAGCCAAAAACATCGATTTTAAGGAGAAAAGTATTTATATTTTTTATCTGGATTATTTAAAATATACGGTTAACTAAATAAATAATTTACTAAAATTATTCAGATTTTCATGCTAATTTTGAAAATGATTTAGAAAATGTAATAAATTTGATTTAAAGAGGTAAATCTGTTAGTCGTCATGTATAGTATTATTATAATAATATTGGTACTAGTTATAGTTTTTTTGACTGGGAATTTTTTTAGGTCTTATATTGTAAGTGGAATTGTAGTTTTTATATCAAAAATTAACAAATTGTGTGCTACTGTAACTCATGTTATCGCGATTTTGCATTTACTAAAACACGTGTTTTTTTTTAAACTAGAACTTTTTATTGCATAAAATTCAATATTTAAATAGTTATTATTAATGAAAACGTAAGTAATACAAATTGGCAATATACATAAACATCAAACAATCTATGTAAGGTTAATCATCTAAATCTTTTTCAATGTTATTAGAGTGAGGTAATGTTTGATAGAATGATTTGTATAATCTGGGTACATAATTCTTCTCGCTTAGGTCCATTAGGTCAATGTACTTGCATTCAGAAATAGGTTTCTTTTCATTATACAATAGATCAATAATGGTGCGGTTGATAGGTTTTCTTTTTCTCCCTGGGCGTTTTGAAGTTGATGTTGGTTCAAAATATAAAAAAATTTCTTCAAAATTTTCGTGAAACTCATATTTATATAGCAATTTATTTGGTTCGTTTTTGGATATAAATACTTCTCGAATTTTGCTTATGTTAACTATTTCGTTTTTCGCGTTTTTCGTAAAGAAATTTGAGTTTGTCAATTTCTTAAAATTAAAAATATCGCTTTGATCCATTTTAGACACATTGTACGATGATCCACGCACTTTCTATTCCTGATGAGGCTATAATATTGTGCTGGAACGTAAATAGTTTTACGTTTTCGGCTTTTTTCAATATTAGAATGCAAGCCTTTTCAAAAAATTTGTGGCTTATATCAAGATGAATTTTGTAACGTTGTTCTTGTTTTTCTCTTGTAATATAAATTTGTACAAGCAGCTAGATATTTCGGATGCACCTTGACTAGCGATCATTTCATCCCACAAGTAACAGTGCCCCTCATGATTGGCCAGATTATATACGGTGAAATTAGGCAAGTTTAATTTTCTCTTATAGAAGAAAATGCTGGTTTCACCAAAGGGACACTGTAGAACTTTCTGGAAGTCGAAACAAGCTGTGACTATATTTTTATTAATTATTGCCGCTGCTTTATCAATATTTTTGATTCTTCTAGCTTCATTTTTATTGCTTATGTGGTTGTTTATGGAGGTTTTAAATTTTGCTTTGTCTGATGGCGACATATTTTCGTAGCTGGTACGTCGTTACACTGATCTTTGTTTGGTTTAAAAAATTCAAAATTAAAATTAAATATACCTCGGTATTGGCGCTCTGTAACACGTTGCGTCATTATATTGTTTTCTTCAATCCATTTGAGATATAGTCGGTACATCTTCGCAATGGAGCGATCACTTTCAAGACAAAGTTTCGTTGTTTGGGCACGTAAATAGTGCGATTCTACCGTTGGAAAAGATGAAATGTGTCATATAACATGATCCTTCGAGGTTTGTTTTAATTCATTAACGGGACGTAGGTATTTTCCTAACAAAAAAATTAAAAATATTCACAGAGTAGCATGTTTTGGAGGAACTATTTTACATCACTGTAATTAATTTTCTATTCTCTATTATGAATTCCACTAAATTGATAATACTTTAGGATGACTAAGTAATACAATTATATTAAGCAATGTCTTACCGCGATTACCCTTTTCGCAATTCACAGTTTTCAAAAGCGCAGTATCTACTACTTGGTTGGATATTGCAAGTGTGTCTAAATACATTTTTAAACACACTCTAGTATTTAACTGTTTGTCTTCTGGTCGGTTTAGATAATACAAGCGCGAACACTTCCGTCTAGTTTCGCCGTATGAGATCTTCGTAATTTTTTTATCAATTACCTGTACTGAATTGGCAATATAGTCCCATTGGCGGACTTTGCTCCCGAGTTTGTAAAACTAGTTATAAATATCTACCCGCACTTGTTGTGGTACTCGTTCATGGCACTTTAATCTGCACTTTACCGTGCATACACTTTTCATTACTTTTGCGGAGATTTTGCGACCAGCAATATGACTCACATTTTTGTTGTTGCTTGGCTCGAATCCTTTGCCAGTTATCCATATTTCTTTTTCGTGTTCTGGTCCTCACTTTACTTTTTGGTGGAGAGTTATTATTATCTAAATATAGTTTTAAACAATTTAAAAAACTTGTTACATTTAGATGAAATATGTTTGTAGTTGAGTATGAGGCGTTTATTGGATTGTGCTTACCAGAATCGTTTTCTTCAAGATTTAGTTCCAGTTCGTATACTTCAGGATTCATTTAAAATTAAATGAGGGGTTTTTCGATAAAATACCAACTAATTAGTATATAAATTTTTAAATAATGATTCGAAGTGAAAAAACAAAATATTTGTTTAGCCCGATCATGAAAAATATAAGAAGACTTACAATGCCTACTTAAAAATATTTCCCAGCTGAAAAACACAGTACGTCTCGTAAACAATACTTATAGTTATCGAAATGTAAAATATATTACATCATAAATGGCGATAAGTAACACATACATTAGCCGATACAAATTGTATGCCTTCTAAGAAAACGATAATTGAAAATACGATTTTGAGAATACAGTTTGTTACAACCAAAAAAAGCTTTAAGTGAAGTTATCGTTTTTTTTACGGGAATAAAAAATAAAAATTGACTTATCGTACTATTAGGAAGTAACACAGCATCCGCAGGAGGAATATTCTTGAAAAAGTGATGAAACAGGCAGATTCTCCTATTTTTGAAGCATTAGAAAATGCAATCATGCAATAATACGATAAGTAGTACTTATAGTTTTATTGCACGGATAGTGCGATATATATATACATATATAATATATCGCACACCGCATGCAATTAAACGATAAGTACTACTTATCGCGTTATTGCATGATTGCATTTTCTTATAGTTCAGAGAAAGTAGTACATCCCAGTTTAGCTTATTTTTTAAAATGTGTCCTCCCGAGGGATGCTGTATAACTTTCCAATAATATGATAAGTCATTTTTGATTTTTTGTTCCAGTTATAAATACTATAACTTGACTTATAGTTTTCTTGGTTGAAATAAATTGAATTCTCAATATCGTATTTCCAATTATCGTTTTCTTAGTAGGCAAATAATTTTTAAATGCTACTGTAAGAATAAGTTATCGCTGTTTATGTGACAAATAATTTTAGGTTTTAACTACTATAAGTATTACTTACAACACTTTTTTATTGGAAAATATTTGCAAGTAGGCATCGTAACTCTTGTTATATTTTCATTGCATGGATGAAACAAATGTTTCATTTTTTCACTAAAGTTTGTTATCTCAAAAAATATTGGGCTAATCGTTTATTTTTTTTTTTTAAATTAAAGTTTAAAATAAAATATATATAAATGGATATACAATTGTAGAGTTAAATTTAGAAGATAACGATTCGGGTAAGCACCGAATTCAATTAAAAAGAGCTATATTGCAACGTAGAAATCAGTTTTATGTAGGTACCTATTTATTAAACTTCGTTACAGATCCATTTGCGTGTTACGGTACCGATTCAGAGTACCACCTTGATACAAGTGTATCTTCGGATTCTTCTCTGAATACCAACGCCTCGTCAAAAAATACAACTCAGGCAAGAAAGCAAAAGAGAAACATCAATAGCTGGAAAAGAGTGAAATCTAAAAGGCAAAAAAATTTTGGAGAGGCATATGAAAATGCGGTAGGTCGCGAAGTCCCCGCAAAAGTGATGAAATCAGGATGCACTGAAAAGTGTCGATTACGGTGCCTTGAAAGAATACCACAGCGAGTTCGAAACTCAGTTTTTAGTTTTTATTATAAACTTGGAAACAAAGAGCGCCAATGGAATTTTATTGCCAAGTCTGTGCAGGTAATCGATAAAAAAGTTACCAAAATCTGTAGCGGAGAAAGTCGGCGAAATTCTTCTCGATTGTATCATCTTATTTCACCAGAAGAGAAAAATATTACAGCTAATCGAGTGTGTCTAAAAATGTTTTTGGACACACTGGCAATCTCCATTCAAGTGGTAGATACTGCCATTTCGAAAGCCGGAGATGGTGGCAACGATAATCGCGGTAAGATATTTTTAATTTAATCTAACATATTGAATTTGAAACTCCTATGATAAATTAAGCGATCCGTGCCTATTGCTGAGTTACTATTTTCTGAAATTTGCTCTTCCACCATTCTCTCATTTTCCGCCTACAAATTCGTTTAGCTGCTGTTCTTGTAATGTAATTAGGCTCAAAATGCTAGTTGCTGACAATATTCTGATATCATTGTCTTATATTATCTTCTTTTATAAGACCTTCACAATATAAATGCCCGGTTCGAATGCCCGGCTCGAAATATCTGCTAATTATGTTTAATAAAAATATTTTAAATTTTTTGTTTTTAGGTCAATATGTCCGTCCAGTAAATGAATTAAAAGAAATTTCAAAGAAGCATATTATAAGGCATATCACATCTTTTCCAACAGTGGAATCGCATTATTTACGAGCCCAAACCAAGAAAATGTATCTTGAAAGTGGTCTTTCTATTGCGAAAATCTATAGAATGTATCTTCAATGGATTATAGAAAACAACCTTAATACACAGTATGTAACAGAACGTCAGTACAGGGATATATTTAATTTTAAATTTAATTATGGCTTTTTTAAGCCCAAAAAGGATCAATGCAATGATTGCACGAGCTATGCTAACATGTCTGCATCTGATAAAAACAAATTCAAAGTTTCTAATACTAAACATGTGGGCAACAAAAATGAAGAACATTGATAAAGCATCGGCCATAATTCATAAAAATATAGTTACAGCTTGTTTGGACTTCCAGAAGGTATTACAGTGCCCCTTTGGTGAAACCAGTATTTTTTCTATAAAAGAAAATTAAATTTACATAATTTTATTGTGTATAATTTGGCCAGTCATCAAGGTCATTGTTACTTGTGGGATGAAACTATCGCTAGCCAAAGTGCATCGGAAGTGGGTAGCTGCTTGTTTAAATTTATGTTGGAAGAAAAAAATAAACACGATGTGCGTAAATTCATTTTTTGGACCGACAATTGCCCTGGACAAAATAAAAACAAAATATTATTTTCGTTTTATTCTTGGGCATCCAACCGATTGAAAGTAGATATTTCTCACAAATTTTTTGAAAAGGGCCACACCCAAAATGAGGGTGATTCAGTTCATTCAAATATTGAGAAAAGCCGCAAAAACAAGACTATTTATGTCCCAGCACAATATCATAGTCTTATTAGAAACGCGAAAGTGAATGGATCATCGTACAACGTACATGAAATTGAACAGACCGACATATTTAATTTCAAGAAATTGTCGGACTCAAATTTTTTTACAAAAAATACACAAAACGAAGTCATTTATATAAGCAAAATTCGGGAAATATCCATTTCTAAAAATGAGCCAAATAAACTACTCTATAAATATGAGTTTGATGAAAATTTTAAAGAAATTATTTTATATTTCGAACCAACGTTAACTTCAAAACGCCCAGGGAGAAAACGGAGGCCAGTGAACCGTGACTTTATCGATTTGTTGTACGCTGAAAATAAACCTATTTCTGACAGCAAATATACCGACCTAATGTATTTATGTGAGAAAAATTATATACCCGGGTTATATAAACCATATTATCAAAATTTGCCGCATACAAATAATATAAACGAAGATTCGGATGATTAGTGTTCTTTTTTCGTTTTATTAGCTTAGCGCCTTGTTATGTAGGTTTGGATTAATAATAAATATTACTCGTTGAGTACAATTATTTTAAAATGTGTTTTCTTTTATTTTAAAATATACTAAATGTTCAATTGCAATACTGCGATAATAAGAGTTACAATAGTGAAAACATTTTTCATTTCTCATATAAAAACTACAACTCGACTTACAATTTAAGAATTTAAAATTTCCCCAGTCAAAAAAACTATAACTAGTACTTACAATACTGTTTTCATAAAATTGTACACGATGAGTAACGCGTTTACATGTTTAAGCTATGTTTTTTATATTTTTTCAGTGACTTCCCAATTTGTCTGGATAAATGAACTATTTTCAGTAAAGAACATTCTTAATTAAACATATGTCCAAAAAGATCTAGTTGAAAAACCTAAAAAGTGTTATCCTGAAAATTGACGATTTTGACTTATCGTTTTATTGCATGCGGTGTGCGATATATTAATATATATATCGCACTATCCGTGCAATAAAACTATAAGTACTACTTATCGTATTATTGCATGATTGCATTTTCTAATGCTTCAAAAATAGGAGAATCTGCCTGTTTCATCACTTTTCAAGAATATTCCTCCTGCGGATGCTGTGTTACTTCCTAATAGTACGATAAGTCAATTTTTATTTTTTATTCCCGTTAAAAAAACGATAACTTCACTTAAAGCTTTTTTGGTTGTAACAAACTGTATTCTCAAAATCGTATTTTCAATTATCGTTTTCTTAGAAGGCATACAATTTGTATCGGCTAATGTATGTGTTACTTATCGCCATTTATGATGTAATATATTTTACATTTCGATAACTATAAGTACTGTTTACGAGACGTACTGTGTTTTTCAGCTGGGAAATATTTTTCAGTATGCATTGTAAGTCTTCTTATATTTTTTATGATCGGGCTAAACAAATATTTTGTTTTTTCACTTCGAATCATTATTTAAAAATTTATATACTAATTAGTTGGTATTTTATCGAAAAACCCCTCATTTAATTTTAAATGAATCCTGAAGTATACGAACTGGAACTAAATCTTGAAGAAAACGATTCTGGTAAGCACAATCCAATAAACGCCTCATACTCAACTACAAACATATTACATCTAAATGTAACAAGTTTTTTAAATTGTTTAAAACTATATTTAGATCCATTTGCGTGCTATGGCACTGATTCAGAGTACCATCCTGATACGAGTGTATCATCGGATGCATTTCTGACTAATAACTCTCCACCAAAAAGTAAAGTGAGGACCAGAACACGAAAAGAAATATGGATAACTGGCAAAGGATTCGAGCCAAGCAACAACAAAAATGTGAGTCATATTACAATGCGGCTGGTCGCAAAATCCCCGCAAAAGTAATGAAAAGTGGATGCACGGTAAAGTGCAGATTAAAGTGCCACGAACGAGTACCACAACAAGTGCGGGTAGATATTTATAACTAGTTTTACAAACTCGGGAGCAAAGTCCGCCAATGGGACTATATTGCCAATTCAGTACAGGTAATTGATAAAAAAATTACGAAGATCTCATACGGCGAAACTAGACGGAAGTGTTCGCGCTTGTATTATCTAAACCGACCAGAAGACAAACAGTTAAATACTAGAGTGTGTTTAAAAATGTATTTAGACACACTTGCAATATCCAACCAGGTAGTAGATACTGCACTTTTGAAAACTGTGAATTGCGAAAAGGATAACTGCGGTAAGACATTGCTTAATATAATTTTATTACTTAGTCATCCTAAAGTATTATCAATTTAGTGTTCATCCTAAAGTATTATCAAATTAATTACATGATGTAAAATAGTTCTTCCAAAACACGTTAATCTGTGAATATTTTTAATTTTTTTGTTAGGAAAATACCTACGCCCCGTCAATGAATTAAAACAAACCTCGAAGGATCATGTTATATGACACATTTCATCTTTTCCAATGGTAGAATCGCACTATTTACGTGCCCAAACAACGAAACTTTTTCTTGAAAGTGGTCTCTCCATTGCGAAGATGTACCGACTATATCTAAAATGGATTGAAGAAAACAATATAATGACGCAACGTGTTACAGAGCGTCAATATCGAGATATATTTAATTTTAATTTTGGATTTTTTAAATCAAACAAAGATCAGTGTAACGACTGTACCAGCTACGAAAATATGTCGCCATTAGACAAAGCAAAATTTAAAACCTCCATAAACAACCACATAAGCAATAAAAATGAAGCTAGAAGAATCAAAAATATTGATAAAGCAGCGGCAATAATTAATAAAAATATAGTCACAGCTTGTTTCGACTTCCAGAAAGTTCTAAGTGTCCCTTTGGTGAAACCAGCATTTTCTTCTATAAGAGAAAATTAAAGTTGCATAATTTCACCGTATATAGTCTGGCCAAGCATGAGGTACACTGTTACTTGTGGGATGAAACGATCGCTAGTCAAGGTGCATCCGAAGTATCTAGCTGCTTGTACAAATTTATATTACAAGAGAAAAACAAGAACAACGTTACAAAATTCATTTTTTGGACCGATAATTGTCCAGGACAAAATAAAAATAAAATTTTATTTTCATTTTATTCTTGGGTATCGAACCATCTAAAAATTGATATAAGCCACAAATTTTTTGAAAAGGGACATACACAAAATGAGGGTGATTCCATGCATTCTAATATTGAAAAAAGCCGAAAACGTAAAACTATTTTCGTTCCAGCACAATATTATAGCCTCATCAGGAATGCAAAAGTACGTGGATCATCGTACAATGTGTCTGAAATGGAATATCAAAGCGATGTTTTTAATTTTAAGAAATTGACAAACTTAAATTTCTTTACGAAAAACGCGAAAAACGAAATAGTTAACATAAGCAAAATTCGAGAAGTATTTATATCCAAAAACGAACCAAATAAATTGCTATATAAATATGAGTTTCACGAAAATTTTGAAGAAATCTTTTTATATTTTGAACCAACATCAACTTCAAAACGCCCAGGGAGAAAAAGAAAACCTATCAACCGTACCATTATTGATCTATTGTATAGTGAAAAGAAACCTATTTCTGAATGCAAGTACATTGACCTAATGGACCTATGCGAGAAGAATTATGTACCTAGATTATACAAATCATTCTATCAAACACTACCTCACTCTAATAACATTGAAAAACATTTAGATGATTAACCTAACATAGATTGTTTGATGTTTATGTATATTGCCAATTTATATTACTTACTTTTTCATTAATAATAACTATTTAAATAAAAAGTTCTATTTTAAAAAAAAACACATGTTTTAGTAAATGCAAAACCGCGATAACAAGAGTTACAGTAGCACACAATTTGTTAATTTGTGATATAAAAACTACAATTCCACTTACAATATAAGACCTAAAAAAATTCCCAGTCAAAAAAACTATAACTAGTACTTACAATATTATTATAATAAGACTATACATGACGACTAACAGATTTACCTCTTTAAATCAAATTTATTACATTTTCTACATCATTAATTTTAGTAAATAATTTATTTAGTTAACCTTATATTTTAAATAATCCAGATACAAAATATAAATACTTTTCTCCTTAAAATCGATGTTTTTGACTTATCGTTTTATTGCACGGATCAACGCCACTACATAAAAAGCCATGACACAAAAATGTGTGGTAGTATGTGTTAAGGGGATAAAGATTTTTATTTTCCTATGAAACGTAAACAAAATACTATGGGATTTTCAAACACATTTTTTTATATCGTCTCTATTTTCAATTTAAATAAATATTTTTATTTACAAATATAAATAATTTGATATCAAATATATTGAAATGTAAATTGTGAACAATTTTGATTGAAATTAATAATCATTTATTAAGTAATTTTGCATTTTTATAAAAATATTTGTTTCTCAAAACATCGTCGTGCTTCGTGTTCCTCTAAACATTTTATTTTCATAATAAATTTATTATGATTAGAGGAACACGAAGCATGCCGATGTTTTGAGAAACAAATATTTTTATAAAAATGCAAAATTACTTAATAAATGATTATTAATTTCAATCAAAATTGTTCACAATTTACATTTCAATATATTTGATATCAAATTATTTATATTTGTAAATAAAAATATTTATTTAAATTGAAAATAGAGACGATATAAAAATATGTGTTTGAAAATCCCATAGTATTTTGTTTACGTTTCATAGGAAAATAAAAATCTTTATTCCCCTCTTTATATTAGTGATTTGACTTTTTTAGACTGATGTCACGGCTATTTATGTAGTGGCATTGCACGGATAGTGCGATATACATATATGTATATGTCAAATACTCTTCAAGCTAATATTTTTGTCAAATTTTGTCAAAGAAACCATTTGTCGCTCTATGCCCTACTTCACCATATTGCGGTAAATCCGCCTCTGCTTTTTAATAAACGCGTATTCTTTTTTTTCCGACTATAGATTTATTTTAGCTAGGTAGCAGTGCCAGTGTATTAAAGGCCGTTTTAGTAATATTGCTACCTATGTATGTGTTATAGGATAACAAACAAAAATATTTACATACAAAACGTAAAAAGTTCTATGGAAAAATTTTTTTTTTTTTGATACTTTTTCGTTTCGCATTTAATAACTTTTTTAATAAGGCCAAAAATGAATTTTCATTCCATTGACAATAAACTAGGGTATTGAATTATAATATTGGGCAAAAAAAAAATAATTATTGTTGAATATTTTGCATATTTTCATTCAACGCCGTTTCACTGTTTTCTAAAATTTTTGTCTATAAAACTGCGAGAGAGACTAAAATCAAAACAAAAAAAATTAACAAAACAAAATGTATGAAAATAAAATGATTTTATTTATTTTCTTTAGTATTGCGTTGCAACTCATGATAATCGGTCGTTCCTGTACGATGTTATGTTCAAGGGTGGGGAAATTGTAGATCAGTATATACAGAGAAAATATAAAAAGCGAGATTTTTATTTTAGTTGTTAGTACTTTCCTGATTGTGCGATTACATTTACGACATGAGAAATGCGTAATTTGCTTTTGCTGATTGTGCGATTAAGAAATGCGTAATCCGTTTTTTGCTTTTTTTATAAACACATTTTTTTTATAAATCATCGATTATTAGAAATTAGGTTATTGAATTATAATATTTCATTTTTACTGTAATATTTTGCGCCTAAATAATTAAAAATGTACAAAACTCAAATTTGAAACAAAAAAAAAGTTTGTAAAAATTTATTTTCTAATTTACATACTATATCTAAAAAATGCATTACTATGAATTTTTACATTTTTAGAACATATAGTTTTATCAATTTATAATTTTTCAGTCGTAAAAAATGACACTAATAATTACTAATAATATTTTAATTACGTTATCTAATTGCTAGTAATCGATCGTATAAATAAAAGTTGTACATATATAAGAAAAGTATTACGCATTTCTCATGTCGCAATCGCACAATAAGGAAAGTACTAAACAAACATCTCGTTTTTTTTATTTTCTCCGTACATACCGAATAAAAATTTCCCCATCCTCGGACAAAACATCGTACAGAAACGACCTATCATTATGAGTTGCAAAGCAATACTAAAGAAAATAAACAAAATCATTTTATTTTCATACATTTTGTTTTGTTAATTTTTTTTGTTTTGATTTTAGTCTCTCTCGCAGTTTTATAGACAAAAATTTTAGAAAACAGTGAAACGGCGTTGAATGAAAATATGCAAAATATTCAACAATAATTATTTTTTTTTTGCCCAATATTATAATTCAATACTCTAGTTTATTGTCAATGGAATGAAAATTCATTTTTGGCCTTATTTAAAAAGTTATTAAATGCGAAACGAAAAAGTATCAAAAAAAATTTTTTTTTTCCATAGAACTTTTTACGGTTTGTATGTAAATATTTTTGTTTGTGATCCTATAACACATACATAGGACACGCCATTTTTTTTGTGCTCACACGGCCTTTAATACATAGGCAATGTAGGTAGTATTTAGTGAATACTACAAGAGAAAATCCTACTACAAAAATAGATGAAACATTTATTATTTTCGTTTTCTTATCAGTTTCCCTTATTACACAAATTTTATTCTCCGGTATTATTATTATTTATCAGCTTTATTTTTTACACTTGTTGTTTTTCATTTAAAGTCTGGATTTAGTTGTTGCTTACCTTTTTATAGGAGAGATAAAAATACACAATGTACCAGTGCTGCCAGATTATTTTTTATAAAATCTTTTTAATTTGAAAAAAAAATCTTTTTTTGAGTCATTAAATCTTTTTTTAATTTCTTTTCTATTAAATTTCGAGAAAGTAGGCTCCACGTTCGCCGTTGCCGCAGAAATCGTTAAAATGGCCATATTAGCTCGCTTCAAATTAGGAAAACATAAACTGCATCGAACAATTTTAAATTCAAAAATCGTTCAGTTTTAATTCTGAAAAATTCAACAATTTAATTTGCCAATTCATCGTCGGCAATTTGGAAGTAATCCTGATTAATGATGTTAGGAGAAAAGACAAAGGATTTTTTTTGTTTTCAAAAAAAATTTTGAACAACTTAGGTTTTTTTATTTAATATACAAGAGAATCCAAAGCCTGTTATCATTTGTCCCCAAAATTAATTTTATTAATTAGGTGATTACGTGTGATATCTTCAAGTAAACCTGTTGACAGTGGAACCGAAACTCTACTTTATCGTTTGATGATAGTAAAATGGTGGTTATTTCGATTTCCTATTTGTTTAATAATAAACCGTATGTTTAGAAAACGTATTACATATTCCTTAAAACATCTGGAAAAGCTTGCTGTTATAAAAAGATTATTTTAGATACATTCAAATTAATTTTAAAGAAAATCTTTTTATTTTGAAGAAAACCTTTTTATCTTTTTCACGGGCAAAAAATCTTTCAAAAAAAGATAAATCTTACGATCTGGCAGCACTGCAATGTACATACATACTTTATTATAAAAAGTTTTTCGTAAAAGTATATAAGTATTTGTGTAACTGGGGAAATGAGAGTGAGAAACATAGAGAGCCATACAGATTTTTTTTTTTTTTTTTTTTTTGTAAATGTGTTCAAAACAGAATACAAAAAAATAAAGAAAACTCGTAACAGAATAAAATCTCACACGTAAAATTTATTTTTCATTTTCTGTACGTTATCCATAGGGAAGAGTGCGTTTATTCCTTTTTAAAATAATAATAAAATTGTTTATAGGAAAATATACATAATATTTTTGTTCAGTTTCTTTATATCCGTATAATATTCTAGAGACAGAGTAAAAGAGGAACTGTATTTTTTATTCTTCTTTACAATTCGTGTGTGTTCACTGTTCACAGAGTACAAGTGGAAAAAAAAACGGAAAAATACTAGTAAATATCTTTGAAATATTTCCAAGCTCTAACAGTTTTCCCCGGGCTTCAAACGTAATAACATTAAATTTTTTTTTTTTTTGTGTTCATTGTTCTGGAAATGTTTCTTTTTTCCTCAATTTACTAAAGTAATATAAAATAAAGCATTTAATCGCGAAATTTAAATTGGATTTTTAATTAAAATTTATTTAATAATTTTAATTGATTTTTGTGTATCGATACAAATATTTACGTACGCAGTGTGATCAAATATATTTTGGATAATTTAAGTATTTGTGCAATAAATAAATAATAGTAAAAAAAAAAATTATTTTACTTTCTAAATTTTTGTGTGTGATACATACTGATAACGGCATAAACAAAAAATAAGAGCAACTAGAAAAATATAACTTGTTGAGTGAAAAACTGAAAAATTTTGTTTTGTGATTTTTCATGAGTTGGGTGATTTAAATTTTTTTTTTTTGTGCTTCATTTGTTCAGTTTATTTGGTGTGTAATTTTGCTTTTACTTGATTAGAGTACATACATTTATTTATTTTTGGTGTGTGTTTATAATATATGTATATATTTGTGTGTTATTGTGGAAATCCGGAAAAAATACAATAAAAGTTGAACAACAGGTAAGAGAATATATTCGATATAACAAAAAAGTTAAAGGAAAAATTCTTAACTTGTTGATTGTTGGAAAATTTTGTTGTTTTCCAAATTGAAAATATTTTGTGTGTGTGTGGATATAGAACTTTATATTATATGTACATGTCTGTATATATATATATATATATATATATATATATATATATATATATATATATATATATATATATATATATATAGATATATATATATATGTATAAGTACGTATAAGTAGATAAATGCCTCGAAACCTTATACAAGTACCAATAATATATAACAACCATATTAGAGTAACCTAGACTTTTATTATTATCGTTTCGTTCATGTTATTTTTTTTTTCAAGTTCTATTTGCCAAAGAAGTTTATATTACTAGTGGCAATATTACGTTTTTCCGTTACATATTTTTGCGGTGATTTCCATGAATTTGGTATTTTTACATGTTTTTAATATAAATATTGAAATTGATGACGACAGTAGTTTTGACTTTGATTTATCTATTCATATATACATCAATGTCGACTACATATTATTTAATTACGATTTTCGTTATAGCCTTAAGTGATTGTACGTAAAGTTTCGTTATTAAAATACCTTCATTTTGTACCGTTTAATTTTGGAAAACAGTTTTTTCACGTTTCGTTTGTTAAACGCTTCCGAGAATATTCGCTAATTATTAGCATGAGGAATAATCATGTTTCCAATCATTCATATTCTCGTACATATAAGTAATCTATTATGGTTTATTTAAATATTCCCAATGGGACAAATTTATTTTTGTTAGCACAACAACACTTATGTGCGTGATTATAGAGATTAGATTAAGCGATTAATCATAAATTTAGCAAAACCAACAATTTTTATTGATTCGATAACGTAATTGAACAATCTACATAATTTAGATAAATTTGTATGCTGAAAATGAAGTAATTATGTACAAGTATGATACTCAGTATGCCCTTATACAAATAAATTGGTTAGTCATATCTTCAAAATGGAAAAAAAATTGCTTTAGATTTCTGAGAAATGTGGTTTTTTCTTTAGAATTTGTCTATAGGGTGCCCAACCATTTTTGGGTATATTCCTTACAAATAAAAGTTTTTGTAAACCACAAAATCTTTTCGAAATCTACTGCCAATGGGCAAGGAAGCATCTTCATAATCAATCGCCATTCGCCATGTCGAAGGACCATGTTCTATTCTATTTTATTTGTCCTATATGATCATGTTTTTAGGTAAGGAAACTCCTCTAAGTTAATCGAGAGTGAGACCAGGATTTCATATTAAACTTCAATTCGATGTTTCATTCTGAGTTTTGGCATGTTGGCGATATTTCGCCGTCAATATCAAAATATTCTGTTCAGAATATTGTGGTTGCCGGTCTACCAGAAATTAGTAAAAGAAATTTGTGGTACGAATTTTGCAAAGGGTTAATTAAATGTACCTTATAGTAAGGCTTTCAAAATTCTTATCTCGATAAAAAGCTCCGTTGAACAATTAGACTTGGACTAAAACTTTCTATGGTACTTTCAATTCGCCGCGAAAAATAAAATTAATTAAATTTTAATTTATATATCCCAGGAAAAATTAAAATATTTTCTGGGATTAAAAATCTAAAAATTGAACAAACTCTGCGATCTTGCTTTCTTATATAATTAACAAGCCTAGGCCTACCTAGCCAGCCTGTATTCCAGGGAGGTTTATCGAGTCTTGGATTTCAATTTATCGGTCGCAAGTTGTGATCATCGTCATCAACCATTTTAACGGAAATGCAATATTTTCATTTCCAAAGCGGAAATTTTTTACTTTGTTATGTTTTTGATTTAAATGAGATAAATTTACTCAAATCAATCCAAAAGAAATTAAATTCATATTGCAGTTGGACTATTATAGTATAACCTAACCAAATATTCATATATTTATTTTATCCAAACAATAATTACATAAAATTAATACAATTATCTACTATAAAAAAAAAAATAAATTGATTGATTGATTGATTGTGAGTGTACGGCCAAGCATTATAGCAAGTCTCCCAGACTCCCGGGCACACACCGTACACCCGTTTACACACAACAAAACCGAAGGATAGGATAGGATTATTAGTTGGGACAGACTCGACCCGGTTACAGACACCAATGCGATCGATAGTTAGTAAATTAACGGCACAAAAGACAACACAATCTAACTACATTTTTAGATGATCATTTCTCTGGAATCCAGGGCCGGATACTCAGGTCTCCCTAAACCTAAATTAAAAATTATTAATGTTGTAATTTTCCCCTGTTCGCCTTTCAATAATTTACCTGATAAAATATTTAAGAAAATCTAAAATTACTAAGCTAAAATTATAATTATAATTACAGAAGAATCCGCTTATAGCAAACACTCAAGGGACATAATTTTGTTCACTATAGCCGGCTGTTCATTTTAATCAAATATTCGTTTACGTTTATAAACGTAGTTCTTTGTTTGTAGTGTATAAGAAAAAATAAGTGTTCGTGCAAATTCAAGGCACACAACTAAATGACAAAACCATATGATCATTTTAAGCGTTTGTTCGTTATATACATGGTTTGGTATAAACGGATTCTACTGTATTATAAAAACCATCATTATAACAAAATAAAGATAAAATTAAATAAAATAAAGTTGAAATTAAACTTTTATGATTGATTATGAGTGTATGACCAAGCATAATAGCAGGATCTCCCGGACTCCCGGGCCCATGCCGTACACACCCGTTCATAAAAAACAAAACCGAAGGATTGGATAGGATTATTAGTTGGGACAGACTCGACCCGGTTACAGACACCAATGCGATTAATAGTTAGTAAATTATTAGTACAATATATAATAAATAGGTTAGTACAAGATAGCACAATCTAACTACATTAATAGATGATCATTTCTCTGGAATCCAGGGCCGGATACTCAGGACTCCCTAAATTCTAAATCTAAATTAGGACTTAAAAAATTATTAATGTTGTAATTTCCCCCTGTCCGCCTTTCATTAATTCACCTGATAAAATATTTAAGAAAAATATTTAAGAAAAATTAAAAATACTAAGCTAAGATTACAAAAACAGCGCTCATTTCATTTTTCATGGTCCTTCTATATCTAATTAATTAATTATTACGTACTGCAACATGAATTAGAATAAACGTTAAAACCATTTTTTAAACATAAAATTTTAGTTAAAACTAATCAGAAATTTCCTACCGATCAAGAAAAAGAGAATAAATAATTAAAAATTCAATTATTTTATTAAATTTATAATAAATAATTTAAAAATGATAATGTTACAGCACCACAACAGCCTAAAATCATCAATAATTCAGTTAGGTACTTACTATAAGTATATCAAGAATCAACAAATAAAATCAATATATAATTTCCCAGGCAACTCTGAAAACTAATTTTAATTAATAAATCACCATAATATCAAAGTCAAATCTAATTCTGAAATTCAGGATTAATTTAATCCCCATATTAAAGATTGATTCTGGAACTATGTTATATTCTGAAAATTGAATTATTTATTAGCAAATTAAGGAAGAGAAACCTTTAAATATTTTTAAACTAAATTAATTAATAAATATTAATGAGCAAAACACAATATATTACACACAAATATTACAAAAATTAACATTTTATGAAATTGCCTATGTAAACTCTCCCACTTCTAAGCTAAAATTCTAAAAGAATGTTTAAAAATTTTAAATTGATAAGTTATAATTTAAATTCACAGCACTTGTTCCATTAGTTACCATTCTCCTGTCAATAGTTAATTAATTGTTTACATACTGCAACTAAATTTAAAAATAAAAAGTCGAAAATATATATTTAACCATACTATTAAATTTAAACTAATCGGCAATTTCTTACAAATCTAGAAAAAAGGAAATTAATAATGTTCAAATTAATTATTTATTTATAAAAGTATTTAATATAATTTAAATGCCAGAACTCAGGATTTTATAAATCTAAATTAGGACATCAAAAAATTATTATTATTATTGTTGTTTTAATTTACTAATCTAGTTGACATAATTAAAATAAAACAAAAAATCAAAAACTACGAAATTTATTATTTATTATAAAACTTTTACTCCGTTTATGGACATATTACCCTGCAAAATAAAGCCTGCAAAGTAAGTAAAATAATAAATCCATGAAATAAAATTGAAACATTATTCTCCTACAAAACTAATCGGTGTACTATACAAGCAAAATTGACGTTTACGTGTGAAAAACTGCAACCTAAAACTTCAATCATATTCTATTAAGTTAATAATTAAGTTCAATACATTTAGCCTTTTGAAAATGTTTTCACATAATTCCACCTCGTTCACCATCTTTTAATCGAAATTTGGCATGCATAAATGAATACGTCATTATGTGATGCAAACCAAAATCACAACTCAACTCAAATCAACACTTCCAAGTTAGCATTTTATTTATATGGTTTAGTTAATTTATAACTTTTTCACATTAATTAAATAAATTTAATAATTTAATGCATTTTATAATACCCTGTAAAAAAATAAAATAACTCATATTTAAAATAAATCCATCATATATGAATTATATAAGGCGGATTCCAATTCGACTCAAAACTTATTTGATTATACAAAAATATAAAAAACCTATTTGAGTCGAATACCCTAAAATTTCGTTGTGTTTTACAGTTCATGTTTTATTAAGAACATTATAGTTGTAACATGAATACAAAAACAAAAAGAGGGGAAATAACAAAATAGAACAAAAACAACAGATTCTTATATACTAAACCACCAACACACATTAAAAGCAAATATCTCTACAATCTTCCATGTGCGTAGCAAAAGACTTATCATGTTTTCATTATTTTATATACAGCTAATACTATTACAGCGCACATACAAAACAATCCTGGATAGCGATTTTGGTCGCAATTTGAGGATTGAGTTGAGAATTACCGGAAGGCAATAGTATTGGTAAATTGTATTGGTGTCCAAAGAATAGAGAAAAACAGAGAATAAACATTTGAAATATAAAAAAAACAATTCAGTGTCATCTCATGCGTGCGAAAGGTTGTACATATTTTTATTTCTAGTAATTTTCTGCAAAATTTAAAACTAATAAAATTGTTAATTGAATAATGATTTAAAGATAAATCAAAATTAGCTAAAAATGGAAAATGAGTAAGAAAAATATTTATAAACTAGAATTTTATTAATAATTTTAAATGATGAAAAGACATACGACGTACAAGAGATGTATAAGAGTGATTTTGTATAATCTATCTCAAATTTGATAAAAGAATAAAGAATAATTTGAATAAAACCTGAAGAATAATTAAATATAATCCAAACTACGAACGTTTTTATCCAAATACTAAGTAATCCAGATATCCGAATTCCAAAAAAACAATTGTAAGTATAAATCAATTATTTAACATAACGGGCTAATTCCTGCATGGCAAAGCAGGAAAGTAAGTGAAATAGGGCGTACGCCTCAGTAGCTTGCTAACTACGCTGTTAAATACTCGCCTTTAGTCAACTAACCAAAATCTTCTCCTCAAACGCAATATATCTAGTCTCAACTAACACATGTACTAGATAGTTACGAACAAGTCACAAGTAATGCGAATATCACAGAACATTAAACCCTATACATAACAACTAAACAAGCAACAATAATTTACTCGAAATTTGTGCATACGTTTATCGAATATTTAACATTCCTAAATTCGGTAAGATTAATTAAATATATCCCACTAATATCTTCGTATCCTATAAATAAGCAATCAGTCCATCAAAGTATCCTATATCTCTGAAAACATAGGAAATCACATACGGTAAAAGCAAGATAAAACAATTATATTGCGTTAAATTAAATGGTATACTCCCATGACACACAATCGGTTTGATTTGAAAAACACATCTATATTCGTTGGTCAACTAGCCAGTCTATTGTTGGTTTCAGAACCAACACACAGTATAATAACGGCACAATAAACAACTCGTTCTTTATAAAACAAACATATATGTACATAACATTGGCCAGGAAACCAAACCCAATATAGAATATATTGAGACCAACAAATATAGAATAGTATTGAATATTAAAGTTGAAAAAGTAGCATATTGTTTCTACTAGCATACCAAATAAAGAACAATTCGATGAGCAACACACTTCGACCTTTTCTATAAAAATGTATCCAATGTTCATTTCTAAAGTTTCATCTGAGAAGTAAAATGTTGTATATTTCTGTTAATGACTGAAATAAACTGAAGTAAGTTAGCTCACCAGTTATTGCAATCCAAGGACTTGCAATTGGAATGGATGGAGTAATATCGTCCATTTTAGTCCCCATCTATAAAATTCGATGAATTATTAATATGTATATACGAGTATATATATATTATTAAATATAAATGTAATATTTTTTAAATTACCTTGAAGTATCGGAATAAATAATCCGTATCTTCCTTAAAATAAGCTGCTACGGCTGTTATTATAGTGCGCTCGTTAACCACCGCTAGTATTTCCTTGGCAAAATTTAATTTTGAATTGAAAAAAAAAATTTCTTATTTTAAATTTTTCATTTTCGAAGTTGCTGCTTAACTTAACTTCTTTCACCCCAGTGAATTCAATAAAATGGTTTAATACACATATTTGTTGAAACATAAATGGCCAATTAGTTTTTATTTCTGGAATTGTAGGATACTCCCCACACTTATTTAGAAACTGCCTTTGCAGGGCAAACGTTTGTCGCATATAACTAACCATGGTTTCCTCTTCGTCAGATAAAAGTTTATTTATTGTAAATAATTTGATTAAATATTCTTTTTTGTCTGATCCCGAAAGCCCACTTGTTTCAGTTATATCTGGCTGCCAATTTTTGACACAATTCATTAATTCATTTGTTTCCTTCCTTTTCTTAATGTGAATTTTTTCAGTATCACTTACACGTTTCCTAGATGTGTTGTTTAAATAATTATTTCTGTTTCTCATCATAGTTATTAGGACTTCAGAAAAAGATGATACCAGTTCACCCTCTTCGTTTTTTTTTGTTCAAACGTTTCAGGATAAGTTTGAACAATATCTTCCGCAACTGAACGCAATATCTTTAGCGGTAAGTAAAATGAATATTGTCGAAGATCATCTACGACATAACTAATAAAAGCATTTAATCGGGTGCCAAGTGATTTTTTGTTTTCTATTGCTTGCTGCTCATAGTTAAAGTAGGTTGCTAAAGACATCTCAGAATTACAGGGTGAAGATTGATATACAATATCTCCATTATAAATATTTTCACAACTCATATTTTTGTTTTGAGGCAAAATAACTAAAGGTGCATCATCAAAGTAATTTTCTAGAAATTCGTTTTCATTTTGCGGTTGTTGTATGCTGCTTTTGCTTGCTGTTTCACTTGATATTATCATAGGTGGTGCCCATGTCTCATCGAATTTTAGTAGCATTAATATAATACCTTTTTGTGTAGCATAGTATTCTAATATATCATCCTCTAAAATCTCGGAGCCAGTTTTTTCTAGGACTAAATTGGTGCCTTGCAATAAAAGAGAATTAGCTGAAAAAATATGAAAAATAAAAAAAAAAATTGTATATGAAAATTAATAATACATTTTCTATAAAAAACAGACAAATAATAATTTACCTTTGCCAATTACAGCAGCTAACGTCGGTAATGATAGAAATACTTTTCGGTTGCATCTATCTCCACTACAAATTTCAAATGGAAATTTAGATATTATGGCAATAACTATAGAAAAATAAATAAATAATCTTAATTTAATATTTCTGTTAAAATTTTAATGTAGTAATTACAGTAGTCTATAAAACCTACGTCGAAGTGGTTGAATAAATGTATTATAAGGCAAAAAGTAGTATTTAGTGTTCTTCTTCAACAAATTAACTGGTTTTTTTAATAATAGTTTTTCTAAGTTAACACATTTAGTACAAATTTCAGAATTGGTGCTCTCCATGGGCGCATTTACTAACAGGCAAACATAGGCAACTGCCCTAAGTGTTAAAAACATCGTTGGTTTTCCTAATTGTCGCATCATAGCAAATAAACTTCTCTTTCGTTCAATCCAATATTGAGCTGAGTTTGGAATACTTTTCATGAACGATAAATTTGTATCAATACACGATTCTATGTAATCTTTATCCTCTATCATCTTTCTAGTCGTATGTTCCATATCAGAGGCTCGAAAAGCTAAATACAATCCTTCACTCACACGAATTCGCAAAATCTTCATTGCCATGTATAATATATGGTGTGGGGTTACACCACGACGATCTCGTCGTCGAATTTCAGATGTGGCCATCATGAAAGGTGTAACATTCACATCTGATTTAAAGACACGAGGATATCCCAAATAAATTTTAGGAAATGATAACTCTTCAGCATATTGATCATACAATAGACTTAATGGCTTTTCTTTTTGGTCTGGAGCCAAATTTAATTATTTATCTTCACTCCAAAATAAAGTATGCTGTTGACCTAATAAATTTTCTTGAGCATCATCAAATTCCAATGGTTCTAATACATCGACGTCCTTAGATGCAATTGATTGTAAAAAAAAATGTTCATCAATCTTTATATTGTGATGCACGTACAACGGTTTATTAATAAGGTAATTTAACCATTTTTTAACCGTATCTTTGTTTACAAATCCTTCGATGTAGGAAGATTTATGTAGAAGATGTCGCTTTATATTTACATTAATAGTAAAATCATCATATAATGTTCTAGGAAGCATATTCACCATATTATTTACATCAACAGGAACATTTATCACTTGTCCGATAATTTTATAGGTGCCCTGTTGATACCGTAAACATCTAATTTGCATGAAAGGTAATCTAGGTGATACCAGCCGTTCAGCAATTACACCCAAATCCGGTAGATGATTTGGATATTCAGGATATTTATCCATTGGAACTCGATAATTGTGGAATTTTATGCTTATCAATCGATGATTTACATGTATTACACGCCATCATATTCTTTACACACTATAAAGGAAATTCTTTCTGAATTAAGGCATAGCATTTAGATGAAATGCGTGATAAATCATTTTTGTACCACAAACGATCGCATACATTGCACACGAAGCCGAAACCATTATCTGCAAATCTCTTTTTAAACTCCATATTCCATTTAGATTCTAAATTAATCGTAATAGTTTGCTCTCGTTTCCGTTTTCTACAAGCCGCTTGACGCTCTGCCGCTGTAGAAGCAGAACTGGAACCAATAGAAACATTTAACTGCTCACGCTTTCTCTTACGATAATTGGCTTGTCGTTGGGCGGAAGTAAGAGGAGCCATCTCGGACTAATCTTTATTTTATAAAAAATGAACTTTTTAATTCAAATCGTTTTTTTTTTAATTTTTATTTACGTGTAATACGTATAGCAATTTACACAACTAACAAAACAAAATTTTTATTTACTTGTAATACGTAGCAAGATCTTACACAAACTAACAAAACAAAATATTATTTTTATATTTAAACAAATTTTACACAAAACAAAAACAACATTTTTATTTACGTGTAATGCCGCTTACTGATTTTTTTTTCGAGTATGCGGCATAATACGTAGCAAGCAAACTAACAAAACAAAACAAAAATATATTATTTTTATATAAAAACGTAACGATTTTTCGTGACCAAAATATATAGATACCCAAGTATAACAACACAGAACTCAAAATTGAGCTACTGTATTTTCCTTTGGATTTTGACAAAATATCCGAAACTCACACAACTCGAATTCATTAAAAATACAACATAGTATTGGTGTGTATATGTATACATTTTATATAACAATTGTTTTTTTTACTTACGTAGTTTATCAGTTTGTTTTTGTGTCTTGTTATAATAGGTTTATCGGTGCAGTGCTTTAGTAACATTGATTTTTTTTTTGTGTTAATAAATATTTTAACGGACGCTCGACGCCATTTTATATTGTGTTTGTGAAATTACTAAATAATTTTTTTTAAATAATAACTAGATTTAAGAATTAAATGGCAATCACAATTTCCTGTGATATTTTGAAATATTTATGCCTTATACATTTTATTAAAATTTTGAATTACTAAATAATTCTAAGAAACGAATGTGATTTACGAAACATAATATTTATTAATTTTAATTATATTTTGACCTATTTTAAATAATAATAACTAGATTTAATAATAAACTTATCAATAAGAATATTCTGTGATAACATGTAATAATACAAATTAAAAATATTTACATACATTTGGTTACCAAAATAAAAATACAAAAATATAAATTTTGTTTCATTAATGAATATTTGATTTACCCGCCAAATTTCGAGCTTGACATTTACACACATACACATTAAAAAATATTCCCGCCAATATTATTTTTACACCCACACACATGTATACAATTTTTATATAGTGAGTTCTGTGAGTTCCCAATAATTGCGACACGGTGCATGTTTTCTTATAATAATTCGTAACTCAAACAAAGGTTAACCCAGAACTAAGTTATGGATATATTATGGAATATTATATAATAGTTGGATTTAAAAATACTTGGGTAGCGGTCCGTAAAACATTTTCAATGTTAAAAGAAACCAAAAACTATCTCATTAAATTGTTTCTAAAGTCCAAATTTAAAGTTTCTTTGCACAAAATCTTATTTTGACAACTCATATAAATCGTCATGACAACATGACGAAAGCAAAAAAAGGAAAAACATAGGCGTCCCATTATATTCAATGTTAGGTAGCTTAGGTCACAAATGAGCAAATTTTATTACAAGTGTTAATTGTTTATCTACGTTGTAAATTGTTTTTTTTTTATGTTGATTGTAGTAACTCTAAACTATTATAATAATAATTGTACTTACACAACACACATAAGTATTATTATTATAATAATTATGTACACTTATAACCATAATTTTTTATATTAATTATGCACCCTGATTACCCTCTGTATACTAAAATTACAACTTGTTACCTGTAACTGATAAAATATTTTTGTTTATTTTGAAATAAATATTTTATAAAAGAAATATAAAACCTTAAAAAAATATGCAACGCCACTGCAAAAAAGAAAAAACGAATTGGTCGGCCATTGTGGTTAGCTTCTGTTCTCTTTGTAATTTTTCTATGGTTTTGATAGAATACAAATTTCTTTATATTGTTTTTCTCAACTCTAATGAACACAGTGGAAGAAGCTTATAGTATGACTAATGGATCACGATCCACTCTATTGAGAGAGGATTATACAACGTTAACTTGCCGTTAACTTGAGATGGAGATCGACTTCGATCCGAATTCGCTCGCTTTTTCAAGCACGGAACTAAGCTCGATACGATCTTTTCGGACTTTCGGGTTCACGAGCCCTTGTGAGTCAAATTTTGTACGTAAACCTCAAAGAAAATTCAATAAACTGAAGAAAAGTCAACAAAACATACTTTTAATGTTAAAAAGCACAGAATGCCATCAGAGTTTAATTTAAATAAGCAAAACAATAAAATTACAACAATATAAAAAAATCTCAGCAATATTATATCAACATTTATTGGAAATTCGAGCATTGAACTCAAATTTATAATCCAAACTTAATCAATAAAACCGAACAAGCCCATCAATTATTTATAACATTATATCATATTCAAATAATGAGTTTAAATATGTATCTTCTGTTTTTAAACCAAAAAAAAAAAAAAAAAAAATTAATATCGAAAGAAAAATATTGTTTATTTATAATATTTATACATTTATAATTTATTGATGTACGTACACTGTACATTACTCTCCGAGAAGCAAGAGTTGATTAAGCTTTTATACACCCGTAAATAGGAGAAAATCCGAAAATATATCCTTAAATATCACAAAACAAAAAAAAAATACTCTTCATTATTTTTTGACAAGCACCTGAGGGAATTTTCCGTCAATTTTTCAGTTCATTTTCCCTTCATTGTGTGCGAAAAATATAATGAGGTAAAAAACGTCTATTTGGTTTGACAAGTTGACAAATGGATTAATTTATAATATTTTATACTAATAATAGCTGCCAAAATATCCTAATAATGTTCGACCAATCATATTCGTTATAATATCGTAGAGAAGTTATGGGTACAAGACTGTATAGCGTCCTTTATCCGAGTTAGCAAATATTTAAAAGGTGATAACTAAATTTTGACTACTTTTGAGGAGAACGATTTAAAGATATTTTGAAATCTGTGAAATATAATTTTTAACTTTGATTTTATCTGATGGAGCCAAATATTTCAAATGCGAATTAAGGCAGAAAGCTGTTTCATATAACATTAATGCAAACAGAAATAAACCGTCCTGTATTAAAGTGAATTTGGACCAATAAGAAAGAATTAGCTTTATACAATTTAAATGGTTTTACACTGTATGGTGCTTATAATGATACCTATAGATCCGGAGGAGTGGTCATTTATTATGATTCTAAAATGTCTTGTTCGCCTTCTGCTTATAACTTAACTTCGATGGATATTGTTAAGGTTGAATATAGTTCGGAAACTGATGTTTATTTAATTTTGTGTATCTAAAAGCTTCATGCGACGTGCGTTGACATATTTTTACAAGAATTCAGTGATTTTTTTTCGCCAATGAAATTTTAACTAAAAAACCTAAAGCTTGCTCGATTATAAATATTCTGTCGGATAATGGAACGCTTCTAACATGTCTGTCAGATACTTCTAATGAGCTTAATAGCTATTTTACAAGTGTTGCTGATAATTTAAGAGTTAAACATTTTACAAATGTCATGCCAGCTAACTGTGATTTCCCGCATGATAGTTGTAGAGACATATTTTTTATGACTCCTTTTTCTAACTTTGAAATTTTATCCATTATTGGAAAACAGGCACCGGACAACGGAACAAGCGAAATCGAGTTGTAATTTTATTGACTAGATTCAGTTTAGACCTAAATCCAGTCATTACAAAACTTATCTTAAGGGGGAATGCTACTACGACTTATTCCTGGTACTCAAGTCGGGTAGTGGAAGTTGGTCGTGGGATTTCGTAACTCCCTTTAAGATCTAGATAAAGTTGTATTTGGGGAAAAATGTGGTTGAAAACAACCAAGAGGAAAAATAAGGAAAACAACGGACCAATCATATGGTTAAAATGTCGCCTACTCGTTTGGAAATCATTTAGGGAGGGGGAAATCAGACAATTCGGAATACAGATTCATCCGTAAATCACATAGAAAAAAAAAGTTGGCCGTAGCCCTAACAACTTGTTAGTAAGAAAGGTAGCTGAATGTTGTGAAAAAAGGGGGAACAGTGCAAAACACTTGTCGTCTCCCGTCCCATAAGGGGCAGTCCACAGACACCCAACAACCGGTGCCCCAAAAAAATATCTCGCCAAAAAAAAATATAGTTGAAGTCTATTTTGAGCATACGATAAGTAGTAGACAACCTAACTAGCGTCTCCTTCCAAAGAAATTTGGGCTTATTGGAGAATAATTTCTCGGCATTAGTAGTAGACCAATATTAGATGTCCATCCGTATTGTTCTTGAACTTCGCGGCCGCTAGGATGCTCGTATTCCTGTTCATCATGATCTACTAGATGCCTGTGCTTTCCATTAGTCACTTCCATGGTTTAAGTGACACGGTTGTGTCTAATTCCTTTCCTATTGTAAACTTAGGTATTTTCTACAAATCACCTGAAATTCTCCTTGGGTCTGGCTGGATGCTCACGTAATCCAGCACTAATATCTCTCTTGATTGCAAGATAGGTTTTGTTCGTCTCGCGGGAATTGCCTTTTTCTGATTCTGGCAGTACCGGCTTGATCTCATTTTACAGTTTCATTGGGATCATGATTTTCTTTTTCTTTTCTTTCTTCTTTCCCCTGGATCATTTACGCACTTGTGAATATGAAACGTCTGGCTCATACTGACGCAGACATGGCATTGTTATATTCGATCAGTACTTTTCATTCATCGGGATCGCTGTCACTTTGCTGAACTATCTATGATATTTGGATTCCAGTTAATTAGCGCCTCCCAAAAATGCATGCTGGTATTGGAACTGCCGTCTTCTTGCCTCAAACTAGTGGTATTTGATGTTCTTCATTGTTAGCCAGGTAGGCAGTGTATTTTTAAGTGTGCGTAAGCAGCCACTCCAACCTATTCTAACCTAACCTAGCCAGGTAGGCAACATCTACCATTTCATTGATGGTCCTCTTCTTCGTTTGTTGTTGTCAGTACTCCTACTTTCTACTTATTTTCTCTAGGTTAGTATCCCTAATCTAACTTCTATTTTAGTATTAGTATTCCTATCTTAACTTAACTATTCCCTAATCCTAACAAATTCTTAACACTAATTAGTGGTGTTTCTCAGAGATCAAATTTAAATACTATACAGAATGTATTAACAATCCTTACATTCAAAAATGAACGAATATTCGTATAACGAAATTGAAAAAACACAAAATACAAAAAATTTTGTATTATGAATATGCATATTCGCAACGTGACGAATTTGGAATTTCATTATACTGAATGTTCTTATTTGAGCTTCGTGTTTTTATTTTTTTTTAAATACAATATTTCGTTTTTTCTATTCTTGTATTTCGTTTTGCATTATACATGTATTATGAACAAAGACCAAAATTTAAATACTTTACAGAATGAATTAACAATTTACATATTGAAAAATTTTTGTATTATGATTTTACTTATTCGCCACGTGATGAATTTGGGATTTTTCGATTCATGAATTTCAAAATCGTAAATACAGTATTTCAAAGAACGAATATTCAGTATAATAAACGTATGAAGAATGCAATGAAGCTAAAATAAAAGTACAAACTCCATCGTTATCTTAGTTATTTATATTTTATATTTTTATAATATTTAGGTGCGTAAGTACACCTTTTGGGGTAAGGTTGGTTAAATGGCCAAAAATATAATTAAATGACTCAGTTCATTTATCTTCGCTCCCAAAACCATCTAATGTACAATATTAATTTGTTTTTACTGCCAAAACTTTAAATATGGCCGAGTATGATGAAACTGGTCTATTTCCCTACCGACTATGATGAATTTTGAGACGTGCGTTGGAAATGGTATTCTTTAATGATTTTTACATGAAGTGATGATGGCCAATTAGGACGGAAGTTATCTATTTCTCAACGGATTTCAGTGGAATTTGGCATATGCGATAGAAATGGGATTCTAAAATGATTTTTAGATGAAGTTTTGGAATATGACCAAATATGATGGAACTTCCCTATTCCTGAACCGATTATGATGAAATGCGACATGTGCGTTGGAAATGGGATTCTAAAATTATTTCTAGATGAAGTTCTGAAATATCGCCAAATATGATGTAACTTGCCTATTCCTAAACCTTTTATGATGAAATTTGACATGTGCTTTGAAAATGGGATTCTAAAATGATTTTAGATGAAGTTCTGGAATATGTCCAAATATGATGGAACTTGCCTATTCCTTAACCTATTATGATGAAATGCGACATGTGCGTTGGAAATGGGATTCTAAAATGATTTTAGATGAAGTTCTGGAATATGTCCAAATATGATGGAACTTCCCTATTCCTGAACCGATTATGATGAAATGCTACATATGGTTTGAGAACGGGATTCTAAAATGATTTTAGACGAAGTTCTGAAATATGGTCAGGTATGAACTTACATTTTTATCAAACGATTATGCTGAAATTCGATTTTTACGCTGGAAGTGGGATTCTATGATTATCTTTAGATGATATTCTGGAATATGGCCAATTATGATGGAACTTATCTTTTTTTCAACGGATTTTAGTGGAATTTGGCAATGGGGTTCTAAAATGATTTTTAGATGAAGTTCTGGAATATGGCAAAATATGATGGAACTTGCCTATTCCGTAACCGATTATGATCAAACGCGAGCTGTGCTTTGCAAATGGGATTCTAAAATGATTTTTAGTTCTGGAATATGGACAAATATGATTTAACTTGCCTATTGTTAAACCGATTATCGTGAAATTCGACATGTTGGTTGGAAATGGGGTTAAAAAATGATTTTTAGATGAAGTTCTTGAATATGGCCAAATAGGATTTAACATGGATATTTCTTATCCGGTTTTAGTGAAATTTGACATCCGCCATGGAAATGGAATTCTAAAATGATTTTTGTTGAAGCTCTGGAATATTGTGGAAACGGTATTCTTTAATGATTTTAAGATGAAATTTTGGAATAAGGTCAATTAAGATATTACTTAGCTACATTTAACCTATATTGATGAATTTGAACGTTTCCGAACACAAGGAAATGTCCCCCAAAAATTTATTTTGGATGAGGTTCTGAGAAATAGGTCAAAATGACTTTTATAATGTTGGACATTGAGGTTTCGGTGAATGATGCAGCCGTTAAGGTTTCTTTGAGGCAGCCTAAGCGTACTATTTCAATTGCTAAACGATCGATATTATCAGCTTTAAAACATTGAAGTAAAGTTAGGAACTTTTTCGCCAATCTTTCGTGTAAATTTACGGTTATGTTTTCTGAGTATTGGCTGTCCGAGTGTATATTTTGCAATGTTTAAAAACATATTGTGTTGGAGCACACGCGCAGCAGAATTGGAACTACTAACGATAGTGTAGAGCCTCGGATTAAAAATATCTCTTTAGAATCTCATTTCAATCGCAAATCTCGAATTTCATCAATATTCAAGTTCCACCCTAATTAGCCATATTCCAGAACTTTACATAAAAATCTTTTTAGAATCCCATTTCCATTGCAAATGTGAAATTCTACTAAATTCCGTTAAGATCTATAAGAAATAGATAAGTTCCATCATAATTGGCCATATTCCAGAATTTCATCTAAAGATAATCATAGAATCCCATTTCCAGCGTAAAAATCGAATTTCATCATAACCGCTTGATAAAAATGTAAGTTCATACCTGACCATATTTCAGAACTTCATCTAGAAATAATTTAAGAATACCATTTTCAATGCACATGTCAAATTTCATCGTAATCGGTTAAGGAATAGGCAAGTTACATCATATTTGGCCACATTCAAGAACTTCATCTAAAAATCATTTTAGAGTCCCATTTCCAAAGCACACGTCGCATTTCATCATAATCGGTTCAGGAATAGGCAAGTTCCATCATAGTTCGCCATATTCCAGAACTTCATCTAAAATAATTTTAGAATCCCATTTCTATCGCATATGCCAAATTCCACTGAAATCCGTTGAGAAATAGATATCTTCCGTCCTAATTGGCCATCATCACTTCATGTAAAAATCATTAAAGAATACCATTTCCAACGCACGTGTCAAAATTCATCATAGTCGGTAGGGAAATAGACCAGTTTCATCATACTCGGCCATATTTAAAGTTTTGGCAGTAAAAACAAATTAATATTGTACATTAGATGGTTTTGGGAGCGAAGATAAATGAACTGAGTCATTTAATTATATTTTTGGCCATTTAACCAACCTTACCCCAAAAGGTGTACTTACGCACCTAAATATTATAAAAATATAAAATATAAATAACTAAGATAACGATAGAGTTCGTACTTTTATTTTAGCTTCATTGCATTCTTCATACGTTTATTATACTGAATATTCGTTCTTTGAAATACTGTATTTACGATTTTGAAATTCATGAATCGAAAAATCCCAAATTCATCACGTGGCGAATAAGTAAAATCATAATACAAAATTTTTTGAATATGTAAATTGTTAATTCATTCTGTAAAGTATTTAAATTTTGGTCTTTGTTCATAATACATGTATAATGCAAAATGAAATACAAAAATAGAAAAAACGAAATATTGTATTTAAAAAAAAATAAAAACACGAAGCTCAAATAAGAGCATTCAGTATAATGAAATTCAAAAATTATTCCTGAGTATTTGTGATGTTTTTATAAAAAGTAGAATACAATACGCAAAGTTTTAAAGAGATAAAAAAACGAAAATACATTCACGAAGTTGCAACGGAATGTATATTTTTTATCTCTGGTGTTTCTTGGTTTACGGGGATAAACCAGAAACATACCAGCCTTCATTTTCCTTTTACATTACCTACTATTAACATAGTTTACAATCTTGTAGGCATTGTAAATGGAAAATGGTAACCGCGGATAATTATAATCTCACTGAAACCAGTCGCCGATTGAATCTGGCCAGCACCTCGTCCTCTAATCGCAAGTCCAAAATACCTGGTAGATGATCTACCGGTGTTCTGTCTTGCACTGCGTATCTCTTGATAGATTTTTTAAATTTTATGCCGTTATGCTGTACCGTGGTTTGCGCACGCCTCTACCCGACACAGTTCTGATCTTAGTATTGACCTTGTCTCTGATGATCTTATTAGGTACCTTACAGATCAGAACACGATCTTCCTTGGCAAAGGAGCAAGTGCACTCTGATGGCTCAGATACCGAATGACCCACCTGCGCCACAGAATCTTTGTCGTCACTCTGTAGTGAAACGACACCCCTCATGGGCTCCATCTCGGTGGATTCAATTTCGGTATCAGTAGAAGTTGACCCCTCTACCTGAACTTCTTTCACCTCCTGTGTCAGATCTTTTCCCCGAACCTCGACAGCAATTTCGATCCCCCCAACTTCCACTTCGCCTATGAGCTCGTAGACTTTAATCTGCAGCTTGAATAGTATTCTTGCGGCGTCTTTTAGTGAAATTAAACCTTTGTCTAACTGGCTCACTATCGCTACAAGACCCACAAGAGCGCATCATCCTTCTCATCTTAGCTTCTCTTGGCACGTCGCTGCCTCTCGTGGATGCTTCACCGCAGCCTCATGCCGGTTTAGAGTGACTTCTGTTATGCCTGTAACCTATCTATAAGTGACTGTTTCAGTGCGGCTGTCACTTTCTGCACGCCTGGTTTTATCAAACCATGCACCTCCAACTCTATCAGAAGCTCATCATCTTCTAGTAGATTTACATCCATTTTCATAACAATAATTAATAAAAACTCAAAAAGATCTACCTACAAACTTTAATAAAAATTAATCTGAAATAAAACAACAACATACGGCACTTCCCCCCAAATGATTTCCAAATACTGGTAAGCCAAAATTCAATCAGTGAAGTCAAACAGGGAAAGGATAAGGATTTGAAATAAATGAATCGAAGGAAATTTTGTACCCATGACCCAACCTTGCAATGATCATTCAAAACCTATACGCTGTAAGTGAGCCTCATTGCTAAGGTGCCATGGACCAAATCTCGATTTAATTTATCTAGTGGTCATGAATGACACCCTTGAACTGCCGTTAACACAATACCGGATTCCATCCCTTTGAGAGAGACACGGATTGTGTAAGAGGTAACATTCATGGCAGAACAAATATTTTCTTCCCTACCAGGAAACAATAACACGCCGGTTGTTGCTTATTTTTGATTTTCTTTGCGCTTCACGGTGCGTCGGAACTAACTGATGGGAAAAAACGCATTCATGCTCATCCTAAAACAGAGACAACTTCTCGAACTACACCCATGACGATTTTAAAACTAAAACGTACTTACAAACACATCCCGAGAGATGAAAGATAAAATTGAGAAACCGAGATAAAATTAAACGCAAACTTATTATGAAGCCACAAAGAGGATCTTATAAATTTAGTTAGATCAATTTATTGTAACACTTATAACCAACTTGACACTAAAACGGAAATTAACCTCTTGAGAAATGAAACCAAGCTGTGCAAACACCCTCACACCTGGTAGTACTGGACGAAAACAGTGCACATGATCTGGAACATGGACTATTGTCTTGGATATTTATGAAGAATTCATGTTAACATCGTTACCATGACCATCGGTTGGTTCCCCAGAGTGTGGGTTGGGACATTTGGGACATGCCTCAAATAAAACGGGAAATCATGGATCCAGCGACTGTATCCATAAATGGAAAGAAGGTTCTTCAAGATGAATATAACCCATAGCATTTGGTCATGCTAAGCCGCAGCCATATTGACGTTGGAAAACTTTTGTCCAGAAATATCCAATAAAGAAAAATGTCTGTAAGAACAGGCGCCATTTGTAAAAATGGTGGCAAAACTTTTAATTAATTTGGAGGCGAATTTAGGCCTCATTTTGGGCGCCATTTGTGATTTTATTGGCTAGATTCAGCCATTACAAAAATTATCTTAGTGGGGAATGCTACTACGACTTAATCCCGGTACTCAAGTCGGGTAGAGGAAGTTAGTGGTGGGATTTCATAGCTCCCCTTAAGATCTAGATAAAGTCGTATTTGGCAAAAAATGTGGTTGAAAGCAACCTAGAGGAAAAATTAGGATAAGAAAAACGGACCAACCACATGGTTAAAATGTCGCCTACAAGTTTGGAAATCATTTAGGGAGAGGAAATAGGCGATTCGCAGATTCATTTATAAATCACATAGAAAAGAAATAATAAAAAAAAGTTGGCCATAGCCCCTAACAACTTGTTAGTAAGAAAGGATCCTGAATGTTGGGAATAGAGGGAGAACAGTGCAAAGCGTCCCATAAGGGGCAATTCACAGACACCCAACAACCAGTGCCCCTTAGTTACTAACCATTAAAAATTTTTGCGGTGGATACTTATTAAGATCTCCCAAAAAAATACTGGATATTGTATAATTCTACAAATGTATATGGTGAAAATTTAGTCAAATCGCATTTTTTTGGTAGTCATGTTTAAATTTTTAGGTTTTTATGTTTCGAGTGTGTAGCACTAATTAAACAAAACATTTATTGTCGTTGTTGTTATTTTTTAAGCTCTGATATAGGTTCTGAAAGTACGATCACCACGAATTGGTCTTTATCCGTTAATGTGAGCCTCAAAATCACTATGAACAGGCTGCAACCATATTTAGATCATTAATAATAAATCTACAATAAGTTCATCCAGATTTCCTTTTTTCAAAATGCTTTGTGAGTTTAAATGGCCTATATTTAAATTGTTTGTTAATGGTCGGTTTGAGGATAATATTCGTGTTCAATGTTTTAAGCGTTTTAAAAAACTAAATAAAATTGTGTACTCAAATAGATAAACATAATATTTTTCAGAAAATGTATGCAGATTAAAAATACTAAAAGTAGGTCGCAATGAGGGAGAGGGAGCACTAACTTTGTAACGTAATTTTATAAGAGGACTTTGTAAACAGCTGCTTTGTAACGATTTGTGGCGAAGGAGTCAGAGAGGAAAAAGATTTACCTAGGCAGGGCCCTGCTGTGGTCGACCTTTTTTCCTTGAATAAAATCTGAAGGAGGAGAGGTGAAAGATTACCCTTCAGCCACAGCAAGAGGTTCTGTTGTGGTGGTCCTCGAAACGCACCAACCTCAGCAGACAAGTACCAAGTAAGGCATGCTTCTGAGAAGTAATAAGAAATAACAATATTTAATGAGAGAAGTGGCTACACAAGCGCAGGTACCGTGGAGGACCAAGTATGAAGTACTGTAGTATTTCAAACAAGCCACGCCGAAAACTGGTTTCAAGCATCTGAAACTCCACTTCAAGAGACAATCACCTTTTTGGGCGCAATGCGCCGGGCTCTTTATTCAGCTCATCCTCTCAAACATTGTTTAAGTTGGGTACTCTAGGAATTCTTTATTGCTTTATTATTTTCAGTGTGTCGTACAACGCTCTAGTTAGATTATTTAAAGTTAAAATGGATTCGCAATGAAAAAAGTCTATGGTATTTGCTGCTCTACTCGTAGGTTGTATACATTGCGCTCAATCAGCATTCACGCTTTGCACCTATATCATATACCTTTACGTTTCAAATATACAACGAATAAAGCTGTCCAAACTTGTAGTTACCACCGTATCATATTTAGAGGGGGATTTTGCTGATGCAACGAATTCCAAGTTGGCTGGCTTTAAAACAGTTTAAAAATCTTGATCTATTGTTCTTTACTCAACGTCATATTGGCAATTAAACTCTAATCAAGCATTTGAATAAAACAGCAACATGGAATTTTCAGATATTTGAATTTAAAACCATTAGAGCCAAACTTCTTAATAAAACAAATCGTATTAAATAAAATAAATTAAATGTTAAAAGATAAAATATTTATTTAGTCGTCTGGGAAGAGGTTTTTAAGCAAAAAACAGGATTTTTGTGTTTTTTTTAGAGAAAAGTTGCAACAAAATTGTACAGGTAACCTTTAGGGGATGAAGCTTTTACTCAATTGTTTTATTATGTTTTCATTTCTTATTCTCAATAAAATAAAAACAATTGTCATATTCGACAGACAAAGGCAGCAAAAAACAAACAACCAGATAAATTGTTAAGTATCTATTTATGAAATTGGGATGAATGACTTTATTTTATAATATTGTACATTTACGAAAGTCAATTGGAGTTTAAGTAGAAATTAAAATTTTGTTTTATGTCGAGATTGATAATTCGAATAATGACCTACATATTGTTACATAGTCCAGTTGCTTCTGAGTTTGTCTGGATTTAGCAATTAAAAACACTGTGTACTTTTATTTCACTTGACTTTACTATTTAAACCTGTCCGCTTGCCACTGATGGGGGCTATAACAACAGATTTATTTCCCTTGTTTTACGATTTAAATTAAACCAAAAACTGTTCTCTGCTTGCCATCGGTCGTGTTTATATACCAGTTTAATACTGCTTTCGAAATTTTCTTCTTTCATTCTTGGGTATTCTGTTTATGACCCATAATCATCTGGAAATATCGTTTTTGGCTTGTCATAATCATCATCATTCATTATTGTCGACAGGCTGTGTGTATGTATTTGTGTTGTTGTTCATTTTATTCATCAATCGATGTCTACAACAAATAATTGTAATAAAAACATTGGCTACGAAGAGCATTGAACCATCTACCTTTTTGTTGATGCTATACGCGCAAACCGTAATCGTCACAATATATAAAGTTATGTGAATTTATCTAATATCTTACCATCAAACCATCACTATAATTCATAACAAAACACCGTAAAATCATCATACCGTCGTACCATCATACCATCATGCGATCATACTTTCATACAATCAAACCAACATATCATCATACCATTATAACATCATACAGGTTTTAGGCTTCAAATTGATCCTTTAACACTTCAAATTGAACCTTTAGCAAATTATAATGAATGGCCAATTAGGGTGGAGCTTGGCTATTCCTTAACCGATTATGATGAAATATGACATGTGCATTGGAAATGGGATTCGAAAATGGTTTTTGGATAAAGTGGTGTAATATGCTTTTTTTTTTTTTTTTTTTTTTTTTTTTTTTTTTTTAATTTTTGTTGAATGTTAATTAATTCGTGTAATTTCTTAATATGCTACCGGTCTTACGACACTTTTAAATGTGTTTTTTTTATTAACACGTAGAAACATTTTAGTATTTACGAACGGTAATTCAACGAAAACCGGCTAATAGACAGAATTCTATTTATTTAATTTTTTTTAATTTAATATGTTCCGAAGATTGTAAAAGAATTCAATCCAGTTTCGAACTGATGAGCTCATCAGTTCGTGTAATATGGTCAATAAGAAAATAACTTAGCTATTTTTAGCCGATTATGATGAATTTTTACGTCAACGAATAAACGGAAGAGGCAAAAATTATTTTTAGACGAGGTTGTGAGAAATATGTCAATATGCCTTCTATAATGCTGTCTATCGAGGTTTCTGTGAATCATGCAGCTATTGAGGTTTCTATAAGACTGCGTAAACATACTATTTCAATTGCTAAACGTTCACGATTATCTCCGTAATAATATTCAATTTCTATTAGAAACTTGAGAAATAGGCAAGTTCTGTCATACTTCATTTAAAAATCATTTTACAAACTCATTTCAAACGCACTTGTCGAATTTTATCATAATCGGTTAAGAATTGGGCAAGTTCCGTCGGCAAAACTCATTTCCAACGCACATGTCAAATTTTATCATATTCAGTTGGGTTCCCTCAGACAAGTCCCCTCATATTTCGCCATATTCCACACCTTCATCCAAAAATTATTTTAGAATCCCATTCCCATTGCACAAGCCGAATTTTATAATAATTGGCTGAGAAAGAGGCAAGTTCCATCATACTACTATACATATTGGCTATATCCCAGAATTTCACCCAAAAATTATTTTAGAATCACATTTCCAACGCACATGTTAAAGTTCATCGTAATCTGTTGAGAAATAGGCAAGCTCCATCATACTTGGCCATATTCCAGAACTTCTTCCAAAAATCATTTCTGAATACCATTTCCAAGGCCAATGTCAAAAAACATTGTAATCGGTTGACAAATATGCAAGTTCCATCATACTTGGCCATATTCCAGAACTTCATCCAACAATAATTTTAGAATCCCATTTCCATAGCAGATGTCATATTTCACTAAAATTCGTTAAGAAATATATAAGTTTCATCCTAATTAAAAGATTCAATTTGAAATGTAAAAGGTTGAATTTGAGGTTTGAGATATTAACGGTGACCTTTCTTAAGTCTTAAACAATATTTGTGTACAGGTACAGTTTGGTTCAAGTCGGTCAAGGCGTCTGGATTTGTTTACATATTTTACACATATGCTGTTGCTGTACATATATATATATATATATATATATATATATATATATATATATATATATATATATATATATATATATATATATATATATATATATATATATATATATAAAACACTCACTTATATAGTTTGCTCAACTGCTCACTAAACACTAGTCCAACCCAAACTCAACCTAAATTCAACCCGCAAACGGCCCCCAACTCAATCCTCAACCTAAACTCTCTTTCAATTCAATGTTCAAACCTGCATATATAAAAAATTGATGAACTGCTCACTATATCTTAATCTAACCCCAACTCAACTCCAACTCGACTTCAATTCAACCCGCAAATTCACCCCCAAATTAACCTTAAACGGTGTTTTGGGTCAATTCGTATGGCGTTACCCGACCCTGTTGACGTACAGGTTCCAAAAGCTTTTCAAATCTCCGCCTTGAACATAGAAACAGATTAGCGAAAAAAATTCTAAATCAGACAAGCCGTTCTCGAGATATATCATGGGTATAGACATGCAGACATCCAGACGTCCAGATAGACGGATGGAAAATTTTTGTTTTGCTTTTTTTAGATTCAGGGACTTTCAACACGTCGAGAAAAGTGGTTTTGGGCCAACCAAATTTTTGATCAACCGAAGTAATAATTTAGTTCGATCACAAGGGTTGTAACAGTTGTTAGAGCATATTTACCAAAGGGGGTGTGAACCTTGATATGATATCGTAGTTCATACCAAATCTTTGTGCTCCAGGAATTCAGTTATGGAAATATAGTTCACCCAATTAAGTAACTTTAACAAACGAATTTGATTTTATTGATTCCTAAAATATTTTCTACTATATCGTGGAAAAATATTCAGCCGAAGGAAACAATTGCTGTATTTTTCTCCAGTCTGTGTCTAATCCTTTAACAGTCAAAAATCTTTTATAAATACGTGCTTATAGTAGGCGGTAGGCCCGATGTTTTCGATTTTTTTTTATATTTCGTAATATGTATTGAGAAATTGAGAGTATTCGCGTTTTTAGAGTTTCTTGAGAGTTACTTGACATTAATTTGCTGGGTTTCCAGATTATTCAAAATTGTTCTTGGCTGTTCATGATTTTTCAGATTATTCGAGTTTCGGGTCGTGTTGCTTTCATATTACACATTATTTGAAACTTTTGAACGATTATTGCGAGGCTTTCAATATTACTTCAGAACTTTCATGATTTGTGAATTTCTTGCTTTGTGTGATTATTCATGTATTTTTTTGATTTTCGAAAACTTGTCGACGATATTCCAATTACAAGCCAAAGTTACAGATTATTCGGCATTACTCTAGAGTTTAAGATGACCGCTATTTTCCATGTCCAAAAGTTATAGTAGACATGAGAAGAGATTGGAAAAGAATGGTAAAATTGTAATATTCCTTTTTTTCCGGTGTCTCCTATTATAAAACGGTAGCCTTGGAAAATCAAACTACCTTAAACCGTATTTACAAAAAAATTACTACGAGTATTTATTTAACGTAAATTTAACTCTTCGAAAATTACCTATCGATTTACAAAAAAATGATTAAACAAAACTTGGATTTAACAGGAATTTACTTCCTCACTTGAATTCAAATAGCTTGAGTAATGAAATGAGGCTTTATTTACACAAACTCGTATTGTTTTGACTGTGGATGATGATGTTAAAGATGAAAACAACTTGTTTTTATTTTAAATGTTCAAAACGCGGGCCATTTACGTCGTGCCGAGGATTAGGATCCGGGGATGAGCATTGCATTCAATAAACGCTCCGTGTTAAGAATTAAATGTAAATTTTTAAGTTTTATATGCACAGATAGATGTCACTAGTTAATAATTTTGTTCATGTGGCAATTCTCGTTAATAATGAAAATTTAGTTAGTTATATTTGTGTTGCTGTCACACATGGTTGTGTTTTATTGGCATTGTGCTTGAAATTTAGTATAAAATAAAATGTACAACAAAAACAAAATTTAAGTTGTTTCTCTATACAGTCCACATTAGTAAAAATCTTAACATTTGGTTCGATCGAGCCGGATCGAACTAAAATTGACATCGTTGGTTGGTTAAAAATAAATAAAAAATAATAAAAAAGTGTGGTTATAGTTCAACCAAACCTCATGGTAAATTATACAAAATATAAAACTTGTGACAATAATCGTGGAATATCGTCGTCATCGAGTGTTATCCTTGGGATATCACATTAAAATATTATCGAGTGAATCAACATTAATCAATCTAGTGATTGATAGTTTTCGTAATTTGGAATTAATTGTAGAATTTCAAAATGGAAGAGCTTCAATCGGCGATGAAAAAGTTAAAAATAGAGCGACGTGGTTTTAAGTTATCATTGGCATCGCATAAGAAGTTTATCGATGGGTTTACGAATGATGATGAATTAAATCAGTTTACACTGAGAGAAAAGTTCGAGAAGTTTGACAAATTATATACAAATTATTATTCGGTTTACGAAAGGTTAAAGGAGGTCGCCATAGATATGTTTGATGAGAAGGAGGCAGAAGAAAATTGAAAAGGGACAATTTAGAATTTTACGATTCGTATTTGGTGGTACGCTTTGGATATCGAAAACATTTGAATTCCAAGCAAGCTGATGGAAATCATTCAAATAATGGTGATCATGTTGATCAAAAATTGGAAGTGTTTGATCAAGAACAAAACAATGTTGAAGTTTTGAAGATCGTGTATGTGGTTTTGGAGGTGAAATTGTCAGTTAGAATGGTGATGGTCGAAAGTTACAGTGTGAACGTGTATGTCTTATTACGAAGAGGGTCAAGTTGTACTATCAACAGCAAAGGTGTTGATTTGTGATCAGTTTGGTGGATTTCATTGTGTACGTGCGCTATTGGACAGTAGATCTATGAAGAATTTTATTACCAATGACGTGGCTGAAAAATTGAATTTGGTTAAGCTACAAACTAACGCTGCAGTAAGCGGATTGTATAATATGAAGGCCAATATTAAACATCGGGTAAAAACAATTGTTAAATCACGTATTACAGGATTCCAAAGACATATTGATTGTATGGTTATACCCACAATTGCACACAATTTACCAATGAAACATTTCAATGTTGATGATTGGGCATTTTTGGACAAAAGGAAATTGGCGGATCCTGAATTTAATGTACCCGATTCGGTAGGATTACTACTTGGAACAGAAATATTTCACCGAATAATGCTCAATGAAAAATTACGTGTAGAGGCTACTATGCCTGAAGTAAGAAATACGATGTTTGGATGGGTAATTGGTGTAAGGATTGGTATGCAAGAAAGTGCTTCCTTTTTCTTAACCAATAATAACGAATATTCAGAAGACGAAAATTTAAATCAACTGGTGTAACTTTTTTGGCAAGCTGATTCATTTGAATCAACTTCACGTTTATCACGTGATGAAAAATACTGTGAGCAACATTTTCGAAAATCTCACTCACGAGATAGTAATGGTCGCTACTGCTTTGAGTTGCCTATTAAGGACAAGGTAACTGAATTAGGGGATTCATTACATACAGCAATGCGGAGGTTTCAATATCTAGAAACCAAGTTGAGCAAAAATCCCGATTTGAAATCACAGTACATAAATTTTATAACGGAGTATCGTGAAATGGGTCACATGAAGGTGTCAACAAGAAGGGTTGAAACAAGGTCAAATGCGAAATATTTCATGCCACATCACGCGATGTTCAAACCTGATTCGTCAAGCACCAAACTTCGTGCCGTGTTTGACACTTCGGCAAAAACTTGATCGGGGATATCGTAGAATGACGTGTTATGTGCAGGACCAGTGATGCAGCCTGATCTTTGTATGGTTATGTTGCGATTCAGGTCATTTGTTTATGCCATGACAACTGATATACAAAAAATGTATAGGCAGGTGAATGTCTGTAATCAGCACACTAAATATCAAAAAATCTTGTAGCGCGAAAATCCAACAGATCCCTTGCAAGAATTTGCCTTGCAAACGGTGACTTACGGAACTACATCGGCTCCATATTTAGCAACAAAGGTACTACAACGGGAAAGGTGAACATTATCCTTAGGCAAGACAGGCTTTAAATGAAAATGTATATGTTGACGATTTGCTGGTGGGTGCACAGAATGTAAATGATGCACTGAAGTTACAAACGCAGTTGATTGCAATATTGGCGAGTTGTGGACTGAAATTAAGAAAATGGGCGGCAAACGATAATAATTTATTAGCAAATATAGCTGAGGAAGATATAGAAAAATGTTCTGATACAAGTGATTCTATTAAGACACTGGGCCTTCATTGGGATACTACAAATGATCAGTTTCGTTTTTTGAATACAGTCAACCTGGACAACTTAGTAACAACAAAACGGGCTTTATTAGCTACGATTGCGAGATTATTCGATCCATTAGGATTTATAGCACCTTGCATTGTACGCGCAAAAATTTTGATTCAAAAGTTATGGATTTTAAAGTTGAGTTGGGATGAACAGCTGCCAGAAGAATTACAGAAAATATGGAACCAGTTTTGTGATGAATTGCCGACTCTAACTAGGCTGAGCTTTGATAGAAGTATTCTAATACTCTGTTTTATAAAAATGGAAATCCATGGATTCGCTGATGTATCTAAGGCCGCTTTTGGTGCTTGCATTTATTTGAGATGCATTGATGAGTCAGGAAATATTAGTACAAAATTAATTTGCAGTAAATCGAGAGTTGCACCACTAAAAGTGCAAACAATAGCACGATAAAAGTTGAATACAGCGTTGGTATTGGCCCAAACAGTCAGTAAGGTTATCGAAGCGTTGAAATTAAATCAGAACAGTGTGACGTTGTGGTCTGATTCTACAATTGTCTTACAATGGCTTAAAATCCAGCCTTGTATGTTGAAGGATTATGTTGCTAATCGAGTATCCCAAATTCAGAATACAACATCACAAATGGTGGAGAACCTTGGCCAAAATATATAATCGGGAAAATTGAGGTACCTGAAATTAATCATAATACTACATCGATGGTGCACGCTCTTCAGACCAGGGATGTTTTCGAAATAACTCGTTTTAGTTCATATACAAAATTAATTAATGTGGTTTCTTATTGCAGGCGATTTGTTCACAATTGCCGCACATCCAGTGAGAATCGTATTGGTGGTTCCATTACTGTCGATGAAACAAACCATGCTTTGAAGTGGTTGTTCAGAGTGGTACAGCATGAGGAATTATATAACGAGATTCGCCATATTGAATGTTATGATGTAGTTGATCGTAAAAGCAAATTATTGAGTTTAAACCCACTTTTAGACGAGGAATGCGTGTTGATAGTCGTCTAAGTATCATTCTTAAAGCATCAATATATTTTACCACACCATCATTTTACAACTCTGATTGTAAGACATGTACATTTGGAAAACGGTCACTGTGGTGTACAACAAACTGTTGCAACTATGCGCAATCGGTACTGGGTTATTAATGGTATGAGTTTCACAAAGCAAGTGATCCGTAGGTGTAAACCATGCTATCGAGTTAAACCAGTGTCAATGAGGCAATTGTTGGGCGAATTACCTCAACATCGAATTGAATCATGCAAGCCATTTTATCATACTGGTGTGTACTTTTGTGGACCTTTTTCCATAAGATATAAAAACCAACGAAAGGACACCTACCATAAGGTCTATGTATGCATTTTTATTTGCTGTACTGTAAAAGCTGTATATTTAGAGATCGTTGAAGATGCAACATCTGATTCTTTTATCGCATGCCTGAAGCGAGTTTTTAGTAGGAGAGGTTACAGTGCTCATTTGTGGAGTGATAATGGTACGAATTTTGTTGGCGCCAATAACAAGCTTAGTGAAATGTTTCAGGTTTTAAAAACATCTAGTAGCGATATTGAACGATTTTGTGCTGGAAAGGAGATGAGATGGCAATTTATACCACTTCGAACTCCAAATTTTGGAGGACTATGGGAGTCAGGAGTGAAAACATTAAAAACCCATTTGAAGCGCATAGCGGGTAATATGGTGTTAACCTTGGAATCAATGTATTCGATGGTGGTTGAGATAGAGGGTATAATGAACTCCTGACCTCTGTCACCTGTTTTATCTGATCCTGACGATTTGGAACCATTGACTCCAGGTCATTTCTTGATCGGAACGGCTATAAATTCAGTGGTGGAACCTGATGTGACGACAGTGTCAAGTAATCGATTAACGCAGTGGAAACTGATGACACAATGTGTACAACATTTTTGGAAAAGATTTAACCAGGAATACATATTGGGTTTACAGCAAAGAAACAAAACCAAGTTGCCAAGTTGGATGATAACTTACCAAGTACACACTGGATGATCGGAAGAGTAACAGATGTTAGTGTGGGATCTGATGGGCTCGTGCGGTGTGCTACAATTTGGACAAGATCGGGAGAATTAAAAAGAGGCATTTCAAAACTGGCTTTGTTGCCGTTAGACAAGGATAATAATCAACAATGAATTTAATATATAAATGATAGTTTGTGTTTTGTTTAACGTTTAATTACTCAATTTATTTGTTACTAGAATCATTGTAATACTGGTTTTATTTTGAATTATTATAATTGGAATGCGTATAACATTCCAAGGCGGTGAGGATGTCAAGAAGTAAATTTTTAAGTTTTATATGCACAGATAGATGTCACTAGTAAATAATTTTGTTCATGTGGCAATTCTCGTTAATAATGAAAACTTAGTTAGTTGGGTTTGTGTTGCTATCTTACATGGTTGTATTTTATTGGCATTGTGCTTGAAATTTAGTATAAAATAAAATGTACAACACAAACAAAATTTAAGTTGTTTCTATTTTCAGTCCACATTAGAAAAAACTTTAACACTCCGCGTCCAAAACAACGATTTGGAAATGGTATATTCAATCAACAAATTTCTAACTCGTTTATGATAGTACCGAGGAATATATAAAATTGTACAGAGTGTTCTATTTCAAATAAAAACTAAAAAGTGAGTTCACGCTTAAGCCCTAGTGTATTTAAATAAAGGGAATCTCCCACTTACAAGTTTTAATCAAATTTAACCTGCTGTTTTATTGCAGAATTATTACTATTTCTTATTAACATGTTTATTTATTCCCGGAGAACTAAAGAAAGGCTGTAAACTGTAAATAACTTTTCTACGATAAAAAAACTCAAAATTTCACTTTGACCTTTGAAAATTTATTACTTTAGCATCCTCAATTTTACTTTTTTGATCAAATCAATTTTATAAAAGTTCCCCCTTTTTATCAAAGTGTTTACAAATACAATCGTGTTATTTGGTAAATTGGTCACCCACATAAGGGTTATGAAAAAAAAAAACCAAACTCTGCAAAACATATACATATAGAGACATAAATCTTAGATTTATTTATTTTCAAATTCCGAAACAGCACAAAAAATCACTTGTCTTGGTTTGTTGATATAAAAAAATTATATATAAGACCACTCAACATTCAAATCACCCGTACCACAATCGAACTCATTTGGGAATTTACCTCCATGCAATTATAATCAAACCTTAACTTAATACTAACCCATAGATAACGAAGAAAAGCAAAAAAAAGTTACAATCTATCGTTTTTTTTTTGTATTCGTTCTGCTTTGTTAGTGTAATTTTCCACATTTTCCTTTTTTTCTTTGTTCTTTGAAAACTTTAACAACCTTTTAATTGACTTTTATATAGAAAAGACAAAATTTTCTGTATACACAATTTGAAAGATCTACGCACAAATTTCCATCGACAAACCGAAAAACGTGATTGTTAGCACAATATGGCGAACGAAAGATGAAATATCGATGAAATACCCTTAAGATAAAAATCAAATCAAACTTAAAAATCAAACTTTTTTTTTGTTTTTTGGAACTTCTGCTATTGACAGGTTTCTCTTCTGTGTGTTCGACACGAATAAAAATGAAGTTCATTAATTACAAAGAGCAAAGAAAATAGCATCGTTACTCGTACACAGGCGGATCATGGGTATGAAAAGGAAATAATTTATCAGTTTTTGTTCTCTGTCGTAATATTAATATATTTATGTAGGTACATATATATGTATGTATGTATTGTATATATCCAATTCAAATGTCAATTACATTTAAATTTTCGTATATTTATTACTGTTATTTCTATTAATAAACGTATTACAAACGGGGTGGTGCGTACTACTAGAAAATAAGTTGGGGATGGAGCTTGGGAAAATAAATTTATTTTCAATATATAATCGAGGTGCAGACAAAGTAAGTGAAATGAAACTTTTGAGGATGTATACCAAGTTTATTGAATTTTTTTTCCGTTTTCACCTTTTTCATATAATACATAAACGTATTAATATTCTGAAGGGATAAAAAGGTATACGTTATATGAAAAATTAGAAATCATTTTCGTTTTAAGTTTTTGGGGAAAAAATTAATTTCGTTTTTCGTAATAGAATGAAAAAAGTATTCATTGTAACTATTTGGAATTGTGTGTGTAAAGGAATAATCAATTGCAGAAAACCTTGATCATTGACATTTATGATCCCCATCCATTATAAAACTGTATTCTAAATTTTTGTCCTAGTAGTTTTGATTCTTGTGTTCATTGCTCATGTTTACATAATATTCTTTAATTAATTTTCAACAAGCCTTTTAACATTTTATGAAAATTTTATTAACGTAAGAAATTCTATTCGTACTAGCGTATAATTATTAAATTATTAAGGTTTAATGTGAAAAGGAACGTATGAAAATAGGAAACACTGTGAAAGTAAGGGTGTAAAGTTTTCGATATAATAACAAAATTAACAAAGCTTAAATTAAATGTTTGGAGTATTTGTTAAAAAACAGCCAGTAAGCACTGTAATAAGTTTGATAATAAAAACAACTTGGCATTTTTTTTTAAATGTAATTTTATTGAAAACACTTTTTTCGTAATAGTAACAATGACTTTTAATAATACCTTAGAACTTTGTATTCCTTCGTCGGCAAAAAGTTTTTCCAATTAAATTACAATTAAAAAAATTAACTAAATTGCTTATAAAATTTATAAGTGACAAAATAAACACAGGAAAACAGTAATGGATATACGCCATTCTAACGTAAAAAGGATTCTTAGAAACACAGTTAAGAAAAAAAAAATCGTCTAGAAACAATTCACCGAAAAAAAGTTATGTTCAATAGCGAACGAAGAAGGAAATCGAACTCAAACTGATCAATAGGCCTAGGATTTTTAGGTTCTAAAAAATCAAAAAATATTTTCCTAAAACATTTTTTTTTTTTTTTTAACACCTTTATTGATATGGCTACAACAATCTTAAACATTATTAATTCATTAGTAAGGTTGACATTAGTACTTATGAGATAAGCATAAACTTGTGTGAGTCTGCTAGACCAGTGTCCAGTTCCCTTAAGATATAATATTCATACGGTTAGCTCGTGTGGTTTGATTCATTTGAGCCGCCTTACTTCGTTTGTACTGTCCAGTAGTTGTACGGCCTCAACGTTGGTGTGGTTAAGAAGTCTCTTCTCATGTTTAATGGCACATTCGCGGATGACGTCGTCTATCAATTGTATTTTAAGATCATTGTGTATTTCCCTGTTAGTCACAAATCGGTAAGCGTTGGTGACCATTCGAAGAAATTTATTTTGGCTACGTTGTATAATGTCTCTATTGGATTTATAAGTACAACTCCATAGCTGCGCACCATACATCCATATTGGTTTGAAGATAGTCTGGTAGACTAGTCTTTTGCAATACAGGTTCATTTTGGAATGATGCTCAATTAACCAGTACATTTGATGTGGTTTTAATCGTATCTGTTCAGCTTTTTGTCTTACATGATGTTTCCAGTTGAGCCTTGAATCTAAATGCAGACCAAGGTATTTTGCCGATTCAGGCTGCGGCACTTGCACCCCATTGAGGTATATGTGTATACTGTTACATGGGTTGATTTGAGCTTATTAAGCACGATTTTCCAGTCAATTGTCCATTTAGTAACGTTGTTCATTGCTCGTTGAAGATTTTCCACTGCCCTTGGTTGTGATTCGTCTACTGACATAATTACAGTGTCGTCAGCGAACGTGCCGATGAATGTTTTATTCGTTGTAGGTATGTCCGCAGTGTAGATAAGGTAGAGGAGGGGTCCCAATACGCTTCCCTGCGGAACTCCCGCTAGCGTTGGATAAAAGTCAGAACATGTTTCTTCATGGATGACTCTGAATTGGCGATCAGAGAGGTATGATTCAAGCAGCTGGCAATAATTTTGTGGTAGCATTTTGCTCATCTTGAATGTCAATCCCTCATGCCAAACCCTATCAAAGACCTGAGATACATCCAGAAACACGACGGGGCAATATTTCTTTTCTTCTAACGCTTGCTATATTACCGTAGTTATTCGATGGACTTGATCTATTGTGGAGTGGTTATTCCTGAATCCAAATTGAAAATCAGGAACGTTTACCATTGGCTTTAGATGTTTTAGTATTAGTTTTTCAAACAGCTTTGATAAGGTCTTCATCTGGTTTACCTGGTTTCTTCAACATAATTATTTGTGCCGTTTTGAAGTATTTGGGTACATATACTTCAATCTCATATAGGCATTAAATAAGTTTGTGATCATGATGATTGCTTTGCGTGGAAGTTCCTTGAATAGACCCGGTGATATTTCATCAATTCCTGGTGCCTTTTTTGGCTAAGACTTTTGTCGATTTCTTCAGCAATTTCCATTGGCAAGACCCTTTTAAAATCCTGATTTGGTTGATAGACAGGTGTTACGTCAATGTTGGATTGAATGTCATGGGGTTGAAACCCTGTTGCTCGGTGTTGAGCAAAGAGTTCCGCTTTTTCTTTGTCTTGTCGAACCCAATTGCCTTGAGAATTTTTTATAGGTGGTACTCGAACTACAGGTCGTTTAAATTTTCTGGTTGCTTTCCATAACGAGTAGTCCTTATCCATTTCTGAACCTAGCCCGCTTAAGTAGTTGTCGGAGCAATTCCGTTTGAAGCTTTTGATTAGCCTATTGACTTTGTTACTTATTCGATTGAAGGTGGTTTTGTCAGCGGGATTTCTGGTGAGATGTCATATTCTCCTTGCCTTTCTTCTTTCCTTGATTTGTTCCCTGATTTCAGCCGGGTATTTGACTTCAATCTCCGCTTTGTCCTTTAATTCTGGAGTAGCTAGACTGGCGGCCATACGAGTGTATTCAATGAAATTGTTTGTTTGTTGTTCCAATTCTTCATTACTTTTAATACTAACTTTTAATTCAACTAGCTATTCCAGTTTTTCTCTGAAGAAATCCCAATCCGTGAATCTATTAGTAAGGTTTTGCTTTTTATTTTTCTTGATGACTATAGCGCTTACTGACAACAGTACAGGAATGTGATCAGATGTTAAATCGTTAATTCCTTCGACTCTAGTGTAACTGGATGAAATACCTTTTATGATGAAGAAATCAAGCAGATCTGGTATTTTTCCTGCATCCGTTGGCCAATACGTTGGCCCCCTTGGAGACAGATATTCACTTTTGTTTTCATGAATGGCCTTGAACAAAGCATTTCCTTTCCCAGGAGAAATTAGCCTGGGTCCCCAAGCTGTATGTTTTATATTATAGTCCCCTCCAATAATAAATCTTGGACCGAGCTTATTAAAGACGTTATTAAATTGTAACTTCGTTGGTGTATGCCGTGGAGGACAGTATGCTGCCGCAATATTTAGATCTGCGCCATTATATTGGATTGAGATAACAGTTGATTGCATGTAGCTTTCTCGAATATCCTCTTGTTGATTATGTTTGATATTATTTTTAATTAGTACAGCTGAACCACCTCTGGCTCTTTCACTAGGATGGGTTGTCCAGTAGGAATTAAATCCCTTTATTCTGAAAAAGCTTTTGTTGGAGAAGTGCGTTTCTGAAATAAGTGCAATATCTATGTTGTTTGTATGGAGAAATATTTCCAGTTCTTGGGCTCGTTGGTTGAGCCCATTAGCGTTCCAAGTTACAATGCGTAGGAACGAGTTAATCATTTGTGTGTATGCTGACTTTTTTTTGCTAGGCGGATAGAAATTAATTTCTAGTTTTGCCACCCTTTCTGTTAAGTGACCAAGTGTCTGTTGAATTTGACTAAGCTTTTTAATAATTTCAAAGTTATTAGACTCGTTATTAACTTCTATGTGTTTGTTGTTTTGGTTTGATTCATCAGCAGATAATTTGGTGATTTGCGCATAGGATAATCTAACTGTGGATGGTGTGATTGTTGTTTGTGGTTTAGCAACTTTGGTTTGTAATCGCTGTACTACTCTTGTTCTATTATTCTGTTGACTTTTAATTTTGTTCTGATATACACAGCATCCTTTATAATTTGCAGTATGTCCTTGTTGTTGATAAAGAGCACATGAAGGCGCGATATCTGGTTGTTTTTTGCATGTTGTCGTGTGATGATCTCCAGCACATTTAACACATTTGGTTTGACGATAGCAAAAACTCTTAGTATGTCGAAGTTGTTGACAATTCGTACATTGTGGAATGTCCCTTGTCTTGTTAGGTGGCTCAATTTTAACTATACAGTACGCAAGTTTCTTGATGTTGTATACTTCTTTATTGTTGTCTTTTTGTTTTAAGTCGATGTAAAACAATGGAAAGTGTTTCCTGTTTTTTACACCATTAGTTGTGACCATTTTATATATTAGTAATATCTGCGACTTCATGTCCCATTTTTTTTAAGTCTGCTTTAATTACATCGTGACTAATGGAAGATGGTAAGCCTCTGATAACTACTCTATAAGACTTTTCGCTCTTCAGCTGATAGGTGATATATTCTATATTTTCTGATTGGTTGCTGGGTTCTTTTTTTAATTCTTCCAGTAATTTTTTGACATTTCTGTAATCATTTTCATTTTGAAAGGTAATTTTAATGTCACTATTTGAAAGCGCCTTAAAATTAGTTGATTCACTAGTGGTTTTTATTACTTTTTGTCGAAAAAGTTCGAAATTTTTGATGTTCAGACTGTTCAGTGTTATTGATCACAATTTGTGCAGTATTTTTTGGAGGAGTTTTCGTTTTTGTGCGCCTGCGTTTCCTAGCATTTCTGTTATCAGCACTGGAAACTTCTTTTTCCAGTTCTTCCTCATCTGTGCAATAATCCTCTTGACTCAGAGCACTGAATCTATTATTCTGTTGAAAAAACTGGAAATTGCCGCAGCAACTAGTTGGAATTATTTGAATGTTCATGTTGACTGGATGATGGCTGAATATGGTTGGAAGAAAGATTGTTAACTCGTGCTGAATCCTTAGCTATGCTATTTTTAACCTTTTCTTTTAGTGTAGAGTTTTCTCTCTTAAGTTCAGCAACTTCATTGCTCAGCTGCGCGATTAGTTTCTTCATTTTTTGAAATTTATTTAACAGCTCCTCGCTGTTTATAATATTTGTTGATGCACTCGGCATTTGTTCTGATAATGAAGTTACTTTTTCAGTGGAGACTGCGTTGTTTGCAAATGTTTTTTGTATTGGTGATCTGATTGTAATGGAGCTCCTTCGGAATGAAAGTTCTTCCTCGTTACTCTTTTGAGCGTTGATATCGCTTAGCTATTTTTGGTATCATTAGAATTTTGCAGCAATGTTTGGTCCCCCCTAGAATCCATGGGACCGACCTCCGGAGAGAGTGGATTTTCCTGAACATCAGGTCTGCCACCTAGGGTATTAATTTCCTTGTTCGTTTTATCCATTGCGTTTTGTTTTTTATAGTGTTATTACACTCGCCTCTAGAAGTTCAGCCGTTGTGATACATTAAAAATGCAAAACAAACGTTGCCCAGGTGCTACCGCGTGGAGGTAAACTAGAGACAGTTGATGGTTTCTACATAGTTGCAACGTTGGAGTATAAACCAATTTATAATTGGCTATAAACGGTCAACGCCGACACCCAGCAACCCTTTAGGAAGGGTGTAACAAAATTTGCAAAATATGTGGTAAAATGTGTGATTAAAATGAAAAATATGTGGTGATATTCTGAAAATAAAACCAAAACTAGACCTTATTATTATTATTATTATTGGGACCTTATTTTAAGAGGATTTCAATTCACTCATTAACAAAAAAAAAATTCAAGTGGTAAATGAATCTAAAAAATATTGTACACCTTAAATAAGTCACTGCACTGAAAATTAATACTGTTTTAACTGTAGTTCCCTTTTTCGGATTTCTTTTAACCTTTTCCTAAAATAACAGTCATTGTTTAAAAAATCACGACTGTTTAATAAAATTATGACTTTTCTTGACTGTTTAAATTAACATTAAGGATTGTAGTGACTGTCTGCTTTTTTAACACAGACTGTTTGATTTTTTTTGTGGATCAATAATGACTATTTTTAAATTTTTCCTATTTTAAGTTTTGAAAAACGACATACTATATTTTTAAAAGCCAACACTATCCCAAAATTGCCAACTGGGAAACTTTTTACTACGGTTCCCGGTTAGGAATTTCTTCCTTAATGTGTCTTTATGTGAAAACGTGGCAACACACTACGCACAGCATTACGAAAGGAAACGAAAGGACTAAGATAGAAAATAGGTTTTACTCGTATAACAGGGGATTATAAAGGTTTGGGAGTTTTGAATAATTATTGTATTTTTGGTATTGAGTCCGAAAGAAAGAATAGTGTTGTACTTAATGGTTTTTGCAAATTAGAGTTCAAGGTTGTTCCTTCGAACTGTAAGTCTTAATGTACGTGTTGGTCTGAACCGGCCAGGCGTAAGTTCATAAAGCTCCGCCGAACACATGACAAAATAATAGTGGAACACTTAATATAAAGCTCCCACATTCCATTTATGGGGAAAGAATCAAGGATAGAGGAAACGTTGAAATCCAAAAATTTGACCGATCCAAGAATACTTAGTTTTTATCGTTAAACCAAACAAGTCAACAGATTTAAATTTGCCTACACTGGAACCACAAATCTCAAAAGATGGTGTGTCTTTTTTACCGGTGAAAATACAAAACTTGTTTGCCTCAATCTATAACAGAATTGCAATCAAATCATGGTAGACTGAGCTTTCATAGCAAATCTTACTGCAAGAATGTGGTTTCGTGATGAAGAAGTAGGAAGAGAAAAAGAAGGGGAGCGAGGACCGTAATTAGCATCAGAATGAATTGGATTGAGAGTCGCGGTTATGTTATTACCTTGGTAATTACACATGAATTTAGAAAAATTTTAGGTGATGACGGGTTACAAATCTTTAATCTCTGTTCAATGATATGCCCAACTTGAGACTAAATTATCTGAAAATTTTTCGACCGAGATTGACTTCGAATAAAATATTGGTTGTTGTACTTAGAATCTTGCTTAGAATAGTTCATATATTTATTGTTTATTTTATATCAAACAGATTCTAATTTTTTTTTTTTTTTTTATAATAAAACAACTTAAGTTATTTTTAAAATAATTTTAATTGAAAACAATTTTTCCTTATAGTAACAATATTTAAAAATTTTTTTTTTTTTTAGAAGATCGATTTCGGATTGACTCCTTCTTCAGTTCTTTTTTAACAACTATTCGTATAATAATAATATTTGTTAAAAAACAACCGAAGAAGAAGTCAATCCGAAATCGATCTTCTAAAAAAAAAAAAAATTTTTTTAAAATATTGTTACTATAAGGAAAATTTTTTTTCAATTAAAATTATTTAAAAATAACTTAAGTTGTTTTATTATAAATTTATAAGTGACAAAATATACACAAGCAAAATGGATATACACCATTATAACTCATATAGATTCTAATTATGTATTGCGCTTTCGAATTAATTTTCCCAATTTAGTTAGTTTTTCTCAATTCCATATTCCTAGTGGTAAATCGTAAGCGTCTGTCTGAACTAATTTTATTACTGTTATTGGAAAATAACCAGCACAAGGAGGACTTCCTGATTTTCACAAGTTTCTCCAGATCATTTTGATTTAAAATTGAGCTTGAACCAAATAATGTTTTTATTATAAGTTTTATTATAATAAAAAAGCTCACAAAATAATTTAAATAAATTCTTAAATGAATTTAAAATACGAATATTTTAAACATAGATTCAAAAAGAATTTAGTTTGCCAATATGCAACTTATGGATATAATAATAAAAAAAAAATTTATCTTTTAAATCTATGGGTCGAATCGAAATTCGGATTTAAGTGTACATTTTCATAAAGTTTTCCTTGTACATAGTTTTACAGACGAAGTTTGTACAACTTCGCTAAAAAGGCCTTTAAATAAAAATGAGAATTTCGAATCGACCCTCTATGTTGACTTGTATTATATTGTGTTTGTTTTAAATATGAGAAATAATTTAATTTACCCAGCACTCCTATATTGTGTTTGTTTAGTTGATCTGTGATATGGTGCCATCGCTTTATAACAGTAGTGCCTTTAAACTTATTATCAGTTCCATAAACACACAGACAAAATCGTGGGCCATCCGTTGTTCCATTCCTTTGGAAAGTTCGTGCGATTACAGCATTTAAATATATTTAGAGTTGCCCAGTTTGAAAAATTTCATAAATTTTACGAGCTGATTAAATTGCAGCATCTTTTCTGACAATGCTCTGCGCAGTTCTTCGTTTTGCTTAATCAATAATTCCATTTTATTTAAAAGTTGGAAAAATTCATCTATATAAGTTTGATTTCCGCAAACCATATTTTGCATTTTTCTTTGAAGCCTTTCTTTTCGAGAATATTTGGAATCTAACCATATACTTGTTTTAGTAGGCTTAAAATAATTAAATGAAATTTCATTTTCATCCTTACGAATATTTCCATCTGAAGCATTACAAACAGCTTCACAAACAGTATCGGAGTCTTGATGATTTGTTGATATTGAAGTTGGAGTCTTAAATATTGAGACGGATAAATCGACTCCATTGCTTATCCATCCATCGCTTTTCCCGAAGAGCTAACGAAGTTTGCAATGAAAGCATCATCAGCACTGTAATTAGTTGGTGTACCTTCTTCTGTAGAGTCTTTTGAGCAAACATGTAACTTCGAATAGCGTTTTTTAATCCAAGTTTTAATCGGTCGGGTCTTATTATTTTCTGAGGTTACAATATTTTCAGCATTTGTTTCAATGATGAATGCATCATCTTCAACCTTGTCTTCAACCGTGTTACTTGCATTTTCATATGTTTTTCTGCAGATGTAACTTGATGATAATTCCTCAATGATCAAAAGATTGATCAATCTCAGATTCCATACATACGTCAAAATCTTGATCAACCTAGTGATCCACGTCTTGATCCACGTTTATTAGTTCCATATGTCCTTCAGCTATTTTCAAAATTTGTGGTAATTTAATAAGAGAACTATCTTGAGAAATGTTTTCTTTAGTTCCATTTTCATTGTAAACTGTATAACGCCCTCTTTTAACAAAATACGACGTTATCGTTTCAGTTTTCCTACCCACATTTTTCTCCTTTTCCTTAATGTCCTTTACAATGTCTCATGAAGTTCGCGATAACCCAGACGATAGAGTTGTTTGCCGATTTTTTATTTTGGATTTTTACAGTGCTAGCGCAATGATTACAAACTATTTCAGCATGTAAACCTAGATCTGTTTTTGTAACATTGACGATGTTCACTAAAAACTGCTGTAGTAAATGTGTGCCAACGTAAATGCTAAATTTGTTTTTAATCCAATTGTTGGTAATTTGCATAATTTTTTGTTTATACTGTTCTAAATTTGAGTTGGAAACATCTAAAATAAAACAAAACATCAATATTTTCCAAAAAAAAAAATGCATGTACAGTAAAGGCCGTATAATACTTCCTACAATAAAATACCAGAAACAAGACCAGAAATATAATTTGGCCTGCCTATTGAAACCATATATTATACTGGGTAAATATTAACAGGTTTTTTATTTATTTAATAAAAGTAAACCCTGGTCTTATAAATGGCACTTTACGATAAGTTGGAATTTAATTTAGAACACAGCTAATTTAGAATTGTTTGTAAAGCTTCCGAATTATAACAAAGATTTTATCGAAATTGAAAAAGTAAAACACATTCGAACTTATTAGCATCAATATAACGAATTGAAAAAAAATAAATTTACCTGAGAGCTTCTCAATTTCCACCATTTCCATTTCTTCTGGTGAACTAAATTCTGAGGTGATCTTCTAAATGTAGCTTTTTATGCATAGTAAACTTAGATACACTTGAAACTTGGTTGCAATGATTTTTCCGTTTGAAACCCTTTATACGTATGCTCGGAAAAACTTCTGGAAAACATTTTGATTGTGCCCCTTTAAGTTTCTCATTGAAATAGTTTATGCTGCAAATACTTTTTATATCCGTTATTGATTTTAAAGGAAGTTTCGCTTTCGGAAGCAGCTTTCTGAATATCGATGAAATCGTCTTCATCGAAATGCATCAGTACGATAAAGCTAGCGTACCCTTGCTGCTCCAAAATTATTTTTAGATTGGTGGGTAAAATACCACCCGCTGATTTTTCCACTACTCTCCAAAACAAATTCATTTGTTCATTAATTTTAATTTTAGTTTTATTAATTAATATTACAACGATGTCTAAAGTAGTACTGTTTAACGCGTTTCAAATTGTACAAATGAGACTAACCTCATGTATTCGAACGTGAAAAAAATAATGGGAATATAAAAAAAAACTGTTCTTACTTTTTTAATAAATGTTGGGACTGTTTTTTGACTGCTTTAACTTTGGATTGATTTTCGTGACTTTTTTTAGGTTTTGATGACTTTTAAGATTGCTAAGGATTGTTTTACAAATGTACATGACTTTTTTATTTAATAAGTAACTTTAACAGGAAAGTGTACACTGATTGTTTAGGTTTGAGCACTCCTTGAAAAAATTATTAAGTTTTTGGCTATAAAGTTGAATAAACTAACTCTCCTGGACTACAAAGTACTGGAAAAGTAATCCAAAAATGGTTCCACATCCATACACTTAGAAATTTGAACTGGTAAGCGATACTTACTTCAAAAGCACACCATAACGTTTCAGACTAAACGATTCACGCTATTGAAACAAGTTTTAAACTAAGAAAAACTAAATTACGCTCATATTTCTGCTCAAATCAAATGGTAATTCAAAGTCAATTTTTAATTTAAGTTGCCACCAAGATTATATTCAATTACAGTTTAGAATTCATAATATGCTTTTATACATCGTGCTGATACTAAATAATTTTATTGTTTTATTGCAATCATACATCAATTACTAATTGCGAATGTCAAACTTACACTTCGCGAATCATTTTAAAATAAAAGCTGAAATACAAACTCAAATTTTAAACTAAAAACTAAATTACAGTTATGTTTTTACTCAAATCCAAATTACTATTCAAATTCAATTTCTACTCAACATTTTTTTCAATAACGGTTTAAAAATAAAATTCTTCGAAACTTACTCAGATTTCTGCTCAAGATTCTGATACAAATTTAACAAACATTTTGATCCAAACTAGAGTTTTAAATTCAACTTCAACTCATTATTTCTAATAACACTCAAATAAATTATCAATTAATTTCTTAAATGCACTCGGAAAGTTATATCCCAAATTTCTATTCAAGCACGTTTGGAATTCTAGGTTGGAATTTTTACTTAATTTGTAAACAAAATATAACAAAATTTCTAGCTTAATTGCAATCATAATTCGTTAATTAAATTTTGCTCAAACTCTCGATTAGATTGAAATTGAATTTTTAGTCCAAACTTTGTTCAAATCTTGTTTTACCCCGTTCTAAATAAAAATTTTGCTCGAATAATTATTTCTAGTTGAACTAAAAAATTTTTTGAAAACGTGTTTAGAATTTAAGCTCTGTCACATAAAGTGCATTAAATATTTTGCTAAAATTATTTTCAAAATGTGTTTCCCAAATGCAAAATAAAGAAGACAATTTCTACTTAAAATTCCACTCAAATATCTAGTTTAGAATCAAGCTAATTTTTTCTCTTCGTTTTCTTAATCAATTTCCCCTCAAATTAGATTTATGTTTAAAATTCCATTTATCATTTTGTTCAACTTCGAAAACTGCTTGGAACTAAATTTTTGACTAAAAATCTTAATTTTTTTCGAACCCATTTTGATTCTAAACTAAGTTACTAGAGTGAATACCATTCACATATTAAAAGGAAAATTACAATCATCAGTTAGCAGAATACCTAAATATTTGTTAAAACTTTAAATTTCACTCAGTTTTCATTTCAATTTAATTCAATGAGCGTGCTCAAAATACGTTCTCTTCCAGTCTAATTCAGTCTAGTTTTCCCTTGACATATCTATTCTTTGCTCTTCCTAATTTGCTCTCATTTTTTTGTTATCTAATTGAAAATACACTCAGTAAATCTATTGTGCAATGTAAAGTTATATTTCTCTCAAAATTTTGTAAAATAAAAATTCGAGTTGTAACTCAATTCTTATATATAATTTCACCAAAGGTTGGAATGCCAAAACCATTTTTTTAAATTTAAATTCCTAATTCAAATTTCACTCAAAATTTCTGATACAAATTCCTAAACTAAATTCTTAGGAAATTTTGTTGGTTCTTTGAGATCAAATCTAGTATTGCAACTCAATTCTTGTCTAACTGCAATTAAAATTATGTTTAAATCTAGTTTAAAACACCAAATTTGCACTCAAATTTTTTCTCATAACCAAGTAGAATGTCCTAATCAATTTCTAATCTAATTTTCCAAATCAACAGTTTGTGCTGTTTAAATTCCATTCAAAATGTAGTTTAATCCAGAAACATTTTCTTAATTTCTTTTTTAAATTTCACTCAAAATATTGAAAGGTGTCGTCGTTCGAATTGTAACTCAATTAAAATTTTATCTGTTAAATTTCAAACTGAAACTTTATGGTTTTAAAACCGAAAGTTTTTTGAAATCAACTCAATATTTAGTCAAGCGCTGGTTGGAATTTTTATTCAAAGATTGGAATTCAAAGTCTAATAGCTTAATTTCTGCTGAAAACTACGGTTAGCTTTTGATTCATACTAGTCGCAAATATAACAGACCAGCTGTTGCTCCAAAAATCGAGGGATATTTATATAAAAACATATGAAAAATTTAAAATTTGGTGTAATAATAAAAGTGTTAATAAAATTTCGGAAAATATACGTTTGGCATATTTTCAAGAGTATTCAGTTAATAAAAAGGTCTCCGCTTTATGGGCCCATTATTCAATGTTAAAATTAACAATATCTCTAAACGAAAATATTGATATTTCGAAATTTTACAAACTAGTCGCATTTTTAAAATGAAAAAAATGTTGACTATCGCCCAACAAAATCATTGGTTTTCACTTATGAGGATATTTTTAAATTTTTAACTGAAGCGCGTGATGAAGGTTACATTGCAACAAAGGTACGAGTATGTATCTTCTTTATACTACTTAATTAGAGACTGCTGTAAAACAAAAGCGTCTTTAATAATCAAATCATTATCATTGCGGGCCGCTCTTGTAATTGGTGTTGCAGGTGCCTGCAGAACTGACGAAATTTGCAATATGCTTGTGGTCGACATAACAATCAAGGAGGAAATGATTCTTATTAAGATTCCTAATAATAAAAATGGTACATCAAGAAAGTTTGTTATTATTGAAGCACTTTGAATGGAAATTGTTCGTAGATATTTAAAATTGAGACCGATTCCGGACATTCCAAAGTTTTCATTTGTATAAAAAATGGCAAACCTATTAGATAAAATATAGGCCACAATACTATATCGCAAATGCCACAAAAAATTGCAAGGTACATAAATTTAGGAAATCCCCGTTCTTACAGGGCACAGTTTTCGAAGAACTTCTGCTACTTTATTAGCTGCGAGTGGGGGTAATCTACTTCAACTTAAGCAACAGGGTGGATGGAAATCTTCCAATGTTGCTGAAGGATATATAGAAGATTGTATATCAGGAAAAAAAATATAGCTGATATGGTTCAAAGTCAAAGTGCGTCAAAATCTCAAGAAGCTAATTCAAATATTCAAATTGAAGAGCAACAAAGGATCGGTAATAGCAATAAGATGCATGTACCAATATCAATAAATACCGATAGACAAGGCGTAAATTTAACTCGTTATAATTGTACTATAAATAATTATTTTCATTAATAAATATTACGCGTATATTATTGGTAACTCTTAAGATTTGTTCATCTAAATTGTTTTTTGCCTCATGCAATTTTATTTTTATTCAATTGTACAACCGTTTTTATATGAAAGCGCATTAGCAAGGTTTTAATAAAAATTTGTGATTGTTTTATTTTTTGATTTATGTATAAAAGAAGGAATTTTTGATATATTTTTCATTACGCTTTTGCAAATGAACCCGAATAGGGTTCGAAAGCTAAAGCTTTAATTAGTTAGAAAGAAATAAAAAAAGCCCTAAGCCAAATAAAAATTGTTTAATTTATAATATAGATTAGTTTTGAAGAATTCTATTCTCAAATTAAATAAATCTAAGCATGGTTTTTGAGCGGATAATTTAAAAATGTTAAATATAGGTTGTCAATAAATGTTTGTTCAATCATATGCTTTTTTTTCATAAGCTCGGAAGATTTAAACATTCTCTCATAGGTTAACAAAGGCAGTTTCTTAAGTAAACTAATAAATGGCCTAATTTAAATGAGCAACAAGCATTAACCTCAAAAATAAAAAATGTGCAAATAATATTTTGGAACAATCACACGAGAATGCAAAACAATATTCTTTAGTAACAATTGTTGATAATTCATTATTTCTGTTTCTACTGCTTGTTGTGTTAACCCTAAAAATCTTTACTTCGATTCCCAAAGTAATTGATTGTATTCCCTTTCAATAGTTCCAATAATTCATGTTTTAATTAAATGTTGCCAATTAAATATATTTTGTTCCAAAAAGAACTATTTTGTATGATGCTAAAAAATTTTTGCTTGGTGAGATTTTAATCGGTTTATCACCACCCTTGAAATTGAGTACTTACGAAACTCACTGTGAAAATCATTTAAAATAACCGAGTCGGTTGGAAATAATTTAAATCTAATTTATTGACGTTGTGAATAATACTGATACTACAATTCACTGTAAAGTCGTTTGATGGGTTTGAATGTAATATACGTTCATGTAATATACGTAAAATATAGTATGAATATTGTCCCTTACAAGGCCCTATACTCCTGATAAGAACATTTATAATCAAATGAAGTACACATTTAAAACAATTATTCAGATTTTATTCGTTGAATTTAAATTACCATTTCAATGCATTAAGGTGCAATACAATTGCATAATGTAATTACTTCTCGGTTGGGTAGACTAAAATCAAAGCAACCTTGATTATACAAAGCAATAGTCAATATACATTACATAGATGGCAGTGATGGCCGTACAATTTTTGTAAAATCATACCAAAAATTACCACCTGAGAAAATTTCAAGTTCAAAAATTGTAGGAAAAGCAAAACAAATTCACAAAACATTAAGTACGAGTGATAATTTTGTGATTAAATAATTTTTTTTTGTATTTTTCTGTAAATATTTTAGACATCTTACGTACACTAGTAAAACTAAAGATAAATTCAGCAAGTATTATTTTAATTCGTCAGAGCCAACTTTGAGGTATTTTTCAAAATGAAAGTTCGACAAAATTTATTTTAGAAATAATTTAATTTTAATATTTCTGCAATTAATATTTACTTAATACCAATATGGCCTTTTTGTATATTATTCTTAAAGATATGTAGAAAACTTTTATATAAACATTTTATAATATTTTTGCTTTTTTCATTGAAAAACTTGAAGCTAAAAAACACCATTTTTACTATGGATTCCTATGGAAATCAGTGAAAAGTTATACTACTAAAAAAGCTTCTACATTGAAGCCCAGTTAAACTCAAATTATATTTATAAATATGAAACTTAATTCTCAATTCCTGTATTCAAAATCTGAATAAATCTACGATTCGTCAACATTTTTATTTAATTTTCATAATTGAAGAATAATATTGATGATTTGATTATAATTTCTGTCACAATTTGGAGAATAATATCAGAGCCTGCTAGAGTATAGAGCCCTAATCTTAATGACGTATTTTTTAGAAGCTTTTTTAGTGGTATAACTATTCACTGATTTCCATAGGGATCCATATTAAAAATGGTGTTTTTTAGCTGCAAGTTTTTCAATGAAAAAGCCAAAATATTATTAAATGTTTATACCATATAAAAGTTTTCTACATATCTTTAAGAACAATATACAAGAAGGCCAATTTGGGATTAAGTAAATATTAATTGAAATATTAAAATTAAATTATTTCTCAAATATATTTTTTCGAACTTTCATTTTGAAAAATACATCAAAGTTGGCTCTGACAAAGTAAAATAATACTTGTTAAATTTATCTTTAGTTTTACTAGTGTACGTAAGATGTCTAAAATGGTTACAGAAAAATACGAAAAAAATTATTTAATCGCAAAATTATCACACATTCCTATATTTTGTGAATTTGTTTTGCTTTTCCTACAATTTTTGAACTTGAAATTTCCCCAGGTGGTAATTTTTGGTACGATTTTTCCAAATTTTTACGGCCATCACTGCCATCTATGTAATATATATATTGACTTAATGACCAAACGAATCGTAGTAAGCTTTTATTTTAATTTAACCAGAATGCTGTTGTTATGATTTTTTTTTAATATTTTGGTTTAAATAAATCAATTATTACAAGAAAATGCAAACGATTTACTTAAACGACATGCATATATATGTTGAAATTTAAACATTTATGAAAGTATTTCAGAAATCATAATTAAGAATTTGTAACGTTTTCATTTAAGAATTTGTCTTAGGAAAAAAATTGATTTCCCGTATGTTTTGTGTGTTTTACTATGAAAAGTTTCGTTTTTTCTTCGTTTCTAATTGTCTTATAAAAGCTCAGATTTTTTGATTATGGCTCTTTAAAATACAGGGTGCTCTGATACCATTCATGAAAAATTCGTACTATAGTTTAAAATGCAGGTATCCTATATTCCTTTTTAGAAGGTGTTTTATCCTCAGTTTGTGTTCAAATTTTAAGCATTGCAGACGTGCGTGCGTGATACATCTAATTTTCGAAAAAAAATTTTGTGGATTGCGGAAAGTGAAAATGTATTGATTTTATTTATTGAGACTTAGAATGGTTGTTTAAGAAAAGTGTCAATAGTGACGATTTTATTTAAGTTATGTAAACAACCAATTAGTGGAAAGAGCAAAAAATTACATTTAATGTTAACAGGTTTGTAGAAAGTTTAAAACAGTTGGGGCTATTTTTGAATACTAGATTACGTCATTAAAATGTAAGAATACGCTATTTAAAAATGTATTTCTGATAATACCTAAATAATTAATTTATAATATTAACAAATTTTTTGATTCCCTTCATATTTACATCGCAGTTTGAATAGATTAAATATAGTTGATTCTGTTTGAATGATTTAAATTTAGTTGAATGTAAACGTGTCAAATGAAGATAATTCAAGCTTGGATGGTGCACTAGAACTGGCAATAACTGGATTTCATTCAAATGTAGAAACACTTGTAACTGATGAATTCCAACCACTTTTGCAAAGCTGGGAATTGTCTCATTTATATGCAAAATTGAAAAGTGCTTATATTGTATTTTTAGTTCATTAAAAATATCTATTACATTTTTTTCCAAACGTAGGAATAAACGTTTCCATCCCGTTAAAAGTGAGGAAGACATTGGCCACAATATTTTGTTTCGCGGAAAATTGGAAGAATGGCGTAAACAAAATGTAAACGTACTCAATAATAAAATTTAAAAATATGTAATATTACCTAATATTGCCTTCACTGTAAACATTTATACATTATAGAAATACTTACCATTAGAAGACACTAATTCAACAATTACTGCAAGTACAAATAACCTCGTAACATCATGGATTCAAATTACGAGCTTGCATAATACAACCGACGACTCATGCAATCCTGAATCATTGGTAGGGTTTTAGAATAATTAAATAGTTTCTTGTGAGTGAATCCAGCCTTGTCAATCTAAGAATAAGTGGTTTTTTAATTAAAGGAGTTTGTAGTGCGGTGGCTTTTTTGATGTTGAACTACCTATCTGTATATCAATTAGCCCTCTAGCTTATTTTTCTGTATCACAAGGAAACATTTTTCTGCCTTCTTAGTCACAGAAATATGCGCCTGGATGACTGTATAATAAATACAGAAATTGTTCCAGCCGTCTAAGAAATAGAGGAATATTTACCAGTCAAAAACGCTGAAACAGCCCAAAATCTTCTCGATAAACCGATTTGTATACATATATTAAAGTACATTTTAATAGCAGGTGAAAGCAGCGTCAGCCATGATGTGGGGACTTTAAACAAAAACCATTTAGCTGAAAAAAGGTGGCTCAACTGTTCTTCCGAACCGTGGGAAGCGGTTGAACTCAAGTGGCAATCAACGTTTGATCTAAAAATAACCGAGCTTTTTAGTTATAGAATAAAACAAAGCATGGTGTTATATTTCAAAGCTAATATTTATTCAAAATAGGATCCATTTAACTTAATACAACCAATTTATCCATAGACTTTAGCACCTGTGTCACGGCTGCTTGAATGGCTGAAACGTCATCGTTAAAAGCTCCTTTCATTGAAGTTTTCAGTTTTGGGAATAGAAAATAGTCACACGGTGACAGATCAGGCGAATACGGAAAGTGGTCGATGACACAAATCTGTTTTTTCATCAAAAATTCGTTGACTTTTTTGGCCTTGTGAGGTGGTACATTATCATGTAATAAAAACAGCTGTTTTCCTTTTGGATATTCGGGTCTAACACGAACAACACATTGTTTAGGTTGTATCGTAAGATGAATTTAATTCTTCTGCCAGCATTCTCACAGTGAAATTTGCATCGATAGTGATTATTTCACGTACTTTTTCCACTAACTCAGCATGATTTGATGCGTTTTGTCGTCCAGGTCTTGGATCATCATTTAAAAATCGTCACGGCCATTTTTAAATCGTGTAAACCACTTGTAAACTTGAGTACGAGTCATACAATCATCACCATAAACTTTTTTTAACAATTCGCAAGTCTCAGCAAATTGTTTACCGAGTTTAAAAGAAAATTTAATATTTGCTCTTTGTTCCATTATGTTTCTACGACATACTGTCAACCGATTAGCATGAACTTAGCTGCGTTCGAAAGAAGAAACATGTACCTTTCTAACGCTACCAACGTTTTATAGATGGCGCTACGTGTTCTATGATTTAAATTAAAAGTGCCGTTATTTTTAGATCACACTGTGTAGGTATGTAGGTTCATAAATATTTATTGAAAATTAACTCAGTAATATGTTATGTCTATAAAAAAATATATCAAATTATATATTTAAAATTAAAGTCTGTGTAATGAAAATTAAATAAGGATTAAACAAAACAAAAAATATCTTCTCAAATGAAACCTTACACGCTTAAATTTTTTCAGGTTTCATGAATATTTTTACCAATATGAATGTAGTTATACTTATTTCATGTGTAGTTCTAGAAAATAATCTTGAAAAATGGTTTGAATTAGAGCAAAATCTTACTTATTCTGAGAAAGATTGATAAAAAATATTAACAACCTATGAGTACAGTATTCTTCGATTAAGAATATTATGTTCTTAAAAGAAGCAAAAAAAAAAAAACATAAATAGAGTTTAAATTAAAATCTTTTTTAACAATTTTTAAGTTTTAGATTTATCATTTCGAGAATTTTATAATTGAAAGAAGAAAGATTGTTGGCTTGAAATATACTTTAATGCTGTGTGCCTCAGAAGACTTTTCAAACTAAACTTTTCAAATTTTGAAGCTTTCGCTATTTCCTGACAGATGCTTGGTGAAAAGGCAGTTTAGGAGGTTAATTTTCGACGGCTTTTCAATTTGTATGACATACAGTTTAAAATACGTAGTCAGTAAAGGCCGGTACACATTGAGAACGAGTAATGAGAACGATATTCCCTTTTTTACCAAATTATGTAAGAAAATTATAAAAATAGTTAAAACTGTATGATTTTAATGAACGATAGTTAAAATATCGTGCATTTACTAAAAATAAAATTTAAAATTCAAACAGTTTTAATACGAAATTTCGATAAATTGAAAGTTTGTATTAAAACTGTTATAATTTTAAATTTTATTTTTAGTAAATGCACGATATTTTTACTATCGTTAATTAAAATCAAACAGTTGTAACTATTTTAATAATATTCTTACATAACTCGATTTACAAGCAATCGGTTTCTTATGTTTGGACTTGGCGTTCTCTTCTCTGGATTTTAGTTTACTACTAATAACCGATTTCTATCCGCCACTTCACGATCATTAATATGGCTTATGTTCAGCGGAAGTTCTCCATGCTCAATCACCATTGAAACGTTTTCCGGAATGAATTTTCTCCGGATTCCAAGTTGCCGGTTTAACCTAGTTCGCATAGCGATTAAATAATTTTTGAAAGATGCATCTTTCTTTTTCTTCCTCTCTGCCATGCACCTATGAATCACAGCAGAATTCACTTTCTTTTTGAACTCGTTGACTAAATGTGTGGTTAGATTTTCCCAGGTATCAGTAATCGCCAAACGTAAACTGTCTTTTGCTGTTCCAGTTAACAGTCTTTCTGTTCAACATTCCATTTCATACATACAGCAGCATCTTCGACATCTTGATTCCATTTCTCGACGAGATAATCATCCTCCCCGCCAAACTTCGAAAGCGATTCTTTGACATCTCTAAAACTTAAGCAAGCTCCAGCAGTAGGCACGATAGTGGATTTCATTCTGATTTCTTTATCTTTTAGCGCCACCTCCCGTGTTCGTAACTCTTCTAACTGGGTATTAACTTCCTGTTGGTTGCCGTTAAGTTCGCTAGCATTAGTCTCCCTACTTCTATTTGTCATATCTTCGCTGTCACCACCCTCCACCACAGTGCTGCTTTTTGGTTGGTTCAATAGCACTGTATTATTTGAATTCACCGACTCATCATTCGCAACTCTTCTAAACATTTCCATCATCTTACGCATAAAAGCGTCCTCAATTTCAGGTGAATTATCAAGATTATTTCTGTTTTTCGGCCTATCTCAGTAACACTTACTTAATAATTTGTTATATAATAGCAAACCTCACTTTCAGCCCCAAAATCAAAACAACTTTACTTCATACATAAACAAATACATGTACACAATATGGTATTTTATTTGAATTACATCACAATTAGTCTTGTTAAGAATAAGTAATCAATTCAAAAAAAAAAAAAAAAAAAATGAAGTCTCATACTAAAATCATTTTATTATGGAACTTTTAATATATATACGTATGAAGTTTTCGGTGAATTGTGTTTCTATGAATTTTCGCGTCACATAGGAATTTTATATGAAGATTTAATAATTCACTGAAAACACAGTTCATCGAGAAGTTTATATGAAAACTGGATTTAATGTAGCTAAAGAAAGGAATAATTGATTTCTTCTAAATTTCTTAATAACAAAACGATTCATTTATAACAAAAACTTGTTATTTATAATATTTTCTAAACCAAATTCTAAATTAAAAACAAAATCTGAATTAATAATTTTATGTGTTGTTCATTGAAACAGGGTTTGAAGAAGCTTATTTGTTCAAAAAAAAATATATTTGTTTAAAACAAATTATTTTGTTTTAAACAAATTATTCTGTTTTCAACATGATCAACTGATTTCCAATACCCTATATCACCATTTCTTGTAGGCACTCAACATTCTTAATAACAATTTTAACAATAATTTAAATAATTATGTTTTCAACCGTATTTGTCATTAATAAATGTATTTGTTTATGTAGAAATAAATTATTTATAAAAAATATATTATTTATAATTATAATTATAAAAGTATAATGTTTATAAAATTTGCCTATAAAATGCTTATATCAATTAACAATTAAAATTTATATGGAGATTAATTATTTTAATTTAAAATTAATTTATCGCCTCAGTTTCTTTACGCACAAACTAACACCAGGATTATTCCGATCAGGCAAGGCATTCTCTCTCGCTACAGTGCTGTCAAGCATTGTAAATTGCTATTTTGTATCTTGTAATTTTAATTATAATATATGTGGGGATTAATTATTTTAATTTAAAATAAATTAACCCACCAGAAATGCCCACAAGATGAACCGTTCCCTCGCTACAGTGGTTCTAGAATTATAAATCGTTCGAAATTAGATGATTGCGGCGCGCTTTCCTAGCCGTATGATAACATCATTGCGATAATATTATGCGTGAGACATGAAGCTTAAAGACCAACCTATGCAATCATCCTATATATCTAAATTAAAGGTAATGCTTATTGTTGATGAGTAATTGCCCCCGACAACGGCAACATTTCATGTCGCTCACTTTCCGGACATAGGGCTCTGAGGTGTAGGACGTTATCAATCATGTCAAAACTCTGTGGATTTTCTGTTTAATTTCCTAGTAATACGTTCTCATTACAATTTTAATGTAATATTGGTGTGTATTGATAGAATATTAAACAGAAAGTGTGCAAAAAGTTAATTAGGGCAAAAATCGACGGAATTATGTTTGAGGTACATCAGCTGATTTTGGTAATGTACATTAGCCGATTTTGTTTAAAAATTACCATATTATTAATGTTATTTGTAACGCGATTTTTCATACAAATAGAATTAATTATATAAATTAAACAAAATTTTATGTTCATCGTTTCCATAGGTAATGGATTATAGTGTTATTTACTTAAATTCGCTATTACTTAGCTAATCAGAGCATAAGGATGTTGCTTTGAAAAAATTCTGAAAACGTTAGTGTTGATTCTTACTTATTTAATTAATAAAAAGATGCCGCCCGCTAAATACACAACACATTCTTTTTATTAATAATAATTTATTTTTATACAATACAAACAAATAATTGTTAAAGTTGTTATTACGAATTTTGTGTGCCTACAACAAATTAAAGTAAAGAATATCGGAAATCATGATCAACTGATCATGTTGAAAACAGAACAATTTGTTATAAACGAAATAACTTGTTTTAAATAAATATATATTTTTTATTAACAAATAAGCTTCTTCAAACCCTGTTTCAATTTCCATATAAACTTTTCGATGAACTGTGTTTTCGGTGAATTGTTAAATCTTCATATAAAATTCCTAGGTGGCGCGAAAATTCACAGAAATACAATTCACCTAAAACACAATTCACCGAAAAGTTCATATTAAAAGTCCGAAAAGTTTCATAATAAAATAAGGATTCCAAATCCTCCGTTTCGAAAAAAAAAAATCTTCTAGATAATGTACCCCATACCTTGGCTTATATGACCTATATAGCCGAAACTTACCCAAATCTTTGGCAGTGCTTGTTAATGGGCCCCTAATAGACAATACTCAACATTGTGCCTCATACCTTGGCTTATATGACCTATATAGCCGAACCTTGCCGAAATCTATGGGAGTGATTGTTGTTTTGCCCATAATATAAAAAAGGTTTATTGAAAGTTACTAATACATTTACATTTTAATTGGAATCCTATAGAGTTTTATTATTCTTATTGGAATCGTATACGTATACGTTTTCGTTTGGAACATCACGGGCTCATTCAATTTCGTTTTTCGTTCTTTATTGAAAATAACTGTTTTTCGGTGAATTGTAACAATAGATAGAGTAGTTCAATATAGCGAAAAATGGCAACTTTTTATAATGGGTGATAGTCATCATACTCAAGTAACCAACTAGGTAATTTATAGCCGAAAATAAATAAAAACTACCAAATTAAGACATCTATACCTTTTCCAAGACAAATTAACTAAACTCCAAACCAAATTGACAATTATTCAAATAAAATTAACATTTTCCAATTAAATTTAAAGCATTTAAAATAAAAATAACATTTATTCAAAACAAATGAAATTTATTTTTTCAATTCAAATTCACAATTTATTTATTTTTTTCTTCAATTCATAATGACTTAATTTCAAACCAAATTAATAATTTTTCAAAATTTATTAACAGATTTTCAAACCACTTTGACTTCTTTTCAATTCCATTAAACTATTTTCAAAACAATTTAATAAATATTCAAATTAAATTAATACATTCTTCCAATTCAATCAAATTAAATAAAACAGGTTGGATTTATTTTGTTACACTTTTATTGAACAAGAAATTGATCTAACTGTTGAAACGATTCCCTTAGCAACTGACATCATCTATCCAGGAAGCTTCCAAATATTTGTTAAATTATTACGACAATATTTTGTAGATCTAAATTAAAATTTTTTTTACTCTAATTATGTAATAACTTAAATTATTTTTCAGTTAAACTGAGTGTTCTTTTACGAACAGAGAATTTTGAGAAATTTTACTTTTTTTGTAAATTTTTCCTTTTAATTTTTTTAAATTTTTTATTTTTATTTTTTTTTATTTTTTGGAAACATTTTGTATTAAGTAGTGTTTTGTAAATCTTATACTTTTAAAGATATTTGCAAAATACATTTTCTGGACCAAGGGAGTGGCCACTTCCGGTTAGCCGATTTGGAGTAAAATTCACTGGGACCTCCCAATTTATCAAAACAGCTTAAATCTGAAGTTTCAGTTCGATTGGTTAAACTATCTGGGCTGTAGAAAGGACACAGACTGACAGACTGACAGACAGATACCATTTCGAAACCCACTTTTTCGGACTCAGGCGACCTCAAAACAGATAAATCTCTAAAAATCTCAAGGCATACAATTTTCATGATTACTATACTTTATTTTACTTACGTAAAAGAAAGTAAAAGGAGAGATGCTGTCTTAACTGGCTAGATTAGAACAGGAACAAATTTCTTAGATTGAACATTCAAATGTAAATACTTGACATGAAACTTCCATATCTGTTCATTCTTTTCTGTGGTATTACGTCGAATCGACGTCGAAAAATTTTCCAATTATGTCGATTCGACGTAATGCTACACCTGTTTAAATAGTGTTTTCCTTCTTCGAAGACGTTTCGACCTACCCTGTTACTTGGGTATTGAGTGGTAAGTTATTGTAGACCATACCGTTAATGAACTTCAACTTCAGTTTTCTATATTGATCGTTTGGCTCGCTAATGCAGCATCTAATTGCATAAGCGCATATTTATCACATTTCTACCAAATTTAATTCTTATTAATCCTGCTGATACTTGGAATCGAACCTTAAAGGGTCACAACATTTTTAGTTAACCAAACATCTGTATTTCGTTGCTTTTTTGTACCTCATCTCTAAATTTATGATGTAATAATTACAAAATACGTATATGAAAGCCTTAGGCTATTGAACATTTCAGCTAAGCTAAGCAGTGCGACGTGCACTATGTTAGTAGCTCGCAATTTTAAATAAAGATTATTAATATTCTGTTCAAGCTTGAGTTAAACTATGCGAGATACGTATGTTTTGAGCGATGCAAACTATTTTAGCTCGAGCTGTGTTCGCTTTGCTTTGTCAGCTAACATCGCTCACATACATTGATATTTTTCTATATTTTGTCCACCATTGTGTTATAGCCCCGTTTTATTTATTAACACTAAACAATTTATCTGGTTGAATTTTTTTTACAGCCTTAATCTGTCGAATATGACAACTGTTTTATACATTTTTATTTTATGGTGAATAAGAAACGAAAACATAATATAAAAGCTGCTTCATCCCCCTAAAGATTATCCGTAGCCGTACAATTTTGTTGCGATTTTTCTGTTACAAATACAAAAAATCAATTTTTTGTTTAAGAAACCCATCCATGTTGTTTGAATAAATATTTTTCTTTTTAATTTGATCGAATTTTTAATCTTATTATTTATTTATTGTTTCTTTCTTTTAAAAATTGAAGCGAAAAACGTAAGACAACATACATATTTACTTTGGTCTTGTTGCGCGAAACGGAAAATATTGGCGACGGTAGGTGTATTAAGAAAAGCAAATGTCTCGCATTAATGCTTCGTCGACCTCCTTTTTATATTTCTGCAAAAAATAGAATAAATAGAAACATTAAGCTGTTCTCGTGTTCTACATACTACTTGTACTAGTTTGTATATAAATGAAGGTACATACACTAATATAAAGTAATGATGCGGTGTACACATTAAGATTTCGGTTTCTTCTTTAATTAAGTCACATAATGAAAGGAATAAAAATTTAACTTAAAAATTGTAAAGCATATATTTTGCTGTAGAACAGATTAAATTAACAAAATGCAAATTAATTAGGGTCAACAGATTTTCATTTTTAATTAAATTGCATAAAAAAACAAATTGTTGTTTCTTGAACAGTTTATTTGGTATATGCGATTCGTTTATTTTCTCTTAATGTGTTAATTGCCCCAAAGTCTATTTTTAGAATAAAATTAATTTGTTTGTAAATATTCATTGGGTAAATAGTCATACATTTTAGAATTTTTGGTTTTTACACAATTTTTTTTTTTAGGTATTAGTAGGCATAATAGTACATTGTGTCATTAGGATTAAAAGTGATACTTTGTTTGACGAGCAATTATATTTGCATGCGAGGCGAAGCGCAGCGTAGCCGAGCAAAAGCAAATATTTGCGAGTCAAACAAAGTCACTTTTAATCCGAATAACACATACTATTTTTTCTTCAACGAAGAAATGCTTATTATAAACTAATTATACAAGTAAGTACAAATTATGTAATTAAAATTTCAAAATTGAAAGTAATTTTGTTGAAATATTTTGTGAAACTAAGGAGATCATGACTTTTGTTTGGTTTGACTATTGTAAGTGTCAAACTGCCAAGCTATAATTATAATATTTTTCTTGCGAACAAAATGTTTGAATCAGAAGATTTATCAAATTTACCTCCGGATGTGGTTCAAACAGCAAAGGAAATTGTATTAAACCTATTGCCATCAAAATCAAGATTGAACATTTTATTGAAATATTTTGTATAGTTAAGGAGGCCTTGACTTTTTTTTTTGTTTGTGTATCTTACCAAGTTATGACGTCTCATTTACTTTTAATATTGAAAACAGTGTTAAAAGAGCATTTACACCTAGGATTAAAAGTTCAGCCTAGCAACACTCACATTTTTTTAATCGTAACAAAAAGGCCAACTTTAATGCCCAATAATAGTATTAAAACAAGCTACTTTTAAGACGTTTGGAGAAAAAATATATAATCTATCATGGCACTTAGGTATAGGTAATCAAAAATCTGTAACATTTTTTTTTATCAGAAAGTATTTTTAGTGGCAGGAGTATAACAAAATCAAAGCGCGACAAACACGCGATATAGAAGTGAAACTTCTGATGACAGTGTAGGATTCCTCCTCACATTTTAGAAATCATTTTAGAATCCATTGCACACGTCGAATTTTATCATAATCGGTTAATCGGCCCTTCAATTTTGCTCTCAATGAGGCCAAAGAAGTTTCATTTGACAAAATTGTGTGGAAATCATGACGCGGGAATGCGAAATCAATGTTAAAAAAACATCTCCAATGAATACGTATGTGTAAAATTAACGGCCACGGTCACCTAACATAAAAAAAATTAACAATAATATTTCAAATCTTCCTATAAATCAACCCTCTACCTAAGCCCAAATCAACCCCAACTATTTCCCCAACTGCTTACCAAACCAAACGCAAGCTAACTTAACGCTAACACAACTTCAATTTAACATACCTCAAACTAAATGTCACCCTCTACTCAACTTGACACTCAATGGCCAACTCCATCCCGAAATCAACTCAACCACAACTCAATCCCAACTCAACCTTCAATTCAATGTTTAGCTCAAACCCTTATTCGATGCAGGTCGAAAACTGCATGCGTACATATACTCAACATAATCAAATCTCCACTTCAACCCCTGACTCCATCCTCAAATAAAGCTCCAGTTGAACCCCAAAGCTCAACCGCAGCTCAACACCCCACTCGATAACAGATCAAACCTCAATGCAACACTCAACTAAACACCTAACTCAATCCTGGGTATATGTGCACATGATCTTAACTCAGAACAAGTCAAGCTAACTTCCAACTCCAATCTCAACCTACCCTCGATAATGCCCCAGCTGAACGGTTGGACGAAACCCAACTCAATTTCAATTCAACCGTAATCAACCCCAAACTCAACGCCCTACATAAACCCCAAATCAATATGGTCCATAGATATTTGTTGCGTACATAAACTAAACTCAAGTTAACCCAACCCACAACTCCCTCAACTAAACCCAAAACTGAACACCTCACTAAACCTTAACTGAACTCCTAACTTAACCATCAACTGAACCTCAACTCAACCCGTAAACCAATACAGTCCTAGAACTGCATGTGCCTATGAACTCAAGTCAACCGTAGCTCAACTTCTAACTCTATCCCTAACTCACCACTCAATTTCACAACAAACTTAACCTCCTGCTCAATACTCAAATTAATGCGGCACGAAAAACTACATTGTACATGAATTCAATAACTGGTACTGGATATATTGCAGCAATTAAAATATTAAGTTTGTATTGTGTACAAATAAATAAACACCCGAGTTTCTACTTTGTAATTGGTTTATTTTGAGTTAATTTGTGTGTTGACTTGAAATACGTTCGCCACCATCGAGAGTCAAAAACCAACAAGAAAAAAGAACCAAAACGCGACCGACAATTTCACACAAAACCAGAAATTATTATTATTTTTTTCTTTTTTTTTTGTGATGACGTGACGTTTACATAATTATGTTGGCATTATGTATTTGGTATTAGTAAACTAATTTTATCACAGATGGACGTATTCGAATTAGAACATTATAAATGTTTATTTTGCTTTCCGTGCATGAGTTTGACAACTACTGAGTAAACTAATTTTATCACAGATGGACGTATTCGAATTAGAACAATATAAATGTTTATTTTGCTTTCCGTGCATGAGTTTGACAACTACTGTCAGTTTATATGACAGTTAAACGTTGGTATGTTCATTTATTTAGTGCAAGTAAATATATATAGTGATCGTTATAGTGAACTAGTTTTGGAGTTAATAGTTTCCAGCAAACTCATCCAGGGAGAACGTATTGTTTGATTCTTAAAGCTAAGTATTATTATATTAACATTTATGGATACAAAAGGTATAATAACTAATTATCTAATATTATTTCTTTTTAGGTTAAACCCAATTGGCCAACAACAAAACAAAAATAAATTGGAAAACAAACTTACAAAAATAAAGTGCATATAAACTAAATGTAGTGTTTTTCTTATTGAAATGTGATGGTGAGTCCTTAACAGGTACAATTAATTTTTGAATGCAATATTTTTCGATATCTGTGCAGTTGACTGACGTAGTTGAAAATTTATTCTACAAAATCTCACCGAAGGCAAATTCTTCCCAAATAACAATAAATGTGTTTGTGTATGTGTATATACCAATAGTATTCATTCAGGCGAAATTTTGTACAACAAAAGCAAAGAGTGTGAAAGTAGAAGAGGACCGAAACAGAACAAGAATTTTCATCAAAAAAATATAGGGTTATGCAATTAAAATGGGTTATGCAACATTTCATGCAACAAAAATAACAAATATTATGAGTTAAGCACTCACACAACTTATTTCGCTATCTGTGATTATACATTTCTAGATACAAAACAGGTTTTGACACAAAACTAAATAACTGACTCGTTCTATACTTTGTGTGTATTGCGCCAAATCGATGTGTTTGTTTGAAGAAGAATTAAAATTGCATTAGTAAAAAAAAATTTTTCAGCTGACCCTGTTTTTATGTCGATGAAAGAGAACATATAAATACGAACATTAAAAATAAAAATTTGCTCGTTTCGTTCTTTATACTATTTTCTTCCTGATATTTGTATTTTTACTCTATTTGTGGGAGTTTCAACATAGTAAGATAAATCCGCAAAAAGGGATCAACGACCTTATAATTCGTCGTTTTATAATTTGTATATAATTATTGCGTAGATTTCTTTTGGGATTGCCAAAAATTAAATTTTTGATATCCAAACAAACGTAATATTTCTTTTCTTTTCATCGTTGTGTTGGTAAATAAACTTACGTATCTGATCAAACTATTAATATTAAGTAGTTAGATCAGTTTCTAGTGTGAATTTAAACAATTTATCGTTTTCCTTAATATAAATTGCTTTTATAATTGCTGTGAAATATTACTGTTATTTCTTTATGTGAATATTGTAATTTAATTTTATAATAATACGTACTGTTTAAGGTTATAATTTTGTTATCCTCAAATAAGTTATTTTTATAAATATGGACGTTACGACGAACTGTTATCCTAAACAAACAAATCGGCCATCTAGGGTGGTTTGTGCGGTTCGAAACTACAAAGCAACAAAGAGGGCAGGCATTTCCAAAAAATGGTTTTCCATCTAACTCTTCCCTCTTATTTAATGAATGGATAGAAAAATGTGGTTTGGATGCAAATAATTTAAATAAAAGTTTAAAAGTGTGTGAAGACCATTTTTCTAAAGAATCTAGGCTTGAAAATCGTTTAAAACAAGGTACTGTTCCATGCTTAAATATAGGAAATTTTCTTGAAACTGACGAATTATTTAACGAAAATGATCCGATTAAAATCAAAATTGTTTACCCTAGTTATATTCAAGCAGGCTCCAGCAGTTTGGATCTTACATTAGAGGAGTTTGAAGCATTCGAACCACCTTATAAAAAAATAGTTACCTTATAAAAAATGCCGGATGATGTTAGAATTGCTTGAGTATGCGTAGATTTTGTTTTGATTTTAGGTCTTATTTAATTTTATTATTGTTGATAATCACACATCCATAATATATTATATATGATCGGTGCAGATATTTCCGCAATGTTGATTTCGTATTTCCGTATTCCGTATCATGATTTGTATAGAATTTTTTTAGTTAAGGCGTTGCCCCAAGCAGAAACGGTAAGCCGGCATTTCAAACCGTCTTATCCAATTTTTGACAAAATAGTTTCATTTGTACTATCAAAATGAAAACGGAAATGAAAATGAAACTATTAAAAAAAAAATTTAAAAGTACCATTTTTATTCTTAGAAAATTGAATTATTTAATTAAGCAATTTTTCAAAAATTGGATTTGGCGGTTTGAAATGCCGGTTTGCCGTTTTGTATAAGACAATGCCTCTACTCCTGCCGTAAAAGATGTTTTCATGTCAAAAAAGCAAGGTTCTTTTTGACATTTGAATTACTGCCTTTACTTTTCTGAATTGAATAAATAGAAAAAATAATGAGTAATAAAGCCGTTGTTACACAAAATGAGCAATGTCAACGAATAGTGACATTTGTACAATAATCGCCTATATATCCAATGTTAACAATGGCCAATTTTTGCTTCTCGGCGAGGCGAGAACCATAATAGGGCATTAGTAAATGAGAACACTGTGAAAAAGAAGTTGTTAAATTTTTTTAATTTACCAGAAAATTTAAGTTAATTCTAAATTTATGTACATATTCAAATTTATATAATAATAAAAATTATCGGCTAGTATATTTCATGATATAGAAATAAAAATTCAAATTACCAAAAACTTCAAGAAAATACAATAATTATCGCAGAAAATGCATTGAATAACAAAGAATTTGCAAGCGTGGGTGGATCCTTTTAGGTCGACTGATAGGTGGAACATTTGTTGATTTTTTCCCCCGGGGTCGTTGTATTGCTGTTTAAAAATGTACACTTCATAGCCCATTTACAGTGCTTTCTAATTAGGACGAGGATCATAAAATCCAATAATATTTTGCGATGATTGTAACATTCGGAATTATCTTGAAACCACCAATTATATTCCATGTGTTGGTTTGTCCATGCAATACATTGATCCACTATATTTTGTTTAATATTTTTAAGGTGAGGTGATTTGTCAAAAACTTGTCGAAATATTTTAATGTGATTTTTGCTTATATTTGCAAAAATTTCAGTTGCAGGGTGCAGAGATCCAAAATTTGAATCTTTCTTATAGTTTTTATAAAAAATGAAGGATTCATTTTGCAGATTAATTTTCTTGTCAGCTTTTATTGATAGATTTTCATAAAGCTTGCAATTAAATTTTGTTTTCAGGCGGTACACCAGATATCCAGAAAAATATTTTTCTGAGCATTCATCTAGTTCGGAAAGATTATCCATTGCTTTGTCTACTAAATCAACAAAACTAATTGTTTCCGAACTCTCGTTATCAATTGCTGAGTTGGTTGTTGTATTGTTTACGTGAAGTTCCAAAACATTAGGAACTTTAAAATAATTGTTAGGATCAATTAATATTTCATCGTGGACTGTTGGATTTCTCGAATTTCCCCCTCTCTGCCTTATTGTAGCAAACAAATTTTCACATGGATCCTGATTAAACCGGGATGTTATTATATACGAAATTTGTTCACTCCTATTCTTTTCCAAAAATTCGTCTGCTAGGCTTAATATTCCATTAATGGTTTGAAAGAGCCCGGGAAAACAATAAGGCACCTACGAACACTCGTAAAGAATTTAAAGTTTTATATGGTTCGTTACCAATTTTTATTGCACTACGATTAGGATTCGCATCAAACTGTTTCCTGATATTTAAGGCATCAAACAACATCTCCATTTTTTTGCATAAATACATTGTTGCTAAATCTTTATTTGGGCCATTGAATTTATCGAAATGAACAGCCGTTTTAATTGCAGCTGTAACAGTCCTACTAAAAACCTGAGTAGCATAAGAAACTTTCATTTGTTCAAATGTGTTGGATTTTATATGTGACAACGATAAATTGGTGCACATTTTCGTGTTAGACGTTGATTCCATTTCATACAACTGTTGTAGCACCGACCAACTTGTGGTTCCATCTGGGGTTAACAAATCTGTTGCCATTAAATTATTCCTTACACTTATTATTAAATGAGGGGGATCGTAAAGTGCGTAATATTTTTTGTTGTTAAAATTAAAAAATGGAGTTTCTGAAGTTACCCCTAACATAGAATAGAAATTCCTGTTGTTGGACCCTTGATCACAAACGAGACCCGTAATTTTAAATCCGCAACGCTCGGCTAGATCAATATTTTCTAGCAATTTCGGTTTTATTTCGCTACCTTTCATATTATGTTTAGATGCGTAGTAAGACAATATATATTTATAATTGAAAAAGAGCCCTCCGATCATAAATAAACAAATCGATTTGGCAATGGTATTTTGCCGTTCGGTGCCTAGATCTGTAAAACCGTCAATATGATCATGAAAGCTATTATATTCCAAGTCTCGTTTATTGTCGATCTCATTGAAAGCCATAACTACATACCTCGAATTTATATCCATTTCAGAACATATTTGCTTCAAATTGTTGAAAATGTCTTCGTTTTCTCTGGGTTTAAGATGCTTGATAGGCATCCAGCTCTGAAGAGAAGACACAGCTGGGAGCCTACATTTCAAACCATTTTTTAAATACCGGTACGTTGTCGCGGATCGGAAAAAAATATTTTGAGCCAAAAATCGTTGGGGTTGGCTTCATTTAGACGTCTTTCATTTTCGCACTAATAACATTTTTCCTAGCTCTTTTACATGTTCATCTACATAACTTAAATTATTTATTTTATCTTTTATATTAATATTATGAGCCAGATTTAACGATTTATTTGTTTTTCGTAGATACCGATTTTTTAAGGTTAGAGATCGAATTTTCATATTTTTCTGTTAAATTGCTGTTTTTAAATTTTCCATTTCTTTATTGATCTTATAATACTGGCTTCTATAATAAGCGCAATTTTTTATTTGAATTTCGCAATTGTTACAATAGGGTTCATCTAGTAGAGATTCGGTAACCATTTTTTTATAAGGTGGTTCGAATGCTTCAAACTCCTCTAATGTAAGATCCAAACTGCTGGAGCCTGCTTGAATATAACTAGGGTAAACATTTTTGATTTTAATCGGATCATTTTCGTTAAATAATTCGTCAGTTTCAAGAAAATTTCCTATATTTAAGCTGTAACATGCCTCTATATGACTCACCAACATTTTTAAATTTGGGAAGTTCTCAGTGGGAAATTGGGGGATTACTAGTTGCCATATAGGATGAGACAAAACAAAAACATAGGTTGGTACAAAAAAAAAATTATATACTGAAAAAAAAATTCAAAGCGGAACTCACTATCATCACACCACCATCAACCAATGAAAATTCTAAATTACTCCATATTTTTGGTTAACTTATTTATTGGTAATTAAATAACAAACAAATAATAATATTTAACAATCGCTCTAACATCTATAATTAATTAATGCGAATTACAAGAGCTACGACCAAGAAAAATAAGTTTTATTAATTACAATTGGAATAAAAAAAATCGTATAAATAGGAAAATCTATCAATTGATTATTTTTTTTTTTTTTAATTCATTTGGGCAAAAAAACTTTAAAATTATAAACACTCACCCATAATCTGCCGTAGAGTACTCCCGGTTTCTATGCGTGGCTGAAAAAAAATGTTAATTATCGAGTCCGTGCCCTTTTTTTCACACTTGATAGATTCACTTCAATACCAACTTTTTTTTCTTAGCACTACTATATATGTATTTATATACAAAAAAAACTATTCTAAACCGTTAAAACTACAGATGTTTGCAGTAAGATAACTAATATTTTGAAACTTAGCACAACTAGCTAGTAATTATTAGCACTATCATCTATTTTTTTATTTATTTTAATTTTTTTTTCATTTTCGTTAAATAAATTTCATTATATCAACTATATATTTTTTTATTGTTTAGGTAAAATTGCACAACACAACACTTGATGACCTTTTCTGTCGGTTGATTTAATTACCGTTGTACCGTTTTGTTCTACATTTTTTTTTTTTTTTTTTTCACAACAGCATATTGCCAAAATCAACAGCTGGTAGAACTTTCACTAGCGGAAATTTAACGCTACCCTCTTACGAAAGTCGTATATGTGTATTTGCGTTATAATGCTGGAAATGGTTTCCTTTTTTTTCTGAGCTATTTGCTACTGTGACGCTTCACGGAAACTGACAAACCGTACAAATTTTCCTGCTTTCTTAAATCTTTTCCTTTTTTTTTGTAGCACATTTAGAATATTTCACCACTTAGTGTTTCCGTGAAAAATTACGGGTAAATTATTTACTTTTACTCGGCACGATTGCCTCACGTAATATGAGATTTCATTTGGATTTTGGAATACGATATTGCAAAAAAAACAAAAACAAATATCTATTGTATATAAGCATGTATATAAGCATCGCCTGATGTATTGAATCTATGTACTTCGTTATTATACCCCTCATACTTAATACAGTCGAACATACTTATTTACAATTAAAATGTATATAGGTACTCGTTCTTGTACATACAAAAAAAAATACAATATTTATATTTGTCGTACGATCGTGATCATTACATAGTATAACTATGTACTACCTTTAAACAATTATATTGCATTTGCATACAAAGAGAATCCAAAAATCTTGCAGCATCAATCATAGCTATGAGTCATTCCAGTTATAAAATATTAAGTACACAAAACCAAATTTTGGTTTATTAATCTATATATAAAAATTATTGGGACGGATCAAATATTCCAATTGGTTTGATGTACAGATATAAAAGTTCAGAGCATTATTCGACGACTGTAACAAAGCATGGAACAGTACCTGGTTTTAAACGATTTTCAAGCCTAGATTCTTTAGAAAAATGGTCTTCACACACTTTTAAACTTTTATTTAAATTATTTGCATCCAAACCACATTTTTTTATCCATTCATTAAATAAGAGGGAAGAGTTAGATGGAAAACCAAAAAAATTTTTTTTTTGGAAATGCCTGCCCTCTTTGTTGCTTTGTAGTTTCGAACCGCACAAACCACCCTAGATGGCCGATTTGTTTGTTTAGGATACCAGTTCGTCGTAACGTCCATATTTATAAAAATAACTTATTTGAGGATAACAAAATTATAACCTTAAACAGTACGTATTATTATAAAATTAAATTACAATATTTACATAAAGAAATAACAGTAATATTTCACAGCAATTATAAAAGCAATTTATATTAAGGAAAACGATAAATTGTTTAAATTCACACTAGAAACTGATCTAACTACTTAATAATAATAGTTTGATCAGGATGCGAATTTCAGTCCAAAAATGTGCGATGTGCGAGTGCGAACCGGAAAGTAATAGTATTCGTAAAATATACGTGTATGCGAGCAAAAACATTTATCATATGGAAAGAAAAGCAATACGAAATAGATGTAGTCTTAAGCCCCAATTCCACTGTGAAAAATTAACTGAGCTGACTTGAAGTTGGAAGAAGACAAAAAAAAAAAATCCATCAGAGAGACAAAGACAAAGTATTTTGTTATTGTTTTTTTATAGCAAATTTTATGGATACATCTTGACAGCAAACAAAAACATAACCAATAATTATTACAAAAAATTATGAATTAGTGTTAATTCGAGTATTTTTACGATTCAAAATAATCTAAATAATTAATTATTATTAATGCTCATATCAGAATTATTATTTCGAATATTTTCGATCACACAATAGACTTTACCATAAATATCGCAAACTTTAAAATTGCCTTAGTGTTTTGACAGCAAACAAAAACCTAACCTAGAATAACCAAATTTATTAGAAAAATGAAGTATTAGTGTTAATTCGATTATTTTCACGTTTCAAAATAATCTAAAAATTTAATTATTATTAACACTCATATCAGAATTATTTTATTCAAATTATTTCCGTCATAAAATACAAAATTAAAAAAAAAATTCCCATAAAAATACCAAATAATTAAAATTATCAGCGTGTCCCAGAAATATTTTTCATCGGTACACAATATTTATGTACATGTATTAGTTGGACTGCCATAAATAGTTCTCGATTTGATACTTTTTTTTAATTTCGACCTCAGTGCACTAACACAGATACACAGTTTTTGTAAGTAAAAACTTAACTGACTCCGTTGTGTGTCTCGTTCACACAACCACCGATTTTATATTTTTATCTCAAGTTATTTTTACTGACAAACTTTGATTCACAGTGGAATTGAGGCATTACTTTGGGAATTTTACAACAATAGTTGTTTTCCAATCGACCAACCGCAAGTACCCGCTAACAAACCGCTAGTAGAAAGGTTTTTGTCTTCGCCCAATGAACTACTCGTAACTGCTCGTGTTATTTTTCATCAGCAGTTAGAAGCAGTTACGCAAAATTTCGCCGCTAGACGGTTGAGTGTAGAACCGCTTGGTAAACCGCTTTTTATGTCAAAAATATTTATTTTTTTTGTGTGTCAAAAATAAACATTTTTCTATCGTATTTGTCAATACGTTGGTTTAGCTGTTAAAAAAAAAATATTTTTATTTTTAATTGTTCGCCACACTAAAATTTTAACAACAATTGCAAAATATATACGATTTATAGGGTATGTTTTACTAACATCATCCATTTTAGTCGTTCCAATCGACCATAGCAAGGACCAAAACCTTTCTACTATCGGTTTGCTAGCGGGTGCTTGCGGTTGGTCGATTGGAAAACAACTATTGCCGCATATTTTCATTCCGGAATGAATAGTTTCAAAGCAAGTTTTTGTAGGTATAGAACTATTCTAGTAATAATTTTGAAAATTTTTGTTGTTTTTTTATTCAATTTTTAATGTCAATTGGTAAAATTAAAAAGCAAATTATTTTCGGTTTTTATTTTGAGCATAATTTGCATTTTTTGCTATAAAAACAGATATTTGCAAAAACCAGGGTAAAAAATGTAATTGTCGTGAGCCAATCTCTTAAGTCCCTAAGCAAGTTTTGTGTACAACTGACTATGTGCTTATAATCAATTATCTCGTTACATAAACGCCAGCTTTGTGGCTTTTGATGAATAAAAATTACTTTAACTAATATTGGATCAAGACACAGGTAATCTGTGCGATCAACACATAGGTAACCTAGCGTGGATTAGCGTGAATTTTATTATAATTTATTATTCCTAAATAGTTGCAAATACCCTTCCTTTCTTATTTCGAATAGAAGAGTACCGAATATTTATTTATCAATTTATATTATTTGTAGTTTAGACATTAGAGCAGATAACGCTACGTTAGAGTTCGAGTTCGGATTGCGTTAAGGTATAATTGGTTAACGCAAGTCTATTCGCAGGTATTATTTTTCCAAATTTTCAAAAATTTACAACAGTACGATTGGCTGGAACTCACAGAGATCCCGCACTCAATGTCGCAATGGGCACATGGCGCAAGCTAGTGATTCAAATCTAATAGACATAAGTGTACTGCATCCTTAGCTAGCAAACTGAATGAATTTAGACTAAGGCATGGGTGATAGACTAACGACCCATCAAGTTTAGAAAGTCTGGCGAGAACTATAAAACCCCCGAAGGATAAACCATAGAGAAAGAAAATGTGGTCAAATGCGGGTCGAGCTGTAAGAATTGCGAATTTTTCTGTGCCGCACAATTGATCATCCAACACGCTGCGACCGACCGCCGAGTCCACGCCCCAACTTACCGCAAATGGAATGAGATAGAACAAGCAGTATCCACAAGTAAAGACTGCAATTGGGGCTGCAACAGAATAGTCCTACAACCAGTTACCTGTAGAATATTACGTTAAGCTGTAATAAATAAATAATTTAATTTAAAAATTTATATTAAATTCAATAAACACCAAACACTTACCATTGTGAAGGATCTTCGATAATTGACTAATGAAAAAACAAAAATCATCACACCATAAAAAAAGCATGTGCGACTTGTGAAATTTGGGAATGTAAGCAGCAAAAAATTTGAACCGATTTCGCCCGATTCAATTATTTTTGATACTTGCGATGACAAAAATGCACTAACACACGTAAAATATTTGACACAACACAATCGCAAAAAGTATATTATACACCGTGTACGTATACGAAACGCACATCGCACATAGCACATTTTTTGGACTGAAATACATGTCCAGATACGTAAGTTTATTTACCAACACAACGATGAAAAGAAAATAAATATTTCGTTTGTTTGGATATCAAAAATTTAATTTTTGGCAATCCCAAAAGAAATCTACGCAATAATTATATACAAATTATAAAACGACGAATTATAAGGTTGTTGATCCCTTTTTACGGATTTATCTTACTATGTTGAAACTCCCACAAATAGAGTAAAAATAAAAATATCAGGAAGAAAATAGTATAAAGAACGAAACGAGCAAATTTTTATTTTTAATGTTCGTATTTATATGTTCTCTTTCATCGACATAAAAACAAGATCAGCTGAAAAATTTTTTTTTACTAATGCAATTTTAATTCTTCTTCAAACAAACACATCGATTTGGCGCAATACACACAAAGTATAGAACGAGTCAGTTATTTAGTTTTTTGTCAAAACCTGTTTCGTATCTAGAAATGTATAATCACAGATAGCGAAATAAGTTGTGTGAGTGCTTAACTCATAATATTTGTTATTTTTGTTGCATGCAATGTTGCATAACCCATTTTAATTGCATAACCCCATATTTTTTTGATGAAAATTCTTGTTCTGTTTCGGTCCTCTTCTACTTTCATACTCTTTGCTATTATTTATATCGCTGACCCCTAGGATCGACCATGTGACATTACATCTATTTTACAATATACAAGCATACCCGATTGAAGCAACTATCGTGTGTTTTCGTTTACATAAAATACTTCGTTCACAAAATATTTTTATTTCCCCAGTTTCCATTTTGTTCATAATGTTTATCACAATGTGTTAGTTAGTACATTATGTGTATATGTTTATCAGTATATTATGTGTTGCTATACACGAGAAACAATTTTTGTTTCAATTAAGAACAAAAGACAAAAATGTTTCTGCAATCTGCACCCACACGACTCTATTATTAAAAAGTTTACAGTTGTAGCTAGCGGTGTGATTTTAATATACATGCACCATTATATTGACTTAGAACAGTAATTATAAAATACTAATATACATGTATAAGTATTGTAATATGACGTATCGTATTATGTATATTAAACACGTCGGGATAAATAAAACAAATATTCAAAAATTTTGCGCATCATCAAATCCGTTCGACTTTCGATGAAATTAGATTTAATAATTAATGTGATTTTCGTGATTACAAATAGTATTGTATAATTAAGAGAGTTAAATTTTCCGAAATATTAGCACAGAATATATATAAACAGAACAATATCTTCTATTGCGTTTTAATCCTAAGTTTGTGAACAAATATTTAAAATATGATTTAGAAGAGATAGAAAAACAATTTTGTATGGAATCAATGAAACAAAACAAAAATACAAAAATGTTTGTACCCACCCCTTTGTGATCAATTAAAATCAGTACAATTTTAAAAGGAAAGGGAAATCTTTACACTTTGTAATGTGTTTAAAAGAGATAGACGTTCATAAATAATTTTTGATTTTGGTCTAGTTAGCTTTGCGAAACTTTAAAATCAAATCAAAAAATAAACAAAGGACCACTTATTGTTTTTGATGACGAGATACAAAATTATACAAATAAAAGTGAAATGATACATAAACACTACACAACCTTATTCAAGTTTTGTTTTTGTCTTTATTATTTGTTTGATATGATTTGGTACCCCGTTATCGAAAACAATAAGAAGTCCTTTGTTTATTTTTTGATTTGATTTTAAAGTTTCGCAAAGCTAACTAGACCAAAATCAAAAATTATTTATGAACGTCTATCTCTTTTAAACACATTACAAAGTGTAAAGATTTCCCTTTCCTTTTAAAATTGTACTGATTTTAATTGATCAAAACAAAGGGGTGGGTACAAACATTTTTGTATTTTTGTTTTGTTTCATTGATTCCATACAAAATTGTTTTTCTATCTCTTCTAAATCATATTTTAAATATTTGTTCACAAACTTAGGATTAAAACGCAATAGAAGATATTGTTCTGTTTATGAAACGAAATAGACAAGAATATTTTACAAGCTATCGGCGTAGAAGAAATAGTGAAATAAATGAACGGCAACGAGTGAAGCGTTCACAACATCAAGTGGATATTAATAGACCTACAATTCTTCTTGAACTTCGCAAATCCACTTACAAGTCGGCTATTTCGGGATATTCAGAATTTTTTTTCCTCAGACACATGATCTTGGACCGCTTTCGTTCACATGCATCCATTGCGCTGCAGTTCACTTCAAAAGTGAGCTTAAATCGAATTGTTGCCACAATGGTAAGTTCTCTAATTTACCAACGCACATTTTCCAATTGAAATTAAAGAATTATACATTGGTACTGATCGCAAAAGCCGAAATTTCCGTGAGTTCATTAGGCAATACAACAACTCTAACACCTTTGCTTCAATAGGAGCCAATATACATAATATACATGGCAGTGTTTATTGCTTTAAAATTTCTGGTGAAGTCTACCACAAAACTGCTGATAGTATTCCAATTGACTTAAATTTGATTATGGGAAACGTCCACACTGCTGATGCCGATATTTTGTATGCTGAACTACTATGTTTCTTTATGATACTGATACCGCTGTCAATATTCGTATGAATAATCATTATAACTCAGCCTGCCTAAAAGAAATCATGACAACAATTGGTATTGTTTTGCATAACATATCACCATAAGCTAGAAGTTATCAAAAGCTTCGAGAAGCATTCGAAACCGAATCAGCATATGCTGCCCAAAATAATTGCGAGATAAATAAAGTGTCCTTAGTTTTTTATAGAAATTTACAGGATGGTCAAAGAGTGTATAATGCACCTACAAATACTAATGATGTTGCGTTAATTTATGTTCCGATCGTGTTGGCAACACACCCGCCCAAATCGATTTTGCAGTTTGTCCTACCAATAGCAGAAGCATTAAGCGAATTAACTTCCTATCCAAACATTTGGACCCAATGATTTTTCCTCTTTTTTACCCTAATGGAGATTTTGGATGGACTACCAATATACCTCAAAATACAATGAACTCTACGGCTGTACGAAATACTACTACCGTTCTACAATTTTACGCATATAAAATAGCAATCAGACCAACAATTTTTAAGCCTCTTCACTACGGGGGAAAGCTATTTCAGCAGTATATTGTATATGCTTATGCGCGTGTAGAAGTCAATCGCTGAATGTATATTCAATCCAATCAAAAATCTCTTTGTGTTGATTCGTACAAAGGTCTTTTAGATCATATGAATAGCTTTAGTAATGATAACAATGTAAGGATTGGTAATTTATTCATACTTCCATCTTCATTTACTGGTGGGCCACGCTTTATGTCAAAACTTTATCAGGACAATATGGCTATGGTGAGAAAATTTGGGCGCCCCGATTTATATATCACGTTTACTGTAATCCAGCGTGGCCAGAAATTAAATCGAAACTACCTTCATTTCAAAACGCTTCAGATCGCCCTGATTTAGTTACACAACTGTTCAATCTCAAATTAAAGGAGTTTTTGAACGATATTACCAAATCCGGTAGATAAGGAGGAGGATAAGTTAAAATCAGCTGCAGATGTGGACAAAATCATTTCAGCTGAACATCCCAATAAAGTTACACATCCGCAACTATACGATATGGGGTAATAAAACATAATATACATGGGCCATGTGGAAATTTAAATCCCAATTGTGTTTGCATGGTTGATGGTAAATGTTCTAAACAATTTCCGAAACCATTTTGCGAAGAAACCGATATGTCTAAAGAAACTTATCCTAAATATAGGCGACGTCTAAATATAACTTCTGAAGTTATGCCCTCAAATGTTTATGTATATAATCGTTTCATAGTTCCCTACAATCCGTTTTTGACCTTAAAATATAATGCTCATATAAATGTTGAGCTTTGTTCAACAATTAAGGCCATAAAATATATTCACAAATATATTACCAAAGGACATGATTGTGCTAGAATTGGTGTACAAGTTGATTCTAATAATGATCCCACAGCTGTTGTTGATTTCGATGAAATTTCGCAGTATCTTAACTGTCGCTACATTAGTGCACCAGAAGCAGCCTGGCAACTCCAAGAACTTCCAATTCATGGTCAGTCCCATAATATTGTTATGCTATCTGTGCACTTGAAAGATGGGCAGTCAATATTTTTTAACGAGAATAGCATTGAAAATGATTTGCGACGTGAATCTATTGCAGTGACGATTTTATCATCGTTTTTTGATTTAAACTTGAATGATCCAACTGCACATAATCATTTATATCAAGACATACCGATATACCACATATTTAAAAAAAAAAATGGGAAAAACGATTCCCAAATTCACATCACGGCAATAAAGCTATAGGAAGAATAATAGCAGTTTCACCAAAAGATACTGAGCGGTATCACCTCCGACTGTTATTACTTTCGGTTAAAGGAAGAGAAGCTGTTTCCTTCGAAAGCTTAAAAAGTTTTGAAAATGTAGTATATTCAAATAAACAGAGAAGCTGCTCGAGCTAGAGGTTTGATAAACGATTCTGCAGAGTGGCATTTTTGTCTTTCTGAAGCTTCGAAGTATATGCTTCCAAAATCATTACGCTCTCTTTTTGTTACAATTATTTGTCACTGCAATCCTTCAAACCCATTACAATTATTCAATGACTATAAAGATTATATGATTGAAGATTTCATTTATTCTGGTCTAAGGGAAGATGCTGCTAGATTTATGTGAAGATATTGAGTTTGATCTCTTTTCTGTATTACGCACCACTTTGTATTCCTAACAATGAACCATATCTTTGGGATAATCTAAACGAAGCACAGCGTATGGCTGCTTCAAACATTTGGTCCTCTATTCAAGGTATAAATTCACAGATATATTTCTACTTAGATGGCCCTGGAGGTAGCGGAAAGACATTTTTGTACCGAGCATTAATACAAAAACTCAGCACAATTAATAAAACAATATTATGTATTGCTTGGACTGGAATTGCGGCAAATCTTCTGCCACATGGTATGACTTCACATTCTGCCTTTGCACTGCCTTTAAACCGTGACTGCGGTAAATTTCCTCAGTTATCAAAAAAAAAGTAAGTTACTAACATCATTTGATTGCCTTATATGGGACGAGGCACCTATATCACCTGCAGTTGCTCTTGAAATTATTGACTTAGTATTTCGTGACTTAATGAAAAATAATTTACCTTTCGGTGCAAAATTTATTATATTAGGCGGCGTCTTTCGGCAAGTTCTTCCTGTTATCCGAGGAGGAAACCGTGTCAGCGTTGTAAATGCTACAATAAAAAAGTCACCACTATGGAAACTTTTTCAAATATTTAAGCTCGATCAAAATATGAGAGCAATCACTGATCCAACTTTTTGCACGTGGCTTCTTTCAATTGGCGATGGTAAATGTTGTTCCGATCAATCAATTAAAAAAACACAATATTCACTAAATATACCAAATGAATTTCTATCAGACGATATCGTTACCGATACATTTGGCAATAACTTTACTCCAGGAGATGTGGCATCTATATCTCAGAGAGCGATTCTTTGTCCTAAAAATGATGATGTTCGTTATATAAATGGCACAGTATTGAACAATTTAAATGCCGAAGAAGTGTCCTTTTGCTCAGTAGATTCCGTTAAAAACGAAGGTGGTACCGATGACAGTAATTTACAAGTGAATTTCCCAACAGAATTTTTGAATTCGTTAAATCCTTCTGGTCTTCCTCCACATATTTTAAAATTAAAAAAGGGCTCCATCGTAATGCTTAGGCGAAACCTATCTATTAAAAACGGTTTGTGTAATGGTACAAGATTAGCAGTCACAGATTTACAAAGGAACGTAATAAAAGTTGAAATTTTAACTGGTACAGTAAAGGGTACTACACATTTCATTCCAAGAATATCTTTAGATACGTCGAACGATCCAGCATTACCTTTCAATTTAATAAGACATCAATTTCCAGTACGTCTTGCATACGCAATGACAATAAACAAGGCACAAGGACAAACATTTAAAAAAATCGGCATTTGTCTTCCTGAACCTATTTTTACCCATGGCCAGCTTTACACAGCACTATCAAGAGCAACACAATCTACTGCTCTAAAAATTCAAATTATCGATGGACCAAAACAGGGAAGTACTGTTGACGATGTCACAGTAACCGATAATGTGGTATATCAGGAGGTTTTCTCTTAATTATGTAAAAAGTTTAAATTTTGTTCCTAAATAATTCACCTTTTCCAGATTTTCGATACGAAAAACGGACCAACAACTGTACGCCTTTGAAGACGCGCAAGAGTCAAATTTGGAGTGAAAATTTGCTTCCCGTAGCGGAATTCAAATATAAATAATAATAATAATAATAATAATAAATAAAACACTTAATTAAATTTTTGAAATTATTAAACAGTTTTATTTAAAAAATATTTTTGTTTTTGCTGCTGCTGCCTCTAAAAATCCAAATTTGAATAAATAAGAGTTGGGAGTCCGCGAGCAACAGAAATTTAGAAATAAAGAAACAAATTAATAATAAAATTGTGCAATTGCACAGGTGACCCCTAGTATTACATACATTTTACATACATCTTACATTTTACATTCGAATGTCAATCTTTTGATTTATGTTGAACGGATTTCGACGTTGAATTTGGTGCAACTGACGGTATGTAATATTTTCCAATGGGCCTGTTATTTATTTAATTTTACATAAAATCAAAATATAAAGCCAATGAACCGTTTTTGCTTTAGTTATTTTGACTAATAAAAACTGCTTAAATGTTGTCTTTTAAATTAAATTGAATACTGTTTGAAAAATCTTATCTGTGTAAATGGCATTTAGGCGAATAAGTTACCACCAAGTACATAAAATATATACTATACGGAAAATTTGGAATTTTATTTTGGGAAGTATTTCACAGGCATAAAATCTCTCGTTTTATGTATTGTAAATTATTTTTTTCTAAGGTGTAATACGCTGCTATATTTAAAATGAAAAACAATGGTTTTGGTTCATTTTAGAATGACCTCACTTAAAGTCCCTTTCGTTAAAATTCAACCGATGTTGTTCATTGCAACTGTCTAACATATTAAGTAGATAAGACAATTGGTCTGCTTCCATTAATAAGAGTTTAACAAACACTTAAAATTATTGATTCAGCTTACATAGCGGAGTTCTTAGAACTACCAGAAAAATTAAAGCAATCACAAATTCTGTCCTAAAATGAATTCTGTTATTATGGTTGAGCCTTAGTTATTATCATCAATACCGAACTACAGTAAAATCTAAATTGGGTATCTTTCCTACAGAACTTAAAATGAGTACTATCTTTTTTGTATTGTGCGAGAGTTCTGATTTTGTCCAAATATCCAAATAACTTTAATATTCAGTTTACCTCTAATACAATAATATTTTTATAATTTGTTCAAAAGTCCACAAAAACCTAATATGCTAAAACAAATTTAGATTTTTTTTTTTACATTTATACATATAAAACTTCCGTAATGATGGTCTCATTAAAATTTTCAAACGTGAATCCAATTTAAAATCAATGAGTTCGATTTAAGGTTGCTACTCGTACGAGACATCTTAGAACAAAAAAAAAAAAAATAAAAAATCCTTATATTCGTTATAATACACAAATTCCAATTGAGATATGATGAGAGTGGATCATCTCTCGTTATTTGCCTCAAAACGATTTTATTTTTATATTATTAAAGTTTTTATTTTGTTCCGAAACTTTCCCAACTAAATATGAATTTTGCAGAAAACAACAAGATAGCATAAAAGCTTAATATTTTCTTGGAAATTGTTGTGTGCGTGTGTGTGAATATAAATAAATGTAATGGTTCTAAAAGTTATAATTTTATTACAATTTTATCTTAATAAACAAATAAATTGTAAAAAAGAATGTATTCGAGCAATAAAATTTTATTTTTATTTAAAAAGAATTTTATTTAGAATGAAATTGTGATAACACAAAGATAATAGGAGTATTATAGTATGTGTGTGTGCCGGTATATGGTACATTGGTATGTTTGGTACATATAATATAGGAATTTTAAATTGGTTTCCTTTTGTTGCCTTTTTTTGATCCTATATGTTGTATCGATTTGGTTTTTGTAGATTTTTATTTTTAGAATTTTTTTGATTTTTCCAAATTGAGCCCAAACTGATTAAAGCGATACATACACAGTCAATTTAGTTTTAGGTATTTACGTTTCTTTTATAACCCAATTTTTTTTATTTTTTATATGATTCCCAATAATTTTGCTAGAATCACGCCATTCATTTATATTATTAGCTTGGAGGCGAATTCAACTGTTTTACGGACGAGTAATCTAAACATTTTCTTGGCTTCCTTCCTTTTCAGCATAATTTCCATTTCGGATTAGGTTTGAGAGCTAGAAAAAGAAAAACGAACATTAACTAGACGAACTTGTAACGAAATAATAAATTTGGCGGAATTTTTTCCTAGCTAAATTTGGATAGATTTCTAACGGGAGTTAAACAACAATCTGGAAGCACAATTGACTTTAAATGCCAGAATTAGGCGAAATTTTAATTTAAATGTACAGTAAAGAATAAGCAACACAATTATATCCAATATTTGTAAAACAAAATTAAATAATGAAATTATTTAATCCGCATTATTTGTGACTTTCCGAGAATTATTAGAACCAATTTGGTCGTCTTATTCAAAGAAATTTAAATCAACTTCAGATAATCAAGGAGCTGGAAGTGTGTCAACTTTTCGTTTTGGGAGTGCTAGATTAAATTCAAATCTATAGTAGATTATAACAAAACATAAATTTTTGCCTTAAAATTTAATTTTAATAATAACTTACTCTTAAAACATTTTGTTTTTAATAATTTTGAATTTCCCTATGGAGAAAATCTTTATATTGTTTTAAAAAGAATCATAATTTTATATTAAACAGGTGAAACAGTTTAATTGGGAATAATTGAAGCACATTAATATTTTTGTGTTATTATATTTGTTAATTTAGCTTTTGCAGGATATGACATGATAAGGGGTTTCCAGCTTAGGAAACATCTGATTGACTTCTCTGAAGAACATCTAAATTAATCTTTCCAGTCATATTGTTTTACACCAACCTTCGGTGCTACGAACAATATGTGAAGTTGTTGTAAAATAGCGGTTCAATAACAAAATTTTTTATTTAATCAGGTTGGTGGTTTGGCCAAAAATTTTATATTTTAGAAATAAAACAATTTAATAGATAATAATTCCAATTATTAATTTTTATTTCACTTTGTTTGAGTTTTTAATAGTAGTTTTCACTTCGGTGGTTAGCGATCAAGAGAAATAAAAATTATTTTTATTACAATATGGTTACTATTTTTCTTTTAGTTCTTAATATTTAACACAGGTGTCTTTTTTCTGCTATAAGGCGATATATTTTGCAGGGTTAAATGTATAATTAAATATTTGTTAGGTTTTGTATATTCTAAACATTTATGATGTGATGCTTTGTGTCTTCCGCAGCTAAAAGAACTTGTCGAAACATTTTTTCAATATCAGCTGTAAAGGCTATTTTACATTTCCTGAAGCGTAACAGTATATTATATAGTGTCGATTGAAGTGTTGGCCCAACCGCAAGACAATCGTTCAATAACTTTCCCGTATTGCTTTTTGCAGAGCCATCAAAAACAACTCTTAACTTAGTCATCCTACTTGAGCTCTTGATGACGCCATGACGAGGTAAGTAGTAACCGATGGGCCGTCCTTCATTTTTAGTGATTGCCTTCATGTGTCCTAACTGTATATACTCTGTCATGAAGCTTTTCTACATTGTTGCAAACTCTTTGCCTCTGATAAATCGTTTTTCTACAGAATACATCCTTTGGAGCGCTGTACGGTAGGAATCGCCTAGTGTAGCTGGATACATTTTAAATGGAAGAATTACCGATGAGACTGCTCCTCTTTCTCTGCAAATGGATCTTGATAACCTGCAAAACTCGTGCCTTGTAAATAAACTTAATTTGAATACTGAAAAATCTTTTTCTTTTATGATTACCTTTATTAAGAAAATTCGCTCGTTATTTGTCAATTATTATATTGCAAATTTCAACTTAAGGAGAGTTTCTGTAATTGCTGACTTTGGCGTTATTTTCGACATAAAATTGGACATTCGAAAAACACATTGACACAATCTGCGCGAAAGCACGTAAAATTCTTGGGTTTATTTTTCGCAGAGGAAAAGAATTTCGTAATCCCGAGGTCCTAACAGTATTATACAATAGTCTAGTAAGAAGTAAAATAGAATACGCTTCGCAAATTTGGAACCCATTCTATGAAATTTATAGTGAGCAAGTTGAGCAAGTAAAATTCACGAAGTTCCTAATTTTTAAAACTGTACCTCATGTAGGAAGTATCCCTTATATTACTAGACTTAAGATATTTAGCATACTCGTAGCAAGCTTGCTGAATAGGAGGCTAGTGTTAGACAACTTATTGCTTTACAAGCTACTAAATTCTAAAATTGATACCATCAAGCGATGTTAATTTCTACATTCCTGGTTACTTGCTTAGAAATAATCAACTATTTTTACCTGTACAGTCGCGAACAAATTTAGGTTTTGCGAATCCATTATCCAGACTTCAGCACAGCCATGATGAATTATTTTTATATGTTTTCTCTATCTTTGAACCAATATAGATCTTGCCTCTTTAATTTGGTCAGTTGATTATGTTTGGATGCATTATTTAAATATTAAGTAAAAACTGTTTATTTCAATTTTTAATATTTCCAACTGACTGATTTTGTAGTTGCTGGTGTTGCATGTTTGTTAATGTCATAATTTAATGGTTTATTAAATTATGACATTAACAAACATTAGTATTATTATTATTGAGGTTGTTGTAACTATGATATTATCATAGAATTCTTCTTCTTCTTCAACTATTGATGTATTTATATGTTATTTTAGTGGGAACACTAAAATTGGACTTAGTATGTACTAATTGGACTTAGTCTATGTGTAGCCCCATCTTGGAATAAATAAATAAATAATGCTTAAAGATATTTGTGATGCTTTGTCACCCGTACAAGTAGCAGTTGAAGCTTCGGGACGAAAAGACGCTACAATAATAACGGCCGAAACCATAATCACGTTTATGTTGAATAAAATTGACCATCTTTGGCGAAGTACCAAATCCCTCACTCACAGAAATGCTTAATTTTGAAAGATTGTTAATTATCATTACTAACAAATGTGTACAAGTGCTATTTTATTATAGAATGATTTTTTTCTTTAAATACCCGGTTTTAACTGGTTAACCGGGGTTTAGCTTGAAAAAACCGGATCAACTACCTTGATCAACAAGTTCTCGGAATAACCACCGTGTGGCGCTTCCATCGTTCCGATTTGAGTTCTGTTTTTTTATTAAGTTGGTACATCTGTTGTTGATATTTCCTCTAAATCTTAGCGTCATAGCTTGACATTTGCAAAAGTTACGTAGCCAAGAGTACATCTATCTCTGTGTGTGTTGGCAATTTTTTACAATTTTAGACATGATTTGCGAGGCTGAATCTGATCCCACATTCATCAAAAGGATCATTACTGGAGGCGAGACGTGGGTTTATGAGTACGACACGTAATCCAGACATCAGGCAAGTGAATGACGTTCACCAAAAATAAAACACGTCGTTTTCAGTCAAAAAAGGCAATGCTCACGGTTTTCGTGGATTACAACGGTGTAGTGCATCTTGAATTTTTGCCAGAAGGCCAGACCGTAAACAAAGAGTATTATTTGGGCGTTATGAGACGTTTGCGTGAAACAATTCGCCGAAAGAGACCAGAATTCACAGTGCCATCATTATTCGTAATTTTTTGACGAAAAATGCAACAAATACCATCCAACAGCCACCGAATTCACCTGATTTGGCTCCCTGTGACTTTTTTCTGTTCAATCGAGTTAAAAAACCATTACGGGGAACGCGTTTCAGCAGCCGAGAGAAAATAATGGAAAAATCGCCAACACACACAGAGTAGATGTACTGTTGACTAAGTAACTTTTGCAAATGTCAAGCTATGACGCTAAGATTTAGAGGGAATATCAACAACAGATGTACCAACTTAACAAAAAAGCAGAACTCAAATCGGAACGATGGGAGCGCCACACGGTGGTTATTCCGAGAACTTGTTGATAAAGGTAGATAGGGATGGTTGGTGACGCTCGACGGAGATAGACGTGTTTTTGTCTTTCTTCGTGAATTGAATTTTAATTTTGTTAAGTTTTAATTTAGTTTTAGTTTAATTTTAAGTTTGATTTAGTGATTTTTGTTCTATATACTTGTGAGTGAAAAGTTAATAAAAATTGGTAAAATAGTGATTTTTTGCGTAGTGCTGTGAATTGGTGTGTATACGGTGTTTTAATGTGTTGTGTTGTGGTGCTTAGTGTATATTCAAAAAATATAAATATATAATGGATAAATTGTATCCAGTTGTTTTTCTGTTAAGTGAGTTAATGGAAAAAAGTGTGGTGTTTGAACATGAGACGGGATCCTCGTATTCAAAATTTACATAACTGTACTTCTTAGATATGTTTAGGCAGGTAAGCTTCCGCTATATGCATTTTTATATGTGGTAGTGAAAACAATTATAATGTTTGATTTATTTGTCGCTTTGTAGTATGATGAAGTTCTACGGTAAATATTTATTGCTGTGAATTTCACTATAATGAATGTAATATAATATAATGGTATTTGATACATTTTTCAATTGGTTGTGTATGTGTGCGAAAAGATTTTTAGAAATACATTAATGTAAATTTAGCAACGATGGTACTTGCAAGTAGAGGACATACGAATATTTAATATTATTGTATTGTTCAAAAAACTCGTTCGTACTTTGAATGTATTGCTTGTTTCTATAATTACTGTTATAAAGCGAATTTCCGACTGTTGCATCGTTACCTAAATAAATACATACATGTAAATGCGGTTATGCAATAGCATCGAGCACGATTGTTTGGACATGGCTATAAAACAATTTTTATTTCGATGAAATGCGTAAATCAAATTTATATTTTTTAACCGTCAAAATTGCCGGAGTTTTCAAGGTTCAAATATTTTATTCGTAATATTTTTTTATTATGGGCAAAATAAAATTGTTTAAAATTTGTTTACTTTCATGAATTTCTAAATTGTCTGAATTTTAGATTTTTTAACCTTTTTTTTTGTCATGTTTTTAATGGTAGAGGCTTTTACCATAAAACCTTCCTTTTTTCATAGCTAAATAGGCTGAACTGGTCAAGTTAGGCGAAGATGTCACTGTTCTTACAGGATTAAGATGTTTTGCTAAAAAATAGTGAAGAGTGAAATTAGTACAAAATATTCTACCTGGTCTCCCATTAGGTGGTTAGAGGCAACTGGTTTCCATAAAGTAAAACGATTCCGCAGCGAAGTACTTTAATGTATTGGGTTATAGAAATGCATCAAAAAGTGGATACGTAAAAATGATTTATGTTTGAATATGTTTGTGATCGGAATGGCAAATTCTTCTTCTAAGCAAATACATGTTGTTTTGAATTTCATTGCATTAAATGTGTACCATATAACAAACAATATACTTATTACATACATATGTTGAGGTTGGATCTATTTTCGATTGTTGTACATATGTGTATAAATATTTATTATTATATTGTTGAAGAATCTTGTTTATTTTTGGATGTATTGCTTGTTCTTTAAAACTGTAAATAGGAAGAATTTTCGTTGGTTTTGTGTTGCACCAAACCCTATTGTACGAATAAGTTCAAGCACATGATATAAGTACGACAAGGTATGTTTGACAGCTGAAAGTACGTGGAGCGTGGCGTCATTCTGAGGTAATTGAGATATTTTTTTACGAATTTGTTTTGGTTTATTAGAATATTTTTAGGGTATCAAATCTTAACCAAACGGAGTCAATGTTACGAAATATATAACTCGAAGTGACGTCACAAAAAGGAAAGTTGGTGACCGGTCGATTGGTTGGAACATACCTCTGTAAATATTTATATCATGATCACTAGCTATGTATGTATACTATATACCTTGTTTCTTAAAGAAAGAACGAACATAATGTGAACATTGGAATTTACTTCTATCAAAAGCAAATTTAAAAAACCGAAGATTTTGTGCCAACTCAAACAAAATTTCTCTATTGCTCACGCTAAGTACAACTGGGAAACGACGCATTTTGTATGCATAGTTTATTGGCATCGAGCACTATCATTTTGTTATTACTTATAAGTATTTCTAAGTATGTACTATGTAGTTGAATAAGACCCACATGTAAAAGTGTGTTTGAACCTGGGGCCCTGTTCTCGAGTTCCACATCCATTTTCCATATGTGGACAGCTGTCAAAATACATAACAACGGAATATTTTCGAATGGTTACAAGCAGGTGAAAAAATTGCCCATATACGAAAATGACAATAATTACGTAGATTTTAGATTTACTTTTTGTGAATAAAAATTTCACAAAATTTGTGAATCACAAATCATTTCTTAATTTCTATTTTCAAATAAAAAGATTGCTCAAGAAACGGACTGACATATAGCAAAAAAAAAAAAAGTCGAAAATTTGCAGTTCAAATTTACTTCTAAAACTTCAGTAACCCAAAATAAAGCCCAACTTTAGGACAAAATGGCCAACAAAATTTCAAAGTAATTTACCTTTCTATTTTGGTTACTAATGAAGTCAGACAAAGAAACTCATACTTAAACCCAGACGCACAACTAACAGTGAAACTCAGACAATCAAACTGTTACTCAAACCGAGACGCAAAACTCACACTTGAACTATGATAAGCAAACTGAAATTCAGAGAGTATAGCTTAGAAATAGAAGACAAATTTGCGGTTTATGTGACTGAAACAAAGTTACTGGCAATAGGAAAGTGAAACTTAACTAAGAAAATTTAGCTGAAACGAGTTCCCCTGAACTTTCTATAGTTTGAGTTTGTCTGCTCAAGATTGAGTTACAGTTTGTTGTTTTTATTCAACTTTTTGTTCAATGACCTATCAAGATCGTTCAATTAGATTTTTATGTATGTCATTTTTTGCGTTTATAATATACTCTCTCTTCCTTCCTATGAAGTGGATTTCTACGTCTTTTTGTCAGATTTGTTTCTTCATCTCTCTTGAGCATCGACAAATAGTCCGCTAACATGTTAACATCCCTGATATCGGCTTTCCATTCTCAAATGGAGCTTTAAGTTCATAAGACATCAAAATTGCCTGTAATTTTTCATCAACTTTGTAATAATGTCTTTGTAATGCTCACTTCTGGTGTTTCCTAAGAAGTTTTCACAAACAACTCTAAAACGGAGCCAGCCAGCTTTCTTATGGTTTTTTGCATAGTTTTCTTTAATTTTAGCCTCTGTCAGAAACATTGACATTTTTTATCTAATGTCTTCACGTATTGCTTCATCAGCCCAAGTTTTATGTGTAGTGGAGGTAAGAGAATTTTTGAGGGATCTAATAAACGTTCTTGAATTATATTAGGTTTTCATGGTTGAAGACAGTCTTTTAGCGGCCACTGTTTTTTAATGAAATGGTTTTTTAGGTCTCTATTAAGTAATCTCATCTTCTGAAAATTTTGATTTTGGAATAATAGGTATGCAAGAGCTTTTGCGAAGTAGGGAACTGCAGTCTATTGCGCCGGAGGCTATGTACATACACTGTATCAAAAAATTGTCCGTACAGCGCTCGGTTAAGAAAACATTAATAAAAAAAACAATTAAAAACCAAACAAAAAATTCAGTTTTTATTTTTTTAAAACTCAAATTACATTTAAGAACCTGAAAATAATAATAATCATGATATAAATTAATTTACTTTTACGTTTGATATGATTTACAATTTAAACCGCCTAAAACGATCTCAAATAATTGTCCGTACACACAAAGAAGTTGAGGGAATTTGGTAACAAAGTCAGGTCTAATATTTGGTGCTGTAACCTATTCATGAAATGACACTTTGCAACCTTCTTTTCATTGAGAAAGCCAACTTCCGAGTTATTTCAGGGGGAATTTTTGGCCCATATCTCCACAATGACCCATTTTAATTGTTCCTTACCGCTAATTTAGTGTTCATGAATCTCTCGCTCCAAATAATGGTATAAATTATCAATAGGGCTGAGATCAGGTGGCTGGGGAAGATGAGGAAGTTTTGACTTTACATTGTAGAATAACCATTCCTTGATCAGCTTTGAAGAATGCTTCTGGTCATTGTCATATACGGAGCGAAAATCTTGTCCATGTCCCATTTTCTCAGCACTTATTAACAAATTATCCTTCAAAATATCTAAATAATCATATCAGTTCATTATGGTTTCAATGAAGGTCACATGCCCTACATTCCCTTCAGCTAAAAGCTCCCCAAACCATTATACTTCCGCCACCATGTTTTACTCAAGTTCAGTGTTAGGTTTACGCCACACCATAAATCGCCCATCTGAACCAAAACCGTTAAATTTACTTTGGTCCGAGGAAATAACATTTTCCCTGAACTTTTCAGGCTCATTCATATATTCCAAGGCATATTCCAAGCGCTTTTATTTTTTTTTTGTTGGCAAATACATTTCTTGCGTGTCGCATATCGACGATGCTCTTGTTTATGCAGAATATTGCATATTGTCTGAGGTTTTATTGCTCGAACACGCCACATCTCTAGCGATTTGGTTTTTTGGGAGTTCTGGATGATATATGGAATAGAAGCTCGCGGGCGGTTAGTTATTTTGGAAATTTCCTATAAACTTTTACCTTCACTCTCCAATTTAATGATCAAATTTTTAATATGTACACTATTTTTGGTACGAGAATCACACATTTTTAATTAACTGGGCAATATTTCATTCGTCATGAAAAAAGTACGACTAATTAAGTTTTACGCAATTTTGTAATTTACTGTTAGTTGAAAATAGGAGTACAACAAATAATAAATTGTTAATGTGCCATTGTTAATTTTCACAAAAGTGCAAGTGTACGGACAATTATTTGAGATCGTTTTAGGATGTTTAAATATTAAATCATATCAAACGTAAAAGTAAAATAATTTACATAATGATAATTATTATTTTCAAGTTGTTGAATGTAATTTGAGTTTTAAAAAATAAAAACTGAATTTTTTGTTTGATTTGTAATTGTTTAATTTTATCAATTTTTCTTTAACCGAGTGGTGTACGGACAATTTTTTGAGACAGTGTATATATCCCCAGTTGTTAAATAAACGCTCCAACTGCGGGCTGATGAGGCTGGGTTACACTGGCCAGCTCTTTGTGACGTCTCTATGTTAAATTCCAGAAAGTTCGCGATTTTGAGAAAGAAACTGGTCCACTACATCCAACTGATTTCCATCCACATTACTCCCTCGATATAAAGGATGCAAATAATTTGCCATCAACGCATAATTATTTTAGAGCCAATAGTTTTCTGTTTCTAAGCTGCTCTTCATACTCTTCTGGAAACTGAAAGATTTATATGTTTTAGTACCGACCAAGCAAAATTATATGGCATAATTTAATTACCTTTAAAGTTAACCAATCCAGTAGCCTTATTCTATAAAAAATAAGATAATGTTTACACGTGATAAACAATGAACGAAAAGAGAATCGAAAAACAATTTAATGTAATTTTAGCAAAAAATCACAAAGTTTACCCGTTTTCACGTTTACACATTATCTTACTTTTTACAGAATAAGGGTGCTGTACAGCATCTGCAATAGAATAAGACATACAAATTGGGTCGGAAATCTTTATTATACATTTCAAGCGTTCCAGCAGTTCCTCATCATAAATTAATTGAATTATTTCCGTTTTTAATTTGTGATTAGTTTGCTCCGCTGCTATCTTTTTAAATACCGATAAATTGTTAACAAAACAAGAACATGAGTCCCTGTAGCTATACCAACGTGTTTCTCCAGGCATTTTTATTTTTGATCCCCTATCTTGAATGACAAGACGTTTCATATCTGGATTTTTCATCTGCGCAAGTACTTTTCTGACTTTTGCAGCAATCTCTTCGTCAATAATATCCTTTGCTAGTATGTTGCCGATGTGGCCATTTCTATAGATTTTTCACAAATTTTGTTTAAGAATCCAAAAAACATAATTTATTATCTGTGGTTTGCAACATGTTGGCAACTTGTTTTGAGTTATTGGATAAATCTTCCAGCCTATTCTATTAAGAAAACTGTCTCTTGTGCTTGTGAAGCAATTTTTTCCCGCGAAGGTTTTTCTGGGCTGCGAAAAGTTCTCTTATGGTTATTGGATGACGTTGTTGGCAATGACGATGCGGACGATAAACCAAATCCCGAAGAAATCAGAATCAGGACGTAATGGGGTGGATGAAGCAGAAGTTGGAGATGAACTTTTACGTTCGCAATAAATTAGGCTTCTTCGTATGGTCTGTAGCAAGAAAGGCCTGAAAAAAACATTAAATAAGATTAATTTTAAGTGGACTGATTTCCCGTTCGTTAAAAAAAAGTATAGTAATTTTGAACAGAACTCACTTCCAATTCTGCTTCAATTAAGGATTCTTCATCAGCTACATTTCTAACAGCATAATAATTTTTCTAAGTGGATCAACAGAACTAAAAGTTTGAATTCCATGAATTTTCTTTTCAAATGGGAAGCTCTTTTAGCTCAATCGTGATGCTTGAAATCATCGAACTTTCCAAACGACTGTGCAAAAGCGGATTGGGAATTTGGTTTTCCTTTATGCTGATCGAGACATTCGAAATCATCGATTTTTTTAATCGACCAAGCGATATCTATTGCGCTTACTGCCACTGCACTATTATTAATTTATCGGTAATGCCTGATTTCACACACTCGGGGGTGGTAAAAAAAAAATTTATGTTACTGGTAACATTAATTGTAATTTATTAGACGAAAGAGTTCATCACAGATCTAACTACTATAATCTTAGTGGCAGGTTCGCGGAATTGCTTTATTTTTATAGTAGTTGAGCTTGTTGTTATTTATTGTTATCTTATATTATATTTCTTGTTGTTATTTATGTAGTGTTACTATTAAATTATTTAACTAATTAATATTGACTTTAGGATGCCAAGGATTGAAAGCAGTAAAAAAAATAATTTTTTAAAATAAGTGAATTGTCCTAAGCATGAACTAAACTACTAACTATTGACCGTCAAGGTGTCTGTAACCGGGTCGATCTCAATCCTATTCTAACCATCCTATCCAATCTTTCCAATTTAATGTAAAAAAGGGTGTACGGTAGGCCCGGCGTCATATTCAATTACCGGGTGATCCTGCTTAATGCTTGGTCGTACACTCAAAATCAATCAAAAAAAATACAAATGGCATATACAAATAAGGGCGAATAATCAATACAATCCTCGCGATAATTATTGGAAGTGAAAATGCATTCGACTTCTACAATTTTAAACGATTTAATATACATTTTACACAAGAAATCATCGAACGTCAAACTAATAATCCTCAATTTTATAATTTTTATTGAAAATCCTAATGCAATAAATCAAAAAGTATTTTTTTTTTGCAAAATAAAATTATTTTTTGTAACAAACATTATTTTGAATAGACGGAAATTGTGATTCATATAAAACGAGAGAACTAATTGATCAACGACTTAACAAATTTGGATTGGTTTTGAAAAATGATTTTGTGGCCACAACATTTCACGAAACATTAGTAAATGTTAAATTTGGCAAAGAATCGGAAGCTGAAATGGTTCTATGTATGAACTACGGCTTACATCCTGATTAGTGGAAACAGCAATAGAATGAAGTTGATCAACTAGAAAATGAAGAATATTATGAAGTTGAATATTCATTTCGATACATGCATTATTCTAGTTCGCAATATTACATAATTTTTCAAGCTTTCCTCTGTGCGAAATTAAATTTTACAGCAACATGTTAAGTAAACGTTCAATTTTGAGTTTGGACTAATTTTAGACCCTAAGACTCGTTGGAATACGTTGCTACTTATGATCCAAAGATGTTTAAAGCTCATTTATTGCATAAAAAGGGCATAGGATGATTTACAAATATTAAATTTGTTAGAAGATATTTCTGAAATAATGCTTAAAGATATTTGTTATACTATATAGTATAAAGTTACAGTTACAGAATTTTTACATTATGTATATCGGAGCATTAGTTGTTCAATGTATCAAAGATTTTCCTGTAAAGAACGAACGTTTCAATTTTCGCAATATGCAGTTATGGATTTACATTGATAATTTTATTTGTAATTGGATCTACATGATGTCCTATACAAAACGCGACTCATTTTTAATTTAATTATTATTATTTATTTATCAAAGATTGGTTTGCTTTGTAAGTTAATAAAACTCAGTACTGTATTTTCAATCGAATTAGACGAAATTGTATGTAATATTCAAACGAACAAAAAATCTTCTTTGTAAGCGAATTTATGTGTGAAAAATTAAATTGAAGAAATAAAGGGGGAATTTCCTGCACAATTTCAACAAGTATCGCCTAGTAGATCTGCCATATTTAGGTTGGTTAGGAAATTTAAAATATTCGGGACAGTTAAAAATCAACATCGAGGTCAACCTGCGAAGAGAAAACTTTCCAGTGTTGCCCAAGTTTCTCGCATAAGTACACAAAAAATTATTCGAAAAGTAGTAGTAGTAGTAAAAGCTAAAGTGAATCGTCTTGCTATTGCGCAAAACTGGAACACCAAAACGGAAATTATATCTTGAGGGATATCTGGTTTAGTGATGAAGTACACTTCTACCTCAGGGGTCACGTGAACAAACAAAATCAAAGATATTGAATCAACATAACATCCTCAAAAGGTAACTGTTTAGTGTGCTTTATCGGCTAAAGGTATTGTAATGGTTGTTGTACGACGAAATGTTACTTCAGCAAGTTATTTGGAGCTGCTTGGTGAATACTCTATTCCAACACTAAAAGAAATGGGATAAAATGAAATTAACGATGCATGGTTTATGCAAGATGGTGCTTGTCCGCATACTCCAGATGTGGTTTTTGAATCACCTGCACAATTTTTTTGATAATAGAGTCATCTGGAATCGCTTTCCTGACCGTTTTAATGGTGGTTTCCAATGGTCACGGTATTCACCGGATTCAAACCCTTGTGTCTTTTTTCTATGGGGCTATTTAACCGTGATTCGAACGAACGTAAGTGAAATTATGACTTATCTTCTCCTCCGAGTTATTAATTCCATTAAGGCTAGAAAAATCATTATTGAAAATGAGGGACTTTTCGTATTGCACCAAAATGGTTGCTTTATTGTTTTTAAAAAACCAACGAATAGGACACCCTATATATGGTTTGTGTAGTTTACTTTTTTTATTATGGCAAGATTAACCCACTGCTGGTCTGTCGTAACAATGGACATTTTTTTTAAGTCGCCGCAAATTTCCCAATTATTATTCGATCTTTTAACTATGGCGGTGTACCCTTTTTGAATTTGGTTATAAGTTATGATTACTTTCAAACAGAAATTCTCAATATTGTATGTTGTAATTCACGTTATCACAAACTTGTATGTTGTAATTCACGTTATTGCTAACTGTGTTATAATTTGAACCACGTCTTGTTCAATACATTTTTGATAGACTGATTTAGGTTGGGGTATCAATTTATCAAATAAGTAGGTAATTTGATATCCTGCATCTAATCTAATTTTCATATTGTTGCACACCGTTAATTCCTGCGAAAACATAGAATAATATGATCGTGCGTGCATCGTATATTTCAAGGCATAGGTTTTTCGATGAAATAATTTTAGAAACAAATGTAAAAAATTCTGAATTTATTTGGTAAAAATTAAATTTTTAAAACCTCATTGTCGACACCCACATGCAGACAAAAATTTGGGTAAGAGAATCAAACCCACATGAGTTAATTATAATTTGGAATAACCATTTCTTAATAAAGGCACCCTTTCACTGTTAAAGTCTTTAATTGTTTTCGTCATTTTTCGGAACAGATTCAAAAAGTTTCGGAATTGTTGTATCTATTTATAAATGCTTTGGTGAATTATCTGAACGCCTGATCTTTTTGCCTGGATTACATTTTCGTTTAGTAGTTTCTGGGGTAGATACTAATGGTTCCGGCATTTTTATCGATTTTAGTTTTTGGATCGCATCTATATTTTAAAATATTTACAACTCGACCTATTTTCTTTCATTTGCTTATTCCTAAATAATGGTTCATTGACGCTAACACCAAACATATTGGAAAAAAATTGCCCCCTAATATTATGTAAGAAAGATACTTTTTAATTAAAAATTGTACAAAATCGTCACACCTAACATTTGTTTACTTTTGTACCGCGCTCTTTTTAAATTCTTATTTGCACTTCTTGGTAAATTGCCCAATATTTTAAATAAAAAGGGTGGGTAGTGCTTTCAGACCAAAAATTAATGCTGTAATTGGGGTGATCTTCCGACTTAGAACCTCCAAATCAGCGTATTGGTCGTTATACAATTTTCCTAATATTTCTACGAAAAATGTATATGTAAATTTGCTAATTTTGGTAGTTTTGGGAGTTTATAGACTTGACACAAGCATAGCACAGATAAAGTCTAACAGTAAGTTTCATAATATTAACAAAATGTGAACAGCAAATAAATATCGGTATTATTGTTTTTTCCTTTTTTTAAACGACCGATTTTCTATCAAATCAAAATTGTATTGAGTACCATCAATCAATACTCATTAAATTTGTTAGAAAGCGCGTTTATTAGAGCCCTCGAACAAGATCATCTCTTTTGAAAAATTCAGATTTTATTTTCCTTAAAACTGCTGGAATGGTCATGTCTGGAGTATTAGCTTTTTGATATAGTTCAAGATTAGTTGAAGTTACCAAATATAAATATGCATGTATAGTGTGCAATTTTGATTTCCGAAATTAATTTCATTTTGTTTCGCCGTAAACCTCGGTTTTGCCTAAATAACTTTCTGGGGCCCATATTCTTGAAAATCACCGAAAAAAGTCGCCGGTGACTTTGGTATCAAACAATTTAAATTCTCAAGTGAAATGACGTATTTCACTATAAAATAACGGGCGACTATTTTTGATCGAATTTCAAGAATATTGGCCCGGAACAGTGAATAATTTCGTCTTCGTAGCCTTTGGTATAAACTTTAGTAGGTACTCGCATTTCATTATTTTTGAAGGTGCCTTCACAGAGCGAGATTATAATCTGAGATTTCTTATCCCACTTTTCTACCAATTAAATTGCTTAATTTTCAAAAGTAAACGCCCTTTTTTGGCCAACTCAAGTTAAATTTTTTTTATCTTATGAGCAAATAATCCAATTCATACCAACATAACAAGAAAAAACAACAATAAAAAAATAATCTCAGATTATAATCTCGCTCTGTGAAGGCACCTTGAAGGCACCTTGAATATCTCAAATTTTTATTGTTGCTTGTGTAAAAGCCTTCCATGATCCATAATACAATTTTTTTTATGTTTTTTACAAAGTACACGCATAGTTTGAAAATGTGGTGGATTAATTCTCTCATTTCGCTTTTGGTGGAAGATTTCAATAACTTTTCATTTGAATGTGTTAATGTTAAGTTTTTATTATTTTTATTACCCACAACCGAATCGCTGTACTCAACATTCTGAATTTCTTGTTGGTCTATGAATTCCAATGCGATCTTATCGAAATCGCAAACTTGAGTTTCTTTCCTAAGCAAATTAAAATGTATTTGTTTTACTGCAGTAGAACTGGCAATGTCGGATATAGCTTTACTACAGAAAATATCAGCTTTTTGGTGATACACACAGGCTTATACTTTCAGTAGAAAATGTACGTTCTACATTTTTGCTCGGCTCGTCATCAATGTGCAAGACAGCTTGATTGTTAGTAAATTATTTATACTTCAGCCAAACATAGGATAAGTTCGAGATATTTTGACGGCTATGCTTATACAATACGGAATACCAAATTAAAAAACAAAAAAAATATTTTATTTAAACTGTCAAATTTAAAATAATAATTTTTCAATGACTGTCTGTTTTCCAACTTAGTCTTATTAAAATTACAAGATCCTCTGAGAGTAAGCTCAACCTTTGATGGTTGAACGAAGATGTCTATAGCTAACTATTTGTATGCGCCCTACCGACTGGAAAATTCTGTGAGCTGGCCAATCTTTGGATAATTTTGGAATATTTGGATTTATATCTGTGTGTAATATTTATATCCGGAAGCTGCCCAGTTTTTGTTTGAATCATATTTCAAACATTAATTATTTATAATTTGACATTTTACAGTTTTATGTGAAATAACAATTTTTTTGCCGATTATATAATCATGCACTAATAAGCTTTTTGTTATTTGGTGAAAACTTCACAATCGTTCATTATTCAATTTTTTCGAGATTATTACAGGTTTTGCAATGACTGCTTGGTGTTTTTCAGATGAGTTGAGATTCTTAGTGGTTCCCCACTGTGTTTTTGGGAATATTCCAATTTTTTTAATATGAAGAGTATTCTACAATTGTAAATTTATTCGACCATTTCGAGATTATTCGTGTTTCTCGATATTCCTTGAAATTTTCAAGGTTTTGGTCTTGTTACAGAATTAGCGATTTATTGAGACTTTACTTGTTTTTAGATTTTCAAAATTTCCATAGCATTGAATTAGGATAGCTTTGGTGACTTTGGTGAATGTTGAACTGATGATAGATGAAATTTTTTAGGGGTTTTTTTAAATTTCCCAAGGTTACTTGGTATTGAGATTATTTATTACTTTCAAGATTATTGTTAAATAATATGTGAGAGTTGTGAGATTTCGAGATTATATTCGAATATACTAGATTAGAACTCCAAATTTTTTGTTATTACCGAAAATTATTAAGTTCCCAAAAGAAAATAATTCAGAAAAGTAAAGTTATTGTTGGAACTTGCGGTCGTTTAAACCAAAATCCTTAAAATGGATTTTGCCCTAAATATTTATACTACAAGGTTTTAGCCAAAGAAACCTGTTACGTCTGTATGATTTTTTGGTCGCCTTGATGAACAAAAAAAAATGTTTAATACAGTGAGGTGACAAACGTTGTGAAGATGGGATCTTGAAGTGAATAGTGCAGACCTAGTGTTAATATTTTTTGTGGTGACTTATCATTAATTTTTTTATTTGAACGGGTTGATTTATTGGCAACGTTTTATTTTGAAGTTATCAACCTCTTTTGGTACACTCTGTTACGAATGAGCTTTGGCTCAAAATAGAGTGTACCGAAAGTTAAAAATTTATGTCAACAATAAATAAATAAATAAATAAATAAATATTGTGGAGGCCAAAATTAAACCCCAGATTTCCCTGATCACTATGTAGCTACAAGGATGTGCTGGCTGCTATAGAACCGATTTTTTCAATCTAAAACTCGTTTAACCAGTTAAAACCGGGTATTTAACCGGGTTACACTATATAGGTGTATAAATAGCTTATTCAGAAAAAGTTACACATTACTAAAACTTGGTATTCACATACAGTAAAAATTTTGAAGCTGAAAATCATAACATTTTTGAAACGATGAATTCGTTTCGAGGGCAATAACAAAAAGGTTAGCTCCATCGTGTGGTCAACCACTGTTTTTAAAAGACGATACCTCTAGCTAAATTTACCTATGCGCCGTGTCCGCCGGAAATCTCTGTCGGCTGGCAAATCTTTGATAGAGTGAGCAACTAAGTTCAATTTTTGTTTTGTTTTTTCTTGTTATATTCTCAGTAATGTTCTGAGTCAATAACAAATAGTCATACTTCATCGTCTTGGTTTAATAACAAAATATTTTTGGTGGTTTTTTTATGTTGAAATCAAAAGCTTGAAGCCAATACCATTAATTTTTATATGGTTATACCTGTGCCCAATTCTTGCCTGCAACTTTCATTAATAGTTATTTATGGTACTAGTGAGCAAAACGAGATATTATCCATGAGGAATAAGTTTGTCCCACGAGGCGATAGCCGATTTCTAGAACGTAACGACAATTGGATTTGTTTTTTGGATTGTTAAGTCATCATTTTCCTTAGGAAGAACGTTGTCCAATTTACTTGATGTTTAATAAGCGCAACATGTGTTCTAGATATCCGATGTTTTAACAAGCATCTGAACCGCATTTTCAATGTTCCACTTACGCCGATCCATTAGGCATCGCATTAACATTATTTTATCATTGATTGTAGTGAAGGTCTGTTGCTATTGTAATTGGTGTCATAATCTAAGAACGTAACGCGTATCTACCTTAAATTTTTTTTAAAATTAGTATCAGTTAGCAATGAAAATAATAAAAATTTTATATATGTACCTAACACACAGTAATTATCTGTATATCTGTCTGATCTATACATACCATTGAATTATTCCAAATGAAGGTTGCGTGAGTGGAGCCAGGATTTTTGGAGTTTACTTTAATTTAGTACTTCAGATTATTGATAAATTCTGGTTCTACTCAAATATTGGAAATAAATACATGTACAAAAATCGGATTGTTAAATAGAGTTTGTGAAATTAGAAGGATATTTTTATAGAACTGAGAAAGTTCCCAAATCCAATATAAATTATTTGTAAAAAGTCACGCCTTCTCTAAAAGTTACACGACCTCCCAGAAGATTCATCTGGTTCTTAAACTAAAAGTTAAAGGTGCGCTGGACAATTTTATGCAAATAGGAGTCATTGAACCCATTAAGGAACCATCTGATTGGTTGAGTAACCTCACTCTAGTGGAAAAGCCAAATGAGGCAGTCAGACTTAGTCTTGATCACAAGTGCCAAGGGTAAAGGCACTCAAAAAGGAACATTATTTGATCCCAAACTAGATGATCTTAAGGCTCAGTTGTCTGATTGTGAGTACTTCACAGAGTTAGACTTGAAGGACGGGTTCTACCAAATTGAAATAACTCCGAAATTATCGGAGTTATGTCCTTTCAGTACCTGTTTTCGAAGTTACAGGTTCAAGCGACTGCCAATTGGCATTAATGTTGCTCCAGTAGCGTTCCACAAGCGTTTTGCAGCATACATTTTGTAAAGAGAACATAAAGACTGATTTCAATAAGATTAAACCCATGATAAATGTGCTTCCTGGGTACGATTAATTATTTACAAAGTTTTATTCTGAGCTTAGTGGAAAAAGCGGAGTTACTATGTCAATTACTGAAAAACAATACTGAATTTATGTGGTCTGCAGTACACTCAAATAGAGTGGAATTATTGAAACGCGAGTTTGATGCGAGTAAGCAAATAAAGTTTAATTTGTTATTATTATTTTTAATAAACCTAGCATTTAATAAACCATTTTACATCAAATTTCTTATTAAATCAGTATGATATGTTGTTGTTGTCAAGATCTTAAATGAGACAATAGTCGTATTTCCATGAGAATTTTACAACAACAATTACTCACTATACGAATTAAATAATTCAAACAAAACGGCATTTTAGGGCGTCTAGTAATAATCGACTTGTTCCGGTATTTATTTGTTCCAATTTATGGAACAAAACCTCAAATATCGCCTTACTTGTTATTAGATTAGCATCGTCCCGGCTTAGGGCATCTACGGCCAGTTTTATTGGCTCTAAAGTTTCGATAAGATGGCTTAATAAAGGATAGTTATTTTTGTCCCACATACTAGTCGAATTCAATTCTTTCAAAGCAGAAACAATACAATTTTTTACCCTTAAAAATCGTGTTATCATGTTCGCCAACGAATTCCATCGCGTCTTACAATCCAAAATTAAAGACAATTCCCTTCCCTCTTGAATTCTAATGTAGAGCGCCATTTCGCAATGGTGATTTTCGAAAAAATCGACAAATTTTACGAACCTGTTCAATAGGAGTTTTATATTTCGCTGAGATTTTTTGTGGGTTGATATTTAAAATTTGTATGATTTCCTCATCTTCCCATTCATCGCTTGTTCCTCCAAAATCGGAAACGTGGTTTTGATCCGGATCGTCATCAATCTCCTCATACTTTGCGGTTTTGTATAAAATATCTGTAATAGCCAGATGAACAGCATGGTCATAGCACTCCTGGTTTAAAATGTGTGATAGTTGGCCATATTTCACCATAACTCCTGCACCATCGTTCGTTGAGGCAACAATATCTGGCAATAAATCTAGTCCAAATTCTTTTAATTTGTTTTCAACTAAATTCAAAATAGTTTTCGCATCACATACTCCACTGATAAAAATTAAACCCAAATTTATCAAGCGTTCTGTTGACTTAACATTTATATTTATGTATCGCCGATTGCGTAAATTGGTCCACTCATCAATAATAATTGAAAATTTATCCCCATTCATTTTCATTTTTTTGATATCCTCAGTTAATTCAATTTTTGTTCCGTCGTAAAACGTATAAATTAATTTCATGATTTCATTATTATTTTTTGGTAAATTAAACCCATTACGCCGCAGTGACTAACGAATGTAGTTACAATTCACTATTGGAATTTTACTGAAAAAATTTTCAGCTACTAGTGTAGAAATAATTTGCATTAATTTGACTTTTGGTTCAATTTTAAAATTAAAACTACTTAATTGCTTTGTCTTTTTGTTTGAGGTAGTCCCTCTTGTGATTTTTTTGATGGCTCTGCATCATCTTCATGAAGATGCCATTTGCCCGAAATGTTGTGTATAGATTTTAAATGAGTAATAAGGTCACTTGTATTAGATCCTTTGGACGACAAATTTTTGTTACATATTTTGCATTTGGCCTTTTCTTCTGATGTTTTTTCGAATTAATTCCATACTTCTGATTTACTCATTTTGAGAACCTGAACATACAATTAAACTTTTTAAACATTCATGCATATTCTTACGTAAATGCAATAATAGAGTTTTGAATTACTTGTTAAGTTTTACGAATCAACTAACTGTTGCGGTAAAAAGAGAATAAAAAATGTCGTGCTTATTCGTCTGCTGTCGAATCGAATTTTGTTTTTTCTGTTTTTTCGATCAGGGTTAAGCAAACAATTCTCGTTAACAATAAATAGTGACATCTGTGTTTGGAAATTTTATCATTCAGCATACGAGTTTTTATGCGAAGCAGCGAATTTTGATTTTATAGTTTATGTGTTAAATAATAAAACCTGGCTAATTAATGGAATCACATTTAAATAAAACCGGTTATTTCGAACAACAAACCCGGTTTTCGGTATTTTCGAAAATTTAATAAATACCGGTTTTTTAACTCCGGTTTTTTAATACCGACAAACTCTAAGCCGATTGTTAAAGTTTACGTATATAGTATAATAGAAAACTACCAAACTTCAACTAAACCTTCATTAGTTGGAGCTTTGATACTAGCCAATTATTAATTAGCTGTTTATAAATGGTATGCTGGTTATGCAATGTAATGCTTGGTAAACAGAAATATTATTTTAATTTTGAACTATTGAAAACAGCATTTTGAGCTTTTACAATTGAAACAAGAACGGATGAGTGATTAAATTATCATAACTTTTTAAGTAAATCGTTTTCACATTTTTATATTTTTTTATGTAAATTTTTCATCGGATTTTTATTTAAACCAGTACGACACACAGCGAGGTTTCGGTCGTGCAAAATACATTAAAATCCTTTTTCTTCAGATATTAATCTATCTAATATTTTAGGTTCGGTCCTTCTATCTATAAAAACATAACTCGAAGACTAACTCCACAAGTAATATAGTCTTGCGCAGACTCTTAGACTTTGCTAAATTCCTGTGAAACATACTAATCTAAAGTTGATTTAGACACATAAAACTATTACCAATCAAACTTTTATATATTGTATATTAATAGTCTTTTGGACTTCTGGTGGTATTAAACCTCCAATTGTTAAAATTAATGACCTACAAAATATTAATTCCTTCTACCGTAATTTGTTTTATGGGAAAAACTCTGTTCTTATCAAATAATTGCAGTCTTTCATTATAGAATGTTGAATCTATATAGTTGATGTGTATTGGGGCGTGAATCTTGTCGGAAACTGTTCTTTAAATGGGAAGAAAGCTTCTATTGATATCTTAAAGTCACATGGTTAAGCTTGTGTTGAGATTTTTCAGGCCAATAATTCATTTATAATGTGGGCAATATATTTAATCATGACATTTCTATTTTATTTTATGCGCTAACAAATATTTATAAGCCAAAACATTTATAATAAAAGGAAAATACTGAGAGTGTAATAAAATCAGTACAACACAATGTTACCCTATAACGCTAAAATAACAACATGAACAGCAAAAAAATCAAATTATTTATCCTTAAATGGTCTCGTAAAATACATTTAACTCAATTTCTGTCAACAAAATGTTTTTAACGAATTATTTTGTTGTTTATAGTGGCTGTTTTAACACACCACATCGCTAAATTTCATATATAGTTCATAAAATATATGTTAACACTTTTTATAGTCCCAGTGACACGTTTTTGGTATGTGCATATGTGTTTGGGTTGGATTTTATTATTTGTTGTTGGCAAAAACAAGTCGACAGAAATAAAGAATCAAAATCAAACCATAATAAAAAAATGTAATGGGTGAATATCGCCCACCATACGGTTGTTGAGGCAGATATCAGGGATATTTAACAAAACATAATATTTCTATCTTCCTATCCATATTTCTATTTAAGCAACCGTTTACTTCCTAATCCTAGCGTAAATTAAAATGTAATATACAATAGATCTCGATAATAACAATCATTTAAGAGATGCTAACCTGCAATCAAAAAAATGTTAATAGGGTGCGAACCCCCCATTATTATAATGATTTGTAAATATCAAACGTCAATTGCATTTTCTCTCCTATTATATATGTGTAGTATTTGTGTGATTGTAACAATAGAATATTTTCAATAAAAAAATAGGGAAAAGGTAGGAAAAGGTATATCCGATCGAAACGAAAAGTAAAATTAAAATAACAATAATAACAGTAATAACAAAATAAAAAATTATTATACATTTTTCAATTCAGTAGAATGGAAAATAATTAGATTGAAGATGAAAATAATTTTCATTATTATGGTAATTTTTGGTGTGCGATTTTATTTTTTTACCATTCAAACTTTGAATTTTGTAATGGTAATTGGTTTTCAAGTAGGGATATCGAAAATGTTTTGGGTATGGGAATTTTATGATGATGATGATGATGACTGTTACACCCAGATACAAAAGCAGATTCTTTTTATGGATTTTTATAATTATTTGAAATCTACAATATGGTTATTGTGCACACAATATTTTTATTACCAATTGAACCGTACTATATAGGAATAGATCTGATTTTATAAAATCAACAAGTACAATAAACGAAAAATGGCGTTGTGCAGATTTCGTAGGTGGTAAAGGCCGATTTGGTTTTATTGAATTTGTAGAGATTAAGTTTATCTCTGGGAAAGAGTATCACTTAAAGATTTACGGTAAATACTAGAAAACGGAACTAGCAAAACCGAGTCTGTTTGATTTTGTTCGTTTTAGGCATCTCAACTCAAGCAAAGCGCTAAAGCGAGAGAGATGCCTTATATCCTCGCTGTTGATATCTATTAACAAATAATTATTCGAAAAGTATTAATAGATCTTTATTGAGTACTAATAGATCTTGAGAAGACTAATAGACGTTGATCAAATAAGAAAAACAAGGTATGGCTAAGATATCTAGATGGTCGGATTCCAAAGTTATAGATACGTAAAGATTCCCTTCATAACACATTCACGTAGGAAACTATGACAATAAAAGTAGTATACTAGATACTTTCAAAATTTTATTTTGCTTATGAATAGAATGAATGAAAATGGTTTTGTTTGTATGTATAATATATATGCTAATTTAATCAAAGGGCCCAAGCGACTAAACGTAAATTGGGAACTAGAAGCGAAATATTGTGTAGGGTATATTTACAACAAAACAAGACCAGCAAATATGTTTTTAAATAATTTAACGTCATAAAGAAACATCTTGAAAGACTACTTTTATTAAAACTAACCCCAATTACGTTTTAAAAAGAAAATACTTATTTTCAAAATTTTTAGAGAAAGTTGGCTGTTATGCCATTTAGTTGTACCATGTGTATTTTATACCTACTATAAAATTGTCGCTTATTCCGCACTTATGCCATTTGTGTTATACAAATATAAATATTCATGTAGGTACTCATGCCTTTAAGTATATTTTATAATAATTTTGATCGTTGACATTATTTTTTTGATTATAACCAGTTCCTTTTATTAAAAAATTATACATATTTCAGGAATAAAAATTAAAAATAAAATAACAAAATGTTAACAGTCCTACTGTTAATTGAAAAGTATTACAAATTAATAACAATATCAATTGTTATTAGTCAGAACAGCCTCATCTTCGTCATCAGTTTCTGATAGAGCATCAATCACAGCGACACTGATTTTCAAGTTAAGATAATCCAGAATAAACTCATGTGGAACTATCTTTTTGTCACACATTTTTTTCAAGTCTCTATATTTTTTTCATTAATGGGCAATTCCCCATTATAGGCAATTTTAGGTTCACCGGTGTTTAGTTGGATAGACACCATGTTTGGAGTTATCAGTTTTGATAATTGATGTTGAATCTTTCAACACAACTATTTGTTGAATATCCTTAAATTTGATTTCTTTCCGTGGTTTAGTTATCGTGAATATTTTACTATTTTTTGGAATCATTGCGGTCCAGTCAAAGAAATCAAAATAATTCATGGAAATAACATCATACGGTTTAGGGTTTGTTCGTGCATTTCGTAAAATGATTGACCATTCACGAAATGACCAAACAGTCTTATGTTTAATTGATTTTTCTAAAACTGCATGCATTGAATCCACGGGCATGTACGTATAACCCAAAAAAGTAAGAATAATTTTGTCTATATTAATTGATGTTTTCATAAAGTATTTTAAAAACGCAACCATTGATCGGTTCTTATTTTGACCCGGACAATTATCACAATATAACGAGACCGTTTTTATATTCGTACGACCATCCACATCTTTTAAAAATCTATAGAAATTGCTTCAAACTTCATTTGCTCCTCTTCGTCCAATATTTTCACCCCATAAATAACATATTCCATTTTTTGTGCAAGTTACGTAAATCGTGAAGTTATACGATGCACATTTTCTATAGTAACCCATTAGCATGTTGTTTCCTACTGGAGTATTCAATACCTTTTGTAAATCAAAACTTGCAACTAGTAACGATGAGTCGTTTTCCGCTTTTTTTTGATCTGACAGAAACTTTTTTTTTAGGTTTTCTTTTTGCTTTAAATGAAGATCAATTTCGTTTCGCTTTTCCTCATCCCTTTCGCTTTGTGGGGTATGGTCCCATCTTTCGCATTTTTCACACTTATCTTTTTTTACCAATATTATAATCATTTCGAAAAATTTTTATAAATGTGTCGTATTTAACATAATCACAATTATTCCCAATTTGCTTAGTCTTATACATGGTATATAAATTGGTCAGCGATTTCATAGAAGATGGTAGGTATTTCCGAATACTTGATCCACGACAATAATGCGAAGGTACTGCTGGTAAAGCCTGTATAAACCTATCAATATTGGATCGAATACCAGGAGATATTTTGCGGTACGATCTTTACTCAACAGCTTGTAAATCTAGTATACTCAAATCTTTGTACACCAGAGTCTCGCTATGCGTCTATTCTATGTGCGTCTATTCGCTCTTGCGTCGGCTAAAAAAAACGTTAAATTAATTAACGAATTATTATTAATAAAGTGATATTATTTATATTATTTATCATACATATTTGTTTTATTTTAAATTCTATGTGGATTAATCTTCCGCAATACTTTTCGGCCACAAATATTTTAAATTGTTCGTATGCGTCGAAATTCAGTTTGCGTCTCTCCGTGTGGAACCGAACAGGGACGCAAAGCGGGACCTTGGTGTATTTGTCTATCACTGTTCTGATAAACCGTATTGAAATAGCCAGAGTACACATAAGGTATTGTTTACAAACAGGTGTGCCTAACTCATCATCGGGTAAAAACAGTTTGTAAGTATTTGTTATGCGTCTAATGTTGGATGTTTTATTTCTTTTTCTTTGAACAGGCCCCACACTAATACAATTATTTTGATACTTATGTTTACCGTCTAAACCATGAATGTTCCAAAATTGCTAAAATAAACATTTCCAAATATCCTCAGAGATGGTATTGCATTTGTTGGTGCAAGTTTTCCTCTTTAGGCAGGGATTTGTTTTCATTGTTCTCTTGTCAACAACCTTACCTGTTTTTGTTTGGTATTCAAGTCCATGAAGTCGTCGAAAGGTGTTAGGGTGTTTTGTTTGTTTTTTTTCCTACGACTGGTCTTACCAACGACGTTTTCAGTATTAAGTTCATCTAAAGTACTAGAACAATCAGATTCGGTAATTAGAGAGGGGTCTTTATCTTTATTTAAACTTGAACGACACGTAAATTCATAATTTTCATCATTGATATTCAAAGGTAAAAACGGTAAAAATTATTGCAATTTTTATGGATCAAATATTTCATTATCATTCAAAAGTTAAAGTTACCTGTACGCGAAGAATTTCTTCTTGTTGAGTGCCATCGCTGTTTATCGTCAAAAGTGATACCTATGTTCCTTCTTCAATGTTACCATAATCGGTTACACTTCCGCTTAGTACACTAATGGTCTGAAAATTTAAAAAATAGATTACGCAATCTATGCACCTAAAATATTTCGTTATTAGATAAAACATACCTGAATTTGACGAATTCCTTGATAATACGTTTTGGAGGTGTTATTTTGAAATTCGTCCACAATCATTTCAATAAATTCATTCGAATTTCTGGAATTATGAGATTCAGGAATCAGAGGAACCTCTTCGTTTGAATTTGATAAAATTATATCACCAAAATTCCTTTCTTCGACATCCATAGGAATTATTGTTTTAAGATTTTCATCACGATTTGCACTGAGAGCAACTAATGCAGTATTAGTTCCACATATTCCACTTTCATTTTGGCCTCTGAATAACTGAATTTAGTGAAAATGTGTTATATAAGATAGGTAGGGTAATCGAAATATTTCGATGCTATGCGAGAACTAAAATTACCTGTACATTAAAAATGTCTTGTTCATGTATGCCATTGTTACTTATGGTTAATGTTTCTTCAATATTACTAATGGTTTTGCCGGTTTTATGTTTTAGGTGTGCTATCGCAACATATCTGTTAGCATTTTACCCCGAGAAGCCATTACTAGAAGAAAAAAATCATATGGCACAAGTCCTTAATATACTGAAAAAGTGACTCTTATTCTTTTCCTGATAGATAACTCATGTATTTGTGGTTTATATTTGTTATGCAAACAAATAAAATGACTTTCAAACCTTTCATATTGTTACTGAACTATTACCTATTACTTAAAATAATTTATATTGCAATTTAAATCAAAATAAAACTGAGAACTTTTATAAATTATTTAAATCCATTTGGCACAAGCGACATTTGCGCAAAAAGTTATTTTGGTAAACTCTACTACTTACTATTGCAATATAACTTGAAAACTCTATGTAACTATAAAATATTAAAATTGAAAGCATCTAATAAAAAAAAATACTAATTTTTAAAATTTTTTTGCAATATTTAACACTTATAGAAACCTGCTTATTGTTCATACGTTTTGTCGCTTGTGCTGTTAACGATTATATTTATTTCAAGTGGCACAAGTGCATAAAAATGCTAAATTTATTAACGTTATTCATATTATAAAATACACAAAGTCATTAGAATATTATCTTACCTTTGCTTTCCTTATTATTATTCTTTCACAACACATAAAATTTTCTCCCTAATTGTATTTTAAATCCACTGTTTAGCTTATACGTTTGAAATCCATAAAACATCCGATTCGTATGAAATTCTTTGCGTTATGCCACTTGCATTGGAAAAAATGTATCGAAACCACAAACTTGTGCCGTTCGATATATAGAAAAACGGCAAAAACGACGAAACCAATTTATTTATCTTTTTTCTGTTTACAGTTATCGAAAGAGAAAAGAGAGGAGAACAATAAACAATTAAAATCATGATTTCACAATTTGTGTCGCTTGAGCCCTTTGATTAAATTAGCATCGATTCTAGCGGATACCCGGCGTGCGCTGAAATGCCTTTTTGTAGCAAATAGTATTGATATTGATATATATATATATATATATATATATATATATATATATATATATATATATATATATATATATAATAACGGATACCCGGCATGTGCTACTACTTGTTTATTTATTAACTTTTTTATCTTAATGCTAGCGGATAAACAATATTTTGAGTTTTTTCGGTAGGTGTGTAAACATAAAGATTTTTCGGCGTTCCAACTCTGGAGCAAGCAACATATAATTGACCGTGCGAAAAACAGGAATTTTCTAAGTTAAAACCAGCAACACTTAGCGATTGGCCTTGAGCCTTGTTGATGGTTATGTCAAAAGCCGGACGCACTGGAAACTGTAATCGCTTGAAATCGAAGGGCAAATCGGTTGAAATCATTGGAATTCGTGGTATCAGCACTGAGCATAATATTAATAGAGGAGCAATTTGTATGAAATACAAATGTTCACTAAAAATAAAATCGATTTTTCCTCGATTTAAATTTCGAGCTCAACGAAACAATCATATAAATTTCGGCACGGATTGGTTTTAGCTGTCTCACTTGACAGGCGACGGTAGCAAATTTTGGAAAAGGAAGATTTAATTTGTTTTTTTAATTAAATAAATAGCGATTTTTAGTTATTAATATTTCCACACCAAGAAATAAATGGCGCCACTTTGACTGAGACAGCTAAAACCAATGCTAGCCAAATTTCTAATATTTCCGAATGCCTCTTTATATCTTTCGTATTTTCTATAAGCAAAAATTAAAATGGGAATTTAAAGGCGCTACTAAATTTTACGTTAAAACAAAACCAACCACCAATTAGGCCATGGAAAACATTATAGGTTTTGAATACATAGATAAAATCGAATGAAAATAATGAAAACCATTTAGTTTTCGTCACATTTCCTTGTAAAGATAAAAATTTGATTTTACAAAAAAAAAATGTTTGGCGGGATGCTAAAATGAATTTTCGATACAATTCTGGAATAAGGATGATCAAATTTTAATTAAACCGATTTCTAAATTCTTAATTAAGTTTAAATTTGGCCAATTAGGACGGAACTTGCAGGTTTTTCCTTAACCGATTTGGACTTAATCTAACATTTATTTATGTCCGATGGAGATCGGACTCGCAGGCATGATCTAATGCCAAACACATGCAACACAAAAACTATGTGCGAACGGTGTTGAAGTGTCAATCAACACAATTCGACGTAGGTTTTGAGAATTCGACATTAAAAATAGGTACACGTAGTAAAAACCTTTGTTGAAAGAGTGGTACCTCGGGAAAAAGCTAATTTGAGCAAACGAAACTGGGGTCTTTTGAAGGCAAGGCTTAGAAGAAATATAATAATAAATACACAGCAGATTGTTCGCATTCTCAAAAACATTCGAAAATACCCTAATCCAGAATATGCGGCCAAATTAAGTGAAAGTTTCACTAGGAGATGTCAGTTTTTAATATACAAAAAAGCGCAACTGAGTTAGTTTTAATGTCTATTATGAGAAATAAATATCAATTAGTATATTTTTGGGTTTTTGTTGTTTTCTTTGAGATATTTTCTTGTGAAACATACTGTAGTTCAGTCTATATAACTGACCATCACCATAATTCTCTAAGAAATAAAATGGGTAGAGTTAATAAAACCAAATAAGTGCTTTCACTTCGGTTTTTTCCAGTATGTAAAATTTGTGTATTTTCTTGATTCTCGATTCACTTGATGTTTTAAGTAACTGTTTTATTTATTACCAAACACTTAAGATCTTCCAATAGACAACTAAAAACTGTGAACAAAGAAAGGAAATCCTTTTTCTTCTTCCTAGTATACTTGATTTACTAGGTTGGATACTAGGAGACTTTATTAGAATTGCCAGAATTATTAATAATCGAAAAATGAAAAACTTTCGTGGATGCCTATTTCGCGGCGTCCTACCAAAAGTAAACAACTTTTGAGAATTAAGGATGAAAAAGTAAGTTTGTAGCGGTCTACATTTTGGTTGAAAATGGCGACAGTAGAGGTGAGGCGCATTAATCTTTTTCGCTACTCAGGTGATCTTGGGTATCAAAGTGGCTTGCCTGAAGTGTTAATTCTCATGTAGCTTTTGAAAAAAATATCATGGCTATGATGCGCAGTTCTGTCGAATAATGGAGAGCATTTAAATGATGGTTATGAGGGGGGGGGGGTGCAAACAACAGCACCTGTCACCTCTAGGATTTGGTGGAAAAGACACAGATGAAGACGAACAGGAAAGGACCCGGGACAACAAAATTAGCTGATTAGTAGACTCAAGGTTTTTTACTGAATTGTCACAAAATGAGTACTAAATTATTTACATAAATAAAGAGAATTAAATTATCAAAAGAACTACTATAGAAATTATTAAAAACCCGTACCCGTAGTAATTAATTGTAAGTATAGGGCAACTATTACATACTTTAAAATTAGAGAAAACTTTTATTTAAAAGTTTACTAGCTTAGATTTTACAATCAACCCTAAACGAAAATTTCGGTATAGTATATTTCTTAAGGGTTGACTTTAAAAACTAAGTTGATTTTTTTTTATATTACTAAGGGCCATTATCTTTTACAGAAAATTTAACTCTAATCAGAACTTAATTTTTTTATAGATTTACCTATTAATACAAAATAAATACTGATAACAAGAGTTACATTTTTCGTAAAAAACAATACATACTGTTAAGTAGGTTTTCTATAATTTTTCTGAACGAATAATAGCAGAGCCTTCTAGAGTATAGAGCCATAATCTTAATGACGTATTTTTTAGAAGCTTTTTTAGTGGTATAACTTTTCACTGATTTTCATAGGAATCCATAGTAAAAATGGTGTTTTTTAGCTTCAAGTTTTTCAATGAAAAAAGCAAAAACGTCATAAAATGTTTATATAAAAGTTTTCTACATATCTTTAAAACAATATACAAGAAGGCCATATTGGTATTAAGTAAATATTAATTGCAGAAATATTAAAATTAAATTATTTCTAAAATATATTTTTTCGAACTTTCATTTTGAAAAATACAAGAAGACATAAGTGTTGAATTTTGTGGCTGATTTGAAAGCGGTCTCAGATTTGCTGTCCCACATAAATTTTTGATCTTTCTTCAAGAGATTATTTATTGGGTACAACGTTGAGCTTAAATTCTGAAAAAATTGACCATAGTAATTGATAAGACCGACGAATGCACGGACTTCTTCCACATTAGTAGGGCGCTTCATACCCTGTACAGCTTGAACTTTTGATTTTTGTTTAAGAATGCCATTACGATTGATCAAGTATCCACAATATTCAATTTTGTTAGCAAAGAACTCACATTTTTCACGATTCATTCTCATATTGTATTTTTGAAGACGCCTCAAAACTTCTTTAACTCGTTGTAAATGAGTTTCATCATTAGGGCCTGTCACTTTGATATCGTCAAGAAAAACAGCGATGCCGTCAATAACCTGTAACAAAATTTCCATGTGACGTTGCCATATTTCTGGTGCCGATGCCACACCGTACATTAGTCTTATTGAACGGTACAACCCTTTGTGTGTATTCAATGTCAGAATATGCTGGTCTTCAGGTCTCACCTCCAGTTGTAGATATGCCTTTGTGAGATCGATTTTTGTAAACTTATCACCTCCAGCCATGTTTGCAAATAATTCTTTGATTGTGGGTAATGAATGATTATCAATCACGATATTTGGATTCACAGTTATTTTATAATCATTGCAAAGACGAATTTTTCCATTGACCTTTCTAACCGGTACCAATGGAATAGCCCATGAGCTGTTGTTTACTTTCACCAGTATGCCTTCTTGTACCCATTGATCAATTTCAGCCTCTACTGCAGCTTTGATAGCAAATGGAACGTGTCGAGCTTTACAGAAAACCGGTTGATTACCTTCTTTGAGCGTTAAAGTTGCTTGTATATCACGTATTTTACCAAATGTCGTTTTGAATACAGAATTGCATTTGTTCATCAAACTTTGTATGCAATCATCAATCACGTTAGATGATATCACGGTATTTATGGTTTCTGGCATGTGCTTGCGATCTAGTAAGTTGGACCATTTCAACGGAATTGTACGCATCCACTGATGTCCGAGTAATGGATGTCCATTCGCGTCGACTATGTATAACGGAAGCTTGTATGTCTGTGTCCTATTATATACGTTTGTTTGTATGTAACCAAGAACGTTTATGATACACTACCATAGGTAGTTAATTTCAATGCCGTATCTATTATCTCCAGGTTTGGAAAATATTTGTCTTTGAATTTGTATTAATCACAGAAACTGGATTCCCAGTGTCGACCTCAAACTTAATTGCAACCCCATTAACTGATAAAACACACCAAATCTTGTCCCGACCTATTAAAAGATTTACATTATTAATTTCATTCAAATTATTTAAATTGGATACTAACTCTTTTACCATATGTTCATCGTTATTATATTCATCACATTGAATTAAATTCAATTTATTACCTTTATTTTGATCCTTAAATTTAGTACAAACTTTCTTTAAATGTCCTTTAATTTTGCAAAAATCACAAACACTATTTGTAAAAGGACATTTATTTGCGAGATAAGAAGCATCCCCACAACGATAACAAAAAAGTTTTTATTGGAATTATTACTGTTAGTATTATTACGATTATTCTTAAGTTTACCCCTCTTCTTTGAACATAAATTCACCTGGTTAGCATTACTCACTCGTTTGTGTAACTGTGCAACATTTGAAATGGATGATTCTAGTGCTAAAGCTGTCTCTAATGCCTTTTCAAACGTAAGGGTAGTGCTTTCCAACAAATGACCTTGTATTGTTTGTGATTGTAATCCAAATATGAGCTCGTTCCCCAAGGCGGTATTAAGATAATCACCAAAATTGCAATGTACTGATAATTTTCTCAATGATGCTGCGTAATCACAAATTGGTTCATTTTCGTGTTGAAAACGACTATGAAATTTGAAATTGTCGGGTAATGACCATACACACAAATGATAGCCTAATGATTCGTGAACCAATCGAGCCATAAGCCATTTCCAAACGGAGGGGATAAAAATGTTTAATAATTTTTTGAACGTCGTATCGATTTTATTTGTTTGAGTAGTTTACGAATCGGTCAATATCAGATATACTAGAGTTTGTCGGGTAATGACCATACATACAAATGATAGCCTAATGTTTCGTGAACCAATCGAGCCATAAGCCATTTCCAAACGGAGGGGATGAAAATGTTTAATAATTTCCTCCGTTTGGAAATGGCTTTTGGCTCGATTGGTTCACGAAACATTAGGCTATCATTTGTATGTATGGTCATTACCTGACAAACTCTAGTATATCTGATATTGACCGATTCGTAAACTACTCAAACAAATAAAATCGATACGACGTTCAAAAAATTATTAAACATTTTTATCCCCTTCCTTTGGAAATGGCTTATGGCTCGATTGGTTCACGAATCATTAGGCTATCATTTGTGTGTATGGTCATTACCCGACAAACTCTAGGATATCTGATATTGACCGATTCGTAAACTACTCAAACAAATAAAATCGATACGACGTTCAAAAAATTATTAAACATTTTTATCCCCTCCGCCTGGAAATGGCTTATGGCTCGATTGGTTCACGAAACATTAGGCTATCATTTGTATGTATGGTCATTACCCGACAAACTCTAGGATATCTGATATTGACCGATTCGTAAACTACTCAAACAAATAAAATCGATACGACGTTCAAAAAATTATTAAACATTTTCATCCCCTCTGTTTGGAAATGGCTTATGGCTCGATTGGTTCACGAAACATTATGCTATCATTTGAATGTATGGTCATTACCCGACAAACTCTAGGATATCTGATATTCACCGATTCGTAAACTACTCAAACAAATAAAATCGATACGACGTTCAAAAAATTATTAAACATTTTTATCCCCTCCGCCTGGAAATGGCTTATGGCTCGATTGGTTCACGAAACATTAGGCTATCATTTGTTTGTATGGTCATTACCCGACAAACTCTAGGATATCTGATATTGAACGATTCATAAACTACTCAAACAAATAAAATCGATACGACGTTCAAAAAATTATTAAACATTTTCATCCCCTCCGTTTGGAAATGGCTTATGGCTCGATTGGTTCTCGAAACATTAGGCTATCATTTGTTTGTATGGTCATTACCCGACAAACTCTAGGATATCTGATATTAACCGATTCGTAAACTACTCAAACAAATAAAATCGATACGACGTTCAAAAAATTATTAAACATTTTCATCCCCTCCGTTTGGAAATGGCTTATGGCTCGATTGGTTCACGAAACATTAGGCTATCATTTGAATGTATGGTCATTACCCGACAAACTCTAGGATATCTGATATTGACCGATTCGTAAACTACTCAAACAAATAAAATCGATACGACGTTCAAAAAATTATTAAACATTTTCATCCCCTCCGTTTGGAAATGGCTTATGGCTCGATTGGTTCACGAAACATTAGGCTATCATTTGTATGTATGGTCATTACCCGACAAACTCTAGGATATCCGATATTGACCGATTCGTAAACTACTCAAACAAATAAAATCGATACGACATTCAAAAAATTATTAAACATTTTCATCCCCTACGTTTGGAAATGGCTTATGGCTCAATTGGTTCATGAAACATTAGGCTGTTAAAATTTTAAAGAATGGTGCATCAAAATAATCTAATATGCAGTTTAAAGTGTCATTTTGGTATGTTCGATTCAGTTCGTAATATTTTATAATTTTAAATGCCAAAAATTTGTTGTTAAAAATATTCAAACAGATTACATTTAAAACGATAAAATGGTTCAATCAAGTAAACGAGAATCACAGTTTAAACTACAAATTAATTAATTAGATATTAACTAAATAAAATTAAAATTAAATAGAAAATATTTCCATATACTTATCACATATTTCACTTTTCTCCGCTAGAGCACATAGTCCATTCGTTAATATTTTTTCGTAAAACTTCACATTTAAGTAATAAATAAAAAACTTATATGAACCGAATTTGAAAATAAGTTTGTCATATTATCTCTTTTCAATATTCTATAGTTATCTCTTTACATACTAAATTTTACAGTGTAATTACTAACACACATTTGGATTTGAAAATTCTTATTGGATTTGTATACGTACATGGTATTTTTTTTGGGACAAACTTCACACCCGTCAATTATAATTATATTTATTTAATGCAACAGCTCGTATGCAAGGTTCGAGATGGATCCGAATACATTTGACAGTTCCTCTTATTCTTCAGACACAATGGAGTGCGATTCGAATAACAATAGATAAATTCAGATATGTTTACTTGTTTATAATAACTATCATTACATTTATATCAGCGTTTAACAGGTTTAGTGCGCGTCTCTTGTTCTAAATAAATCTAGCACGTCCTCAAGCTAAATTTAAGAAATGTTTCTGGTTTCGTGCTATCTAGTTCATGTTTTCCCAATAGATTAATGGAAGGCGTATTATAACCCTTGAGTATTGTTTACAAAACAAATCGATGTTCCGTTTCAGTGGATTAACCATCATCACATCTATATTAACAGTTTTACAAAACATAACATGATCCAATCAATTAACCAAAATTATTAGTAAATTAATTTTCCAAAAAAAAATGATTACAAATTCAACTTGACATGAAAAGCGTTATGCCTGTATACGTGTATACGGCTGCTTATGTATATGTATACCTATCCAATTTCGTAAACATGATAAAATTTTAATGAATTTAATTACGTTTCATAATAAATATTTTATTGTAAACTTTTTTGTTAAACAAAGATACTCAAAATACGTACGTGAGAATCTAAACACAACAATAATATAATGAGGAAGAAAATATTTCGTTAACTCCATAAACAAACTTTGAGGAGGATTTCTAACACAACCAACTACCGAATCTGTTGTTTTGTTTTACCGATTTATTTTCACCCAATGTTATTCATTTTGCGATAAAATAAGCACAACACCCGTATAATACACAAAGGACACAGAACAGCGCGCTGCAAGGATAACACATTTGTATGTATAAAAAAAGAAAATGAGGATTAAATGTTTGTGATTTGTCTAAATAAAAAAAATAAAAAAAAAATGTATATTTGTTTGCCGGGATCCGCACCAAATAAAAATTTGTTTTAATTAAGATTTTATGTTCACAGATTGCTCTTACACATTTTAAAGAGATTTGTTTTGTGCTAAAGCTTTAATTATTTTATCGTTTATATCCGAAGACTTTTTTTGTGTAACAAACCAATTAATCAATGAGCTCAACGAATAAAAACAAAATATAATTCGAAATGATTAATTTGGGAATTTTTATACTTAACATGTACCCACCAAGAAGCAGATTCAATGTGGAAGATTTGCAAAAACAAAAACGAAAAAAAAATGTTTGAAGATAATAATTAGTCAGAATTTATACGAACGATGAATGAAAAATTTCGCCCAGAACGATAAATTTATATAATAATCATGGCCACTTGATCACAAAAATAAAAGCTCGAGTATTTTGCCCACGCTGGCAGATTCAATAATTACAAGTATGTACTACTATAATAAACGATAAAGCCAAAATGAAACATTTATTTAATCACGAATTATTGATTTTCTGTACAAGTTTGTATGAAATGGAATACGAAAGCTTTTCAAGTTGTTGATTTCGTTTTTTTTTGTTGTTTACGATGTACTTTATATAAGAGTAGTACATCTGCTCCTCACCATCACTCGACCTGAACGTTCATAATGAAAACAATTTATTTTTCTATTTAGTTATTTTTAAACGATTTAATATTAACTATAATATTTGTATATAACTGATGGCGACGATAAATACAAGTTTTGCTATTTTTTCCAGTTTGTAAGCATTGTAGAGTCAAATAGTAAATAGTTATTGCTAAAACTACTTCATATTTTATTTATAAAGTTTTTTTGTATGGAAGTTTTTATTTGTTATATGTATATTGCGTAATAGTGTACAACAAATTACACGGTAAAACTATTAAATATGAAACGATATTTTATGAGAATTTTATTATGGAACGCTCACAGTGCTAAGATGATAAATTAGAAATTTGCGTGTTTGCCAAAAAAATTTATCTTGCAACACAATTAATAATTTACTCATATTGTAGTTCTTTCTATTTCACTATATGCGGCTACATATATCATGATTTTTTAATTTTAGCTAATATATATCAAGTGCCTTATACGGGCAAATACTAAATGCATATGGTTGGTGTTATACCATGTGGAGATTTAACGACAACTGTTAGAAAAATGTATAAAATATAAAACGAGGTCATATTATGACATATTAAAGTTCCATTCAGCAGTTATATATTTTTTTGGTCATGAATTGAGCAAATCGTTGTTAAAGTTAACGATTTTAATTTCAGTTTTCATACAACAACTTACAATTTAACCTGAAAATCAGAAAAAGTTTTATAAAATAAAAAATAATTCAGTTAAAATATTCCGAAAAATTCTTATTGAAAATTTTAGGTGGTGGTTTGATCAGCGGCCGCGCCTCAATATGGTGTCCTCTAAATAGTTGGCGGTCCGCAACAAGAAAGCGCTGGGTGAATTTGGATCTATATACTCCAAACGTTGTTGGTACCAACTTAAAAACCTTGGTTGGTGCGGTTTGGTTTTACGAACGGTCAACTGTGTCACACATATGGATTAGGTCACAGCCACTTTAACCCGGCTAATTTTCGAAATCCGTTATTGAGAGCTGTCATTATAGCTGACATTTATTGAGAGCTATCAGAATCGTCCTATAAAGCGGTTACTAAATATTTTTGAATTTATGACATATAGGCCACTTCTTAAACTTTTATTTTTTTTATTTAAATTCCAATTTTTGATGTAATTTTATTTACCGGTTTCGTTAAAAATGCTTTTATGACCACTTTTTGAGAAGAAGCTATCTAAAGTTTCTGTTTGGATATGAGATGGCAACCCTAACCAATATGCTACACAATTTTACTTAACTTAAAAAATCGTACATGGAAAATTGCTAATATAGAAAAAATGCACAGGAAAATCCCTCATGAAAAACCCGCTTAATAATATAGCAAGAGACAGTGGCGGTTTGGGGGCTTTCGCAGGAATCATTAAAATTTTAATAAAATATGAAGAATTTCAGCACCATGACCATTGTCACTATCCTTTGTAGTGAGTTAATGAAAAATCCTCTTTTGGGATTCGAAATCGGTATCAACCGATCCAAGCGCGGCAATTTCGTTTTTAGTACATTTGTGCCATCTGTAACGAACCTAACCACGCAAACCTATACTTATGATCAATATATAGCAAACTTAACAAACCATGGCTAATAACAACATGATTTGTTAACTCAGATATGTCTAGAAACCAGTAAGAGTATCTGCCTAAGCGCTCACCCAAATTATTGATTCTCGCAAATTATTAAAGAAAAGTTAATTACTCATTCCTTGAGACTAGCATAATTTAAAAGTTTCGTTTTACATCTACAATTATCGAAACACAAACAACACGTCTGCATTTCAAGTTAGTCTAACCTTCTCTTCGATTACTTGTCAATTTCCGACAAAAACTGGCACCGAAACTTTTTCTTTCGCTGCAGAACAAATTTGCAAAACCAACATGAAACATGAAATTCGCAAATTTTTTTAGGTACCTGACGTAAAAATTTTGTTTCTTACTCATATATTATAAACATCCACATCAGCTTTAAAACCCGAGAACAATGTCGATTAATCTGTGATTTTCTTTCTTTGATTTTTGATCGGAGTTCCTTCACAAAATTTTAAAAAAATCTCTAATACCTCGAATAAGCTGGGGCTAACCTCTGGGGCTTAATCGAACAATTTTGAACAAACTGATTTCATTGAGTAATCTGTAAAGTTTTAAATCTACTCTAGAATTCCCATCTGGACAATCTCAAATAACTCTTGAAATACTAAAATATCTCGAAAAAGATTCACAAAACCCCGTTAATGGTGAGGTCTTTGAATTTAGCACTTCTAGCGAATTTTTATAAATCTGAGATTATCTGTTTGTAATCTCGAAAATAATCTGGAAAATATTGCATGCACACATCTTCGAGCTCAGAAACACTCGTCGGAAATCTCGAGTAAGCTCAATATATGTTCTCTATAGAAAATTTGGAGTAACCTTGCAGCCAACTCAATGCAGAGCTTCCAATCAACGCCATATTTTCTAAAATAATCTCGAATGAATACAATCGTGAAAGTTTTAAAATTAATTTTCGCGATCTATAGCAAAAGTAATATCGGTGCTCTCGAAATTTTTATTTTTATGATGGAATGATTTAGATTTTGGATTCTGAAATATGTTTCTGAAGCAAATTTAGTGAAACCTCGTTGTAACTTTAATTCTATCCATCAAATTTCCAAAACTACTCGTACACTTAATCCTTACTTTTCCAATGTGAGATCAAACAAATTTTTATCGTTACACCTCCTACATGTAATCATAATTTGTTACTTGAGAATAATTTTGCATTGTAAATCCAACCAATTGAAATATTTGAAAATACCTTTGCCTGAAAAAATACAATGAAAAAACAAATCTATCTTGAAATATTTTATAGTTTTTCCAGTGCACGTTGGTATTATGTACAGTGAGTCCTAACTTGAACCGGTCATCGACGGGACCAACAAATTTTTCCGCTCAAATGAGGTATATGATAAAGTGAGGTTATTGAAATTTACGAAAATTTGCCTTTGTCTGCTTTTATGACTGTCTGTTTAACAAAAGCCTTCTGTAGATAAAGTCTCCAAGTTCAAAACAAAATTTATTAAGGTATCAAAAAATTGGAAGGCGATATTTACTTGAGTACCACGTCAATTCTCCGAAAACACACTTCTGAGGAAACACGAGAGAAATTTAATTCAGAGAAACACAATTCAGAAATAGTGACAATTCTACAATTCAGAGAAAAGCAATTCGGAGAATTTGTTACGGAAATTCTGCACGAACTATAAGACCAAATAAGGATATTAGGCGAAAATGAAACATTTATTGTGTGGAGTCGGCTTAAACAGTTAAAATGAAATTAGTCCAAAAGTAAAAAGAAAATCTTATTTTTCAATATAAGTATGTATTCTCTTCAAACATCAATAAATTTACTACAATACATCTTTGAATTAACTTTTCTATACCTTCGTAAAAATAATTTTTTTCTTTGTTAGCAAAATGTTTATTTACCACTGCTTGGTGACTCATCGCCATCAAAAAACTTTCCATAAGTTCTTTTTTTAAATTTGGGAATGGAAAGTACAAAGTAATCATTGGGTGCTAAATCTGGGCTGTATGGTGGATGATCAATGGAGCTCACCGCAATTCTGGCTTGTGAACCCGTGCTTTGTCATGAAGCAATAGTTTTTCTTACTATAAACTTTTTAGGGGTGAACTGTTCTCTCGACGCCACTCCATGTACTCCTGCTTTGATTTTGGATCATAATGATGAATCCAAATTTCATCTCAATGATTGTAACCATACAGCTCCGAAAAATCCTTAAACAATGAACACGATTTTTTTTTGAACCGGTGTGAGCATTCTTGGTACCCACCTTGTACTAACTTGTGCCGTATCAAGATGATCACGAATTATAAATCTAGCTGTGCTTGAACATTGTTAAAATTTTTTTAAATTTTATTCAAGCATTTTCCATGACGACATCATCGTCTTTTATGACCATTTTTCAGCTGTTGTGACATCATTTGGCCTTTCAGGGCGTTCCTCATCTTATAAATGCTAATCATTATTTTTCCAGAGAAACTGACAACATAAACTTCTCTCATTTCAATACATTTTCCTTATTTTGTGAGGAATTTAATAACTCCACAGAATTCAATATTTGAAATTTTTGAAAATGATTCTCAGTACGACTTGCTTCTTTCTACTTTTGTAAGAGAATGACAAAAGATACAAACAATGTTTATGTTAATATAGAAACAAATATATCGGTCTCTTTCTGTCTCATTTCGAGAACTTGAAGTTCTCCTCTCCATTAAAATTATTAAAAATAAATCGAACAAAGAATAACTCGAAATAATTTTTATTTTAACTCTAACAAAATTATTAAACTTGATGGATTTTCCGTGAAATATTTCAAATTATTTATTTATTTGTTTATTTGTCTGTGTACATAAATTTTGTTTAGAGACCACCCCATACTTACACAACCTATTTTGAGCAGGAGCTCATTCATAACGGATTGTGTAAGATGAAGTGGTTTAACATGTTAAAAATTAATAAATCTGCAGCTTCACCATTCATGCATCTTCAGCTTCAGCTTCACTGCAGCTTCAGTGTCACTGCAATATTGCCTTTCGTATCGTAATCCCATATCTAAAGAACAATTAACGAATTTCCTGCTGCTTGCTGGCAATTTCTTTATCTAAATGTTTCAACGGGCATCACAATTTCCTCTGGTTCACGCATCAAGACCAATGCATAAATTTTGAAAATAATACATAGAAAATAAAAAATATAGGTAATTAAATTTTTGGAAAAACTAAAAACAAACAGGCCCAATTGATTCAAAAGTCAAAGCCTATTTAAGGATTAAAATAAGATATTTTATTTTAAAAAGCTTAAAATTTTAGAAAACTAAAATATAAGAAACAAGAAATAGCATTATATTTAAAAAAATTTATCAAAAAAGGAATGGAAAGGTCAACACTACTCATGCTCATGCATGCTTGTTTTGCTGACTGATACGCAGATTAAAACCAACAAAAATGTCTATACAAGCCAAACAGTACAAATACTTAAGATATAAAAAAGTACACTATATTTGTATATACATATACATAATCCAAACAAATCTGTTTTTGTTGTTGTTTAAATATGGATAAAACCAATAATATACATAGTGTACATTTTCTTGATATGATCTGTATAAGGAGCGAACGAGACGGCTTGTATACACATTTTTGTTGGTTTTGCCAGAGCCAACTCTATAAATAAGAGCCTCCACATTGACTGTATTTTTTACTAAGCTTAAAATAAGGTACTTATAATTTTTTCTTTACTTCTTAGTGAAAATCGTCTTCAAAAATAAGTTATTTTTAAACTTTAAAGTGTTGTTGTTTTTGTAATATACGTCATAAACTAATAACTCAAAATTTACAAACAATTCAACAATCATCTCTTTCATTGAAATTTGAATTTGAATATCGTTCTGTTGTTATTTTGAATTTGCGAAGCAAGCTAGATTGTTTCGATTTTTTGTTTTTTTCACGCTCATTGTATTGATTTAAGTTTTTCTGTTTGGCTCCTTTTGATTTATTTTAATTTCGATTGTTGCCATTGGTTTTAGATGTGGATAATTCATAACGTCATTTAATAGATTTTTTTTTTTAAATACATATTGTTATTGTTGTAGAATGCTTTTCAATTCAAATTCCCTTATTTTCTTTTGATTATTGCTGGAAAATCAGGAAATTTGAGAACCTGTGTTTTAAATGAGTAAGACTTTGAGTTGTTTTATAGCGATTTTAGAAAAAATTATTTAACTCGGTTAAACTTTTAATTCATGTTTTTTCGTCAATCGAAATTGCGTTTTTTCATACAAACTCTATGAAAAAACTGAATTTTTGGTGTTTCTGTATCCCTTAGTTTAAGTATATTTTTCACATGCCGGCTTTATTTTCATCAAGATGGTTCTGGTTTTGCGCAGACACACAATTACAAATATCAACACTACGAAAAACCAAATACCGAAAAACCATATAAAAAAAATTATATTTTATTTGTTTATTTATCACCAACACCACTCAATAAAATCAATATTTAATTCGCTCAATTATCGCAAAAAACCTATAAAGTGGGGGTCTAACTGTAAAACTTTGCATGTTATTACGTTTTCAATTTTTGAGTAATGTTGGTGACCTCTTTTTACATTTTTGATCATACCTCCCAAGTTACGGGCTCGATTTTAATTCTGTTTGCGGTTTTTGAAAGCTTATGAATCACTTTATCGGTTAATTTGCACACTTAGCCAGGTTGTTTAGAATGTAACAAATTATGGGAAAATAATATTTTTCTACTTAAAAAAACCTCTACTTTTTAAAAAAATTGAGGTGTGGCCAACACACGACTTTCTTTTACGAACAGAGAATTTTGTAAATTTTATTTTTTTCTTAATTTTTTTTTTTAATTTTTAAATTTTTAAATTTTTTTTTTTAATTTTTTATTTTTATTTGTTTTTAATTTTTGGAAACATTTTGCATTAAGTAGTTTTTTGTAAACCTTATACTTTTTAAGATATTTGCAAAATACATTTTTTGGACCAAGGTAGTGGCCACTTTCGGTTAGCCGATTTGGAGTAAAATTCACTGGGACCTCGCAATTTATTAAAAAAGCTTAATTCTAAAGTTTCAGTTCGATTGGTTAAACCATCTGGGCTGTAGAGAGGACACAGACAGACTGACAGACAGACACCATTTCGAAACCCACTTTTTCGGACTCAGGGGACCTCAAAACAACTAAATCTCTAAAAATCTCAAGGTCCAAAATTTTCATGATTACTATACTTTATTTTAATAGAGTAAAAGAAAGTAAAAATGTGCTGTAAGTCGATAAAATGTCCCATTAACATAGTTATTTTATTTATTACTTTCTTTTACTCTGGTAAAATAAAGTATAGTAATCATGAAAATTTTGGACGTTGAAATTTTTAGAGATTTATTTGTTTTGAGGTCCCTTGAGTCCGAAAAAGTGGGTTTCGAAATGGTGTCTGTCTGTCTGTCTGTCAGTCTGTCAGTCTGTCAGTCTGTCAGTCTGTCAGTCTGTCTGTGTCCTCTCTACAGCCCAGATGGTTTAACCAATCGAACTGAAACTTCAGATTTTTTGATAAATTGGGCGGTCCCAGTGAATTTTACTCCAAATCGGCAAATCGGAAGTGGCCACTCCCTTGGTCCACAAAATTTATTTTGCAAATATCTTAAAAAGTAAAAGGTTTACAAAAAACTACTTAATACAAAATGTTTCCAAAAATTAAAAACAAATAAAAAAAAAAATAAAACTTATTTGTGAACAAATTTTAATAGCAAACCACTATGGAACGCCTTTAAAATAATGTCTCGGAATTAGGGTGGAGCCAATTTAAGAGAAAGGCGCTGGAAGATATATAAAGTGAAATGCTATGTGCCAAAGGGGTGAGTTTAGGCAAAAAAAGATTATTAATGTTAATTCTGATTTTGTATTGTTTGTGTTTTATTATTTTGTATTCTTGAATGGCCAACAACGATGCCCCATCCGGACTGAAGCAATGAGTAAAGAATGTAATGTTGTGATCTGAACAAACGGCACACATTTTCAGAAAATAAATTTTGAACATTTTGGATACTCTCTGAACAGATTAATTAAAATTCTTAAGGAATTTCAACAGTATACTAGAGATTTTCCACTGGATGTTAAAGGTCGAAGATAAAAAGTTGCGCATGCGACTTTAATTGCTGTTCAACACGTGTCAGTTTCAAATAATATAACATTGTTTGTGAGTTTATGATTTGGCGGCACGGGTGACCACTGATGATATTGAGGAAGCGGTCTTCAAATTTAAGAAAAGCCGTGACATCCTTCAAGCACCGTGACCAATGATGATTTTGAGGAGGCGGTCTTCAAATTTAAGAAAAGCCGTGACATCCTTCAAGCACCTTGCCTACCCAAAATAACGGAAAATGTTTGTAAAATATAAATGGAAAAGTGTCATCCGAGACACAATATTTTTGAGGCACTTTTTATATGACGGCTCTCGATAGCACCTATCGGGAGCGAAAAGATAGAGCTAACTATTTTTTATATCAATTTTCACAGAGGAATTGAATTAAAAGTTATAGTTTGGCGTGAAATAAATTAAATGTACCCATAAATAACACTTTACGTTTTTTTCGGCTTCTGAATCAGATTGGTGATAGTAAGGGTTAAGTATGTACGTTTTCCTATAGCTGGAATCGATACATTTTTCATGTTACCAATAAAAGCTGACGTGTTGAATAACAACTTAGGACAAAGAAAAGAATGGGGTTTGGTAAATACCCTTTATATTTAAATCGTGTACATATTTTGGAGCACAAACTTAATGCGGGTAGCTGTTCGTTTAATTGATAAGATATAGACAATTTGAGGGCACTTATGACTAAACAAGGAAAATATGCAATTTAAACGGAAACTTTGTAAGTTTTTATGTTGATTTAAACTTTGAACGGTTGAATTCCGACCAAATAACATTTTTTGGGCTTTATCCTTATCTTAAACAAATTTAATAAATGTTGTGTATCTAAATGAAAAGTTCTTATCAAGAAGGATAATCACAAGCAGAAAAATTGGAATATGCTTTCTGTACTAAAACACAAAAAAACAGATGTTTCTGTTGAATAGAAGGCAGAGATTTGATTATGATATAGTACAAATAATATACTGCAAACAAAGCCATTTGGATATGACATTCAAAACAGAAAGGTTTAGTTAGTTATATTTCAACGTAGGAGTGAATATAAATTATATGTGAATCTTGATTCCTGTTTAATTTATGTTTGCAGGTATGGTTGTGTATGTTCATTTTGATTCATATTACACGAGTTAGTAAACAGACAGCTTTATATTTCATAAAATCTAAGAAGTTTAAATATTTGAAATGGCAAATTTCAAAAACCAACAAACACAACCACAAATTTTATTAGAAACAGGGAATTTTACTATACTATACATAATAATTATTTCCATGACTGTATAATTATGTATATCAACAATTATAAATTGTAATGTAATTTATTTAGGCAAAAATTATTACGTTAGCCCAAAAATACATAAATAATATTAATAAATTTATTTACATTTTTGACATGATTTTCTCATCCCACCGCAGCCCCATTCAGTTCAACATCCGTACACAGTTGCCAAAAAAAAAGCAACAACAAGTCAAAAAAAAAAAAATAAAACGGGGAACGAAGGTTGGCGTAAAAACAGATTTTTGTTTTTGGTATTGGAAAATTGAAAATATTTGTCTATGTGTGCTGTAGATTTCAATAAAATGCCAACATTGTTTAAAAATGATAAAAAAACTCAATTCACATAGTTCACTGAATTTTTATCAGTTTTTGTTTTTGCAGGTTTTTCTGAATGTGTGTAGAAGTGTGTTAGAAAATGTTCAAATTTTCATAGAAATACTTTTGGTTGAAGAGACACGAAACCAGAAAAACCAATGGAAAGTTGATTTACGTGGAACGTGTTTAATACGCTTAATAAAATTAAAAAAAATAAAAATGTGAGCATAGTGATTAAGGTTCAGCAAATATTGATTCTTGTGGCGTATACCATATTTAGGTAAGCTTTCGATCATCTCTTTTCGCTGAATAAATATTTTTATGGACGTGTTTGGAAATTTTTTGAAATAAGCGGATGCCAAGGTTTGCCTTTTGAATAGCAAATCCGCTAAGAGTTGTTCAATAAAATTACTGTACGATATTCATGATATGATTCCTCTAACAGTCGGTTTTCTAATTGGCGACAATTGATAACCATCATATAATGCCACATCGCATTTTCCCGTTTTGCAAGATATCGGGAGCTGGCATTTATTACTTTGGTTGGTTTTATGTTTCTTTTCGTTTTAGATTTCCCGTAATCCGGTTCGGTTTGGATGAAGCGTTCCTTATATTTATTTGTAAGTATTGCGCTTCAATCACATCGCGTCGTGTTTACACTCGAGTGTAATGTCGTTTAACAACCCCAATGTAGTTTTAAAATCTATGTTAGTCGATAGGTCTTTATTAAATGTAGCTAGTTTCAACGTGCAAAGTTTAGTCCCAAATATTGACGAGATTCGTCACATTTTTAATGGTGCTGCAGTGGACATTCTTTGTTTCTCTGAGACATTTTTAAATCCGAATATCCCTAATTCAGCGTTGGCCATCAATGGTTATAATATATTGAGGAAAGATAGAGCGGTACCTCCCCTTAATTATGGTGGTTTATGTATGTTTGTAGGAGATCACATTAAGGCTAGATTAGTTACCATACCTTCTTCCATTTCAGAATTGTTAGTATCGGATTTAGAGTTTTTATTTGTCAATGTTTTCATTAATGGTCGTAAAATCTTAGTCGGTACCATCTATAACCCACCAAAAACTAGTAAGAGATCGTATGCCAAATTTAAAAAATCACTTGTAGACTTAGAAAGGTTATTTAGTTATTTCTCTTGTAGATTCGATGAAATGTATATATCAGGTGACTTTAATTTCGATATACATACTCCAAAATTCCGGCTTCCCTCGGGATTATTTGAATCTGTTAAATAGTCTTAATTTATCCGTACACAACACTGTGGCACCAACGTTTTCTTGTCCAACCGCTAGTGGGGCCTCTTATTCCCTTATTGATCATATCATCTCTTTTACTAATAACTCTATTTGTTTTTTCAATCAGTTGTCTCTCGGTATGAGATCCCATCATGATCTTTTAGTTTTTTCTGTAAACTCTTACTCTCCACCTAACCCTAAGAGTTTTAGCTTTAGAGATTTTTCTAGTATAGACAATTCCCGCCTTTACTTAGTTTGTAACTCAATTATTTGGGAGGATATTTTTTGTCTTAGTTCTGCAACTAGCCAAATAGAATTTTTCAACTCGTATATTAGTTTGGTGTTTAATAGTTGCGTTCCGCTTAAAAAGGTTACTTGCAAAGCAAAATCTCCGCCTTGGTTGTCTCAGGAAATTTCGAATGCCATAAATATTAGAGTTAGTAAATATCGTGTATGGAAAAGGTGTCCTAATAGTCAGTCTCATTTAGATTACAAGCAGGCTCGTAACAGAGTTGTAGGGTTAATTCGAATTGCTAAACGTAATTTTTTCAAGGACAAGTTAGACTCCTCTCTTCCTCCCAAGGTTTTCTGGCGTAATGTTCGTAATTTAGGCCTAGGCAGATGCAAGATATTAGTTCAAGTGGGGATTTCAAACCCAATAAAATTAATAGTTATTTTTGCTCTAGTCTGAACTCGGACAGTAGTTCCATCGATTTGTTCTTTAACGCGTCCTCTAATTCGTTTTCGTTTTCAAATATTTCTCTCGAGGACTTACAATCTGCTATTTGGAAGGTTAAATCGGAATCTTCTGGTCTGGATAACGTCAATTTAAAATTCGTTAAGGTAGTTTTCCCTTTCATCTCAAAATACTTGTTACATATCTTCAATTTTATTCTCACGTCCTCTTCTTATCCAGATCAGTGGAAGCTAAGTAAAATAATCCCCATCCCAAAGATCAGTAATCCTTTAGAGCTATCCCATTTTCGGCCAATTAGCATTTTAAGTTCTCTCTCTAAGGCTTTCGAGATTGTTGTTAAAAATAAAATTCAATCGCATTTACATAGCAATAGTTTAATTAGTTGCTTCCAATCTGGGTTTAGAAAATTTCATAGCACTTCTACTGCGTTATTAAATGTATGTGATGATATTAGGCGTAATATGAATAATAGGGAATTAGCTTCTTTAACTTTGTTAGATTTTTCTAAGGCCTTTGATTCTATTAATCACAAAATCCTTTTTAATAAACTCTTATCTCAGTTTAGATTTTCGCTTTCTGCTGCCAAATTGATTTTTAACTATCTTTCTAATCGTTCTCAGGCAGTTTTTTCGACAATTCCTTGTCTGATTTCCTTCCTGTAATTTCCGGCGTGCCGCAGGGTTCAGTGCTGGGTCCTCTATTATTTTCTATGTACATAAATGACATAGAAACCTTCATTCAACATTGTTCATTTCATATGTTCGCTGATGACGTTCAAATTTATAGAAATAGTCGTTTAGATCAGGATTCTATTGTTAGGAATATTTCTCTGATAAATGAAGATTTAAGTAATATTGTTAGCTGGTCGGTTTCTAAAGGCTCGTTTTAAACGCGAATAAATCTCAGTCGATTATAATTTATAAAAAATCGTTAGATATCTCGTCCTTTCCTGGTATTTTTCTGCAGGGTTCGCTAATTGAATATTCAAATACTGTTAGGGATTTAGGCTTAGTTATTAATAAAACTGTTACTTGGGGTGACCATTTAGTTACTATTAGTAAGAGGGTCTTTGGTATGCTTAGTTGTTTGTATAAAGTAGTTGCATTTTCTGATAGTCAGTTTAGAAAAAAATTGTCTTTGTCTTATCTTCTTCCTCATTTTATTTACGGTGACATAGTTTTATTCGGTATGCTTCAGGAAAATATGAATGTTCTCCAAAGATGTTTCAATGCTTGTACCAGGTTTATTTTTGGTATTGGAAGTTCGATCATATTTCTGCCTACTCTAGCCTTGTTTTAGAATGTAGTTTATCTATTTTTTACGAATTTCGCGTTTGTCTTTTTATTTTTAAACTTCTCAAAGCTAAGGAGCCTTGTTATCTATATAGGAAAATAATGTTTAGTAGGTTTCATTCCTCTAACTTCCGCCTAATTCCGGCTAAAAATTGTTGTAGGTCGCTAAACACGTCATTTTATGTTAAGGGAGTTTCCCTTTATAATTGAATTCCATTGGAAATTAAGAGATTAGGATCGGCAAAATTATTTAGGTCAACATTTTTGGAGTGGCGTGATTGATGGGCAATACGTAGTTTTTTAATTTATTTTTATTAACCCTTTGAGACCTGATTTTTTCCTAGAACATTTAAAAATTATTTTATGATTTTTCCTAATTAGCAATCAACCCCTGAACCTATGGTGTGAGAAAAAAATCCTCTTGGAACCATGAGCTAGGCCCACCGGATACGTCCATCCACAAGGACATTCCGATTCAAGTGTTGTAAAAATCTTAAATTAGTTTATGTATTTTATATGTATTTCCAAAAAAATAAAAATAAAAATAATTTATTTCAGTCTTATAAAATAAAAAAAAATTGATAGCAATGTTAACAAAATTGAAACAATAAAATACATTTTAAAAGAAAATATACAAAATATTCATGTAAAATAAAAATTATTTGAAACTAAAAAATAAATTTGTTAGATTAAAAAATTAGATATCACAATTCACAGCTCGTTATTTCAATTTTTGCGATTTATCACATTATTGTTTGTGAAATTTTAAAAAACAATTTCTGTCGCTTAAGTAACATAAATGCACTTTGCATTTAGTGCACATAACATGTGTTTTTTTCGTGCACATTTCTAGCTTGCAACGCGTTGATTCTTTTTTTCATCAAATGTTGGCCAATGATCTTGGCAGTCATATCTAAAGTCAACGTATGGTCTAACTTCAAGTCCATTCCGCTTCGGGGAAGGAGCTTGCACCATTTCTGATATTTCGACATTCCTTGGGCGACCGCGTTTTTTTAAAGCACTCGTTTGATTGCTCATTAAAGAATTTGCTACACAGAACCTAAATTTCAATAATGATTTTATTTTATGTTTTGTCACTCCGTTTTTAATGGCATCCGACTTATATTCTATCCAACTTGCCGAACAAGCGAAATCCAGGAAATGAGTCGTAATCCTTAGTGGCCACTTCCTTGATTTTATAAAAACACGATAGTAACCAATGAGTTGATCCAGAAGGTCGACTCCACCCATCGACTCATTATACATACTGATTACTTCTGGTTGAGGTACTTCTAAATACTTTTTTTTATTTTTGTCCCATCGCGTACATATCACTGGCAATCCGACTCCAATGAAATTAGAAGCAATATGCACAGGTTTGTTGTCTAGCCACTTCACGATTGCAACCTTCTGGTTCCTGGAACATAACTCTTCGTATCCTTTGCTGTTTTTTTAAATCCTTTATCTTCGGTGAACGGAGGGCTGAAGAATCGATTTATCCGTACTGTGCCACAAGCGTTGATTCCCATTTCCTTTAAAATTTGAAATAGATGGTAGCTGCTAAAATAATTATCAAAATACAAGTTATGGCCTTTTGATTTTATTCTGGCTGCAAGGTGCAGTACCACCGTAGGATCGAAGCCAAATTTTTTTAAATTGTACTCTGATAATCCAGTATTAGATCCTTGGTATAATAGAAAGTCATACGGCTGTCCCGACTTTCCACATAGTACAAAGAGCTTAATGCCCCATGGTTTCGGCTTATTTTTTACGTACTGCTTTGCTGATAATCGTCCTTTAAATGGGATCATCTGCTCGTCCACACACAGGTTTTCCTCTAAATATAGCTGGTTACAACGAGATCGGATGGAATTTATTAGCGGACGTAATTTATAATATAGATCTGTATTATTTGTTGGTATATCTAATACGTTTACATAATGTAAATTTGTTCGCAACTGAAAGAAGCGATCACGATTCATTGCACTTGATATCAAGTCTACCCCCATAGATCGCTCCCAATAAATTCTAATTTGTGGCATTTTCGTTGCCCCCATATATAAATGGATTCCCATAAATCGCTTCATTTCACCTACGTCTGTGGGTTTAAAGATGTTGCTATTTTGCATGGCATATAAATTAGTGTTTGTTACCATAGTACAATACAGATCGTCCGTAAAATATTTACTAAAATAAGATATAGGTGATCGTTCCCCACTTATATCCGCACCAATTTCAATTTGAGGTCCGGTTCATACGGGATTTGAATGCAATCGGTTTTTTTCCTCCATTGAATATCTTTTTTGTCCGTGAGGGCCGTATGAGCGTCAGCTTGCATAAAATCGAAAATTTGAATTTCAACATCTTTATTTATTTGAAAATCCCCATCAACGGTTGCCGAGGCAACAACAATTATTTGTTCATCGTCCAGATTTGGCATAGGCGTATCAAGCTGTGTTTCATCAGTAACATCAGTATTATTATAAGAGGAGCTTGCCTTATTTTGAAGTTCTATTATATCCTCCTCCTCTTGTTCTCGTTCAATTCTAGTTCTAGTATCGGTCTTCTGAATTTCTAATTTTGACTTGTCGCCTTGTGAAGCAGCAGATTCATCAAATTCTCCCTCGTCTGAACTTTCCATTAACAGCGCAAATATTTCTTCTTCTGTTAATTTTTTATTACGAGAGATGGTTTATGGCGAAGTTATGTAGATATTATTTTCTGTAATGAAATTGTGAAGTTAGACAACCGTTGAAACGATTTGTCCATCACAACGGACAAAAAGTATTATGTCCGCTAGGATGGACATTACCCTTAAATCGATTTGTCCATATAAAGGGACAACGCTATTTTGCCCCAAAAACATTAAATTTTATTATTTAAAAGCGAATATTATAAGATAATAACATTAAAGAACATATATTTAAGACAAATATTATTTTTTTCATAAGGAAAATAACTATAAACCAGCAAAAAAATAATTTGAAATTAACAATTTTTCTTACCTGATAATACACGTGCGATCGTCTCGAAATATCTGTCACAACTAAATTATTTTCTGTTTCATTTTATTTGTATCGTTAAAAAATCATAACCAATACACAAAGAAAGAATAAAAAAGGCATAACATTACACAAACATGTTTTGTTTGTTTTTAATACAAATGTAAAGTGTGTGTCCCTGTGTATGGACAAACGGTTTCAAAGGGTTAACTATGTTATTTGTGTTAATTTTTAATATTATTTCACCTCGTGCTGTACATTTTATTGTAAATGAGCTACTGCTCAAAATAGAATGTGTAAGCATGAGATGGAAATTGTTTGAAAAAATTTAAGAGGTTTTTATGCCTAATGGAAGCAACTTCATTTTTTTTTTGTTTCGATTGCTTTGTTTCCATGTGTGCTTTTCCTTTTAATACTAAATTATTTATAAAATACTATAAATAAATAAGAATAAATAAAGATTTGCTCAAAAACTGGCACTTGGCCCACTTTATTTGCAGACTGTTCTTCTCAGCAGTTTTAAGCACTTCTTTCAATCTTTCCAAAGCTTCTCTCTTGGAACTTCCTGCGGAACGATTAAATCATCTAAATATACACACACTATCTTCTTGACACATAACGGATTAAAAATATTATTAATGAATCTCTGGAAAACAGCTGGTGAATTGCAAAGGCCAAAAGGTGCTCGCAGAAACTCAAATAAGCCAAATGGGTTTACAAACACGGTGTATTTTATAGAGTCTTCTTCTACAGGAACGTGGAAAAATCCATTTTTCAGGTCGAGAGTAGAAAAATACTTTGCTCCTTGTAGCTGGTCTATTTGGTCATCAATAAGGGGAAGTGGATACCGATCTTTAAAGACCACTTCATTTAACTTCCTATAGTCGACACATAACCTTTTGGATCCTTTTTTTTTATTTGACCAAACGACCGGGCTCGCAAAACAAGCTTGAACGAACGATTCCTTCTTCAACCTACTGATCAACTTGTTCTCTTACGAGTTTGGTTTCTAAGGGTGATAATCGTCTAGGTTTCTGCACTATTGGCTTTTCGTCAGTCAAAATAATTTACCTCATCTCTGTAGGCTTCCTCGTCAATGTGATTAAGGGTTATGGGTACGTCACCACGGCTAACAGCTACCACACAATTCGCAGGCACAAATTTCGTCATCGAAATAGATTCAGGCGTAATAGTCGTAATTGTTTGGTCTATTAACTCTTTGCCTAATAGAATATCACACGGCAAAATACTGTCTAGCACTATGTGAAAATTCGTAGTATAATCGTCGTCTTCTATGGTAATTTGGGTTTGGAATTGACCCACCGATGATAATCCTTTAGATCCGACTGCGTTGAAAAGAATAGCTTGACCATTGAAGTTAGGTGATCCAAGCGAATTGTATCGGCTTTGTGACAAAAAGTTCAAGTCACTTCCGCTATCAACCATAGCGAACATTACATTATCACCAAATTTTATCTGTTTCACATTTTTTTCTAATACGGTATTTTTTCCTGTGCAGGTTACGCGTGCATTCGACTTATTTAGACCAACTTTATTACATGTTTTAGAATTATGCCCAAAATTCTTACAAATGTAGAACTTTTCGCCTCTTGATTTATCAGGACAACGATCGGATATATGGCCAAACTCTAAACAATTAAAACATTGTAATCGACGATTTCTTCGCGAACTAGACGGCTTTGATTTATTATCACTGGCACTACCGGTACTTTTGGAAGATGTGTTGTCATTATTACTATAGCTGTCATGGGTTTTGTTGGTGGTAGTTTTATTTTTAATCGCCTCGCTTTAAATTCATCCATTGTGGAACAGCCATATAATATGGATTTGTTCGGCTCATAATCCCGTATTTCATCAATACAATATTGTATGATAGCGGCTTCCTCGATATTTGCGGCGCTTGTAATTTCCGTTAACGCAATTAAATACGATTTAAATGACTCGTCGATCTTCTTTTTACGTTCCACCATTTTGCGATGAACTACTGCACTGTTTTCTGTTTTTTTAAATTCTCTCCGTAGAAAATTTGTTAGATTTTCCCATGATTTTAAACCGGAAGCTTTCTTTGGCGGTTCCTTTCAACAATCTACGCGCGAATATATTTTTGTGTACGTCACTCCATCCAGCACATGAACCCGCATCCTCGAATTCAGCAATCCATTTTTCGATTGGCTAATCGTCACCACCAGTGAATGCATTTAACGATTCTTCGATTTCTTTAAAGCTAAACATCATAGTACTGTTACATGGTGAAACAGTTGTGGATGTCGTCATAGGCGTTGCATCCGGTATCACTGTAGGTTGCGATATATTAACTCGCTTGCTTAACTCTAACTCTGCTTTCAATAAACTGATTTCTTGCTCCTTTAACTCTAATTCCCGCGAATTCATTTCTAAACTTTCTGCAAATACTCTAGAGTTTCTTTTGTCTCTACGTCCACCCATTATAAGCACAGGTTTTGTGTTTTACCGCTACAACTTGCTATTATCGTATATATCGCTCTTGTTTTTGTAAGAAACAAATCCAATCAATTGGAATTATGAACGGTTGTTGACGTAAATGACCAAACACTGTCGCAAATAATCCTTGTGTTCTCGTTGATTCCAGCAATTTTAACCACTGAAGACCACTTTATAAATTGCCACACTGTTATCTTTAAGTAACACGTTACCCAATGCCCGCTGGCACAGTATTCGTCGCGTGATTGTAAGGCCGAATTGAAACCACGCTCGATTTCACTAACCGTCTTCTTTACAGTTCACTGTTTGGCGTCAATAACGGAACGGTTTCAACCTCGAAGACAAGAATTTGTCAAAATATCCACTGTAGCAATTTAGAATTAACTTTATGTTAATTACTCACGCACTAAACTAATCGATCAACGTCTTCGAGCGCGCTTCACCGCTTCGTGACACAAAATGTAACTCCGCAATTCTAAATTTCACTTCTTTCAATGGTAGGTATCAACCCCGGTTGAGCCCCCAAATGTGGAAATTATAAAGACCAAATTGATATAATTTCGAGGATTATTCAAAATAAAACAAAAAACTCGGATTGATAATTTATTATCTCCAAAAATCGAACAAGAACTGATTTTTTATATTTTTATATTTTGTTTCGATTGCCATCCGAATAATGGTAAATCGATTACACACACCAAGACAAAAACTTGTTATTTTAAAATAAGTTGTACCACGTATAGTAGCACCCTTATGGTTTGTTTCTTCATTTTCCACTTATATATATATATATATATATATATATATATATATATATATATATATATATATATGTATATATATATATATATATATATATATATATATATATATACAGTGAGTCACAGTGAAAATAGTCCACTCCAAAAAATTCATTTTGTTACATTGTCTAAATAATACAGTATACTACATTAGTTATTTGTGTATCAAGAGCGCAAAGTGCCAGTTTGTCACGCGAGAAAGGAAATTGCTGGCCGACGGGACGGAGGCCAGCAACCTTTCGAGCATGACAAACAACTTTGCGGACGTGTTTCACACTTTATTTTTCCTACAATCATTTTAAAAAATATAATAAAAAGATAATTTTGTAGTAAAATTTACTATACTGACAATACGATTTTATTTTAGGACCGACATTTTGTTCAATCGAGTAGTCAAAGATTTTTTTTATTTTTCATAAATAAAAATAAAAATTTGGTTTGATGTTTTATACAAACATTAGTCTTTCTTAAAAATTAGCGTGCGGTTTCAAGTTTTGTCACACGTTTCTAAGAGAAACGTGTGACAAAGTAATTTGTTTATTAGCTGTCAAAAAAACAGACACTTTGGGCTTTGAAAACAGAGAAAAAAAGCCTGCTTTTCACGGCGATTGTAGGAAAAATATATTTAAGTCAATTTTTACTTTCATATACATACATGTATACTATTACTTTATTTACGCAACTTGAAAAGTAACACATATATTTACTTAAATTTGCTTCGTTGCATAAATGTGTGTTAAACTACATCACAGCAAAAACATCTATAATTCCAAGACAAACTATTTTTTGTCATTGGCTGGTAATTGCTACTGAAGGTAGTATTGGTGACTAAATGATGACGGCAACGTCGCATATTACTTTAAATTTCTTTTCATACAAACACATATTTACTTTTTATTTGTACACTCTTGACAAAAATATTGTACCTTTTTGAATTCATTTTTGAATTTAATAAAAAAATTATTAAGATAATTTAAATTTAAAAGGTGTCTTAATATTAAAAATCGAATTGTGTCTTAATATTTTAATATTTAACATGTAGTAAAGCATTAAAATATGTACGCTTATTCGTATTTTTTAACACAATGAAATGTGCCATTTTTTGGCCTAGAGTGTAATAAAAATAGGTTAGGTTAGGTTATACATCTTTTTCCTTATGTCAAAAAATATGTACGACAAACATATGACATCTTGTTTTTGTGGCCCTTGTTATATAAAAATATATTTTAACAGAGCGCTCAAGATTAAAGACGTAAATAATTTATTTATAATCTCAATTTCACGTCTAATAACCATTTTATTGCAGTCGGAGCTCGATAATTTAACGTGTCATGAGTACAAAAACGAATCGGAGAAGGACAATCTGAACAGCAAACGTGTATACATAAGAAGCTACTGACCGAGCTCGATATTTATGATCGTATTGTGCGGTTCAAAAATTATATTGTAGCTATCATGAATAAGGATTTAGTTCTGGCCAAAGTTATGGTCCCGTTTTTGGGCGTACGTACAGCAAATCTAATCGACGAACAAAATTGTCACAAAGTTGTCACGACAATAATGTGTTTTGTTGTAGAAGATTTAATACTCTGTCTGTTAATACTTTTGTGGCAGTTGATGTATCTTTTTTTAATTATGGTGAGTTGATTAAACGAGAACCTGGAACTTGAATGAGATGCTGATCACGATATGGCCGACTATATCTACGACATTTAACGAGTGAATTAGTTTTTATTGTGGTATTTTAAGCGCTTTTGACATATTAACCGTTTATGATGAGGATGTTGTCCAGGTCGAAAATGTCCTCACTAAAATGACACTATTAACGGCGGTTTGTGTTATATCTCAAAACTTTATTCCTGATGAGAATTTAATTTGGTGTCCTGAACAATTGATGACAGCCATTCGGTGCATGAGTTCATTATCTCCCAGTATCGTATCGTGAATTATCACATATGTACATCAAGAGTAACTGATCAATTCGGACAATTGTTGCAACTGAAAGTGGTAACTACTAGTATTTTTGAGTTACATTAATTTTGTATTAAATTCATGTTATTCCAGATTCATCTTGTTAACGAAATATAGTCCACTAGTTACGCCATTTGTCATGTACTTCTCTTTCCGGTCACGGGCTTTGGAGATTGTTGATTTTTTTTCGTTTGATTGCGAAATGGATGTGCGAAAACATGGGAATCCAGATTGGCAGCTCACTAACAGTAATGAGGAGGAACAAATTACATCACAACCAGTTTGCCAAACGAATCAATATACGCAGGTTGAAAATGGTAAGACTGAATTATCACTGGTTCATTTCACCATGAAAAATCTGCAATAGAAAATGCCAAGAGGGGCCCGCCATTTTGTGCAAGGATTACGAAAACATGCTCTACAAGACTTGAATATAACGCGCAGTAGTGGAGGTTTCAATACTAATAATAATACGGCGACGGCCCAAAGCAAACAAATTGGTGGTGAACATTCTTTGATAACTCAATCGATTTTGCGAACGAACAACGTTGGATCAACAATGTGTCTATCCATATTCAGTCCACCTGGATATTTACCATCAAGTATGGTGCACACTCCGCTGAGCAATATTCACCAACAGAGTCTGATACATTCGCGGCATTCGGATAACTTCGATCGTGTGAAATTATGTTAAATTTGAATAATGCGAGCACGAATACACTACGAAGTACACTGCATAAGATTGCAAAGCACCAAAAATATTCATAGCTCTTGGCGTATATGTAGACCGATTTAATAAATTTCGTGTAGGTAAATAAAATAAACAACAAGGTATAATTTTTTTAAATATATTAAAGAAGTAAAAGCCGTTTGGAAGCACATTTCTTAGTAAGCTATTCAGTTAGTGCATCCGTTAGGCATAAAACCTTTTCCAATGAACATGTAATTAACAAAATTATAAATAAATAATTCAATAATTAATTAAAATAACTAATGAATTTCATTTAAACAAAAAGGTCAGTCTTCGTTCAGTCAATTATTTCGAATATGACGAATGACAGAACCATTGTTGTTATTGTAATTGGTTTTATTTTCCAACACAAAACCTACACATAAATACAAGCATAAATAGCTTTCGTTTTATTTGATATTATTATACGGCGTTGCCGTGATGTAAATTGTTGTTGTTTCCTATGTATTTTTTGTATTTTTTTTTCATATTTCATAGCACAAAACCAAAACAAATTAGATTAGTGTTGGTTAGTTTTTTTATTGAAGGCTTATATGTACACAACTAACACTATGGGCAGTCGTCACTTTGTACCTTTAAATTTCGTATAGTTCGTCTTGGAATTATAGATGTTTTTGATCACAGTCAAAATCGTCCATTTGTTATTTTGTTATATATTCTTAACGAAACCATCCGACTACAACCGACATTTATTTTTTATTTGGCAAATTTCAATTTCTCGATCATTCTATTTCAAAAGTTAGTCGTGAATAGTTTATTTTTGAAAAAAATGGCTCCCACAAAGCAAACATGCGTAGATTTGCGAAAAATTGTTATAAATCATTATAAAAACGGGAAAAGTCAATACGAAATTGCTAAAATAATTTGTAAACCACGAACAAAAATTCAAGGAATTATAAACCGTTACAAAAAAAATGGTATAACCGAAAATAAAAAAAAGAAATCATCAAAAATCTTCAACGATGCCGTCAGTCAAATCTTCAACGATGCCGATGAACGCTGGTTGGTAAGAAAAATCAAAATAAATCCTATGATGAGTGCTCAAAAACTTGCAGTTGAAGCAGAGAAATATTTAGGAAAAACAGCAAATACTGAAACTATACGTAGAATATTGAGGAAGCACGGTTTACATGGTAGAATTGCTCGTAAGAAGCCATTTGTTTCGAAGAAAAATGTAGCTAAACGAAATAAATTTGTCAAAGAGTACCAGGATAAGGATTTTGAATTCTGGAAAACCGTGATTTTCAGTGACGAAAAAATAAATTTAATATTTATGGAAGTGATGGTCGTGTAAACGTGTGGAGAACAGCTAATCAAGAGCTCAAAGAAAAAAATATGCGCGGGACAGTCAAATTTGGCGGTGGCAGTGTAATGGTATGGGGGTGTATGTCAGCTGCTGGTGTGGGGAATTTGCATTTTATAGAAGGGAATATGGATAAAATGATGTATTTAAATTGTAACGGAAGGACGTGAAGTCACTCCGTTAGCAGATATCCATGCCACTTGTTGTTCCTGGGCGGTCATTGGCCGGCTAAGGCTCAGGGGAAAGGCGTGGGGTTTGCCAGGAACATGGCACGGATCTAGTTGAACCGCGGGAAGGGATGGAGGCAGGATGTGGGAGAATGGAATAGGCGGGGATGTGGATTGCGACGACTAACACCCCGCTTTGAGGCTGGGTTAGGAGAGTCCTGAACTCATCCTAAATGGGGCTTATCTCGCCATCTTAATTTAGCACAAAAAAATAAAATCGGATGAGAGAGAGAGAGAGAGAGAGAGCTGTAAGAAAAATTTATATAATAAAAAAAATTTAAATAAAAAAAATAAAAAAATATGAATATGTGAAAATATGGCAAACAAATTATATTTCAGGACTAATTAATATTGGTGAATTTTTGTAAACTGACAAATAATGTATAAATCAATAATAATATGTATAAAATAATCCAATTGGAAAAAAATTGAATAAAAAGTGGTAAAAATGCACCATGAAATTACTAAATACTAACAAAAGAATCTTAATAAACTATTTTAAAGTCCGGACTTAAGTTTCTTAACTTAACTATTTACTGGTATTTAACTGACAAATGACTTAAAAGGTAATGAATTAATATGTATAATGTATATATATATATATGTAATGTAGAATGTATATGTTATGTATTGTATATATATATATATATATATATATATATATATATATATATATATATATATATATATATATATATATATATATATATATATATATATATATATATATATATATATATATATATATATATATATTTTTTTTTTTTTAATTAATTTTTTTTTGTAATAATGATTAAGATGGAAACAAATGAAAATTTATTGTAAAAAAAAATATTTAATTTAATATTGACAAAATGGGAAATGTTTGATTACGTAATTAATTCAATAAATAACTACAATATACATAATTATGTAATAATAATACAAAAAAAAATGATACTTAAAGTTGAATCAGATGATTGCTTTCCGGATAATGGGGTCCACACCATTAGTATAACATTTATTATATTTTCTATGATTTTTCTTATGATTAGTTTATTTTTTCCAAATTTGAATATTATTTCATTCTACACCAACGAACACTTTGCAAAGTAATTATAATTTTTTGCAAACAACATAGATATTGTCTACTACATAACACAGTAAGACTATGATTGACACGGTTAACAGTTTTTCTCTTTTTTTTTTACCGTTTAAAGTTTAAACTTAAGTTTATCAATTATAACATAATTATATATCACACTTGAATGATTGATATTTTCAATTTTTATTAATTTCTTCATTATTGTTCACTAATTTCTAAAGTTTATATTATATATATATTTTATTGTTAAAAAAATAAATTCACCAATGACAAGGCAAGGACAGTTAGTATATAATTTAAGGATTGTTCGTTTTAGCATTTTGGTATTAAATTATAAATAACGGTTTTACAACGTAAGAAACACCGAGATGATATACCGCTTTACCATAAATTCACTTATGACAAAAATAACAGTTCAGTGTATAAAAATAGAAGAAATCATAAAAGTTATCACTTGAACGATATATATTAGGCTAAGACGCGATCCCCACCTGTATATTATTTTTACAGGGATTCTTCACCAAAAAAAATAAAGAAGAAAAAAAATCGACTTAAATTTTCCTAAGCATTAGGCTAAAAAAAAAAATTTTTTTTTTTTTTTTGTTTTAAAAAATAGAAAACACCCGACTTCCTCGAGCTCCAAAACTTAACTGACTCATAAACCACGCGATGCACGTCGGTCGTCAATCGCCAACATCAGAAAAAAAATGCATCAGCATAAAAGGAATTAGAAAATTAGATTATAAAGTATGTACTTGGTAATATCAAAAAAAATAAAAAGATAAGAACCCAAGTGAAAAATGAGCTTCGTGAAACTCAGAAAAATGAAAATTCTCATGCGTTGATATATAGCTGACTTGCTTGATTTCCGTAGAAGAATGCTCGACCTAATTGAGCACAAGCAGTCACATGAGATAGGAATTTGTTATCTGTTTTAGGCAGACAGATAATTTGTTGTTTGCAATACCAACAACCATGGGAAAGAATGTGGACAGTACATATAGTACAGGTAAAATAGGCGATGACTTAAGAAAATTAGAGGTACGCCAATTGACTGGCGTAACAAAATATTAAAAAAAATAATTTGAAACAAAGTGCTGTCAAACTAGGAATATCGAACAATTATAATTTTTGCCAGGACAATGACCCAAAACACACTGCTATAATAGTACGAGAATGGCTACAAAGAAACTGCCCAAACGTTATAAAAACTCCTGCACAATCACCCGACTTAAATGTCATAGAGAATTTATGGCACATATTGAAAGTGAATATACGAAAACATACAATTACAGACAAGGTGTCGCTTAAAATCGCACTACAACAAGAATGGGCGAAAATTTCGGTAAATTATACGGAAAATCTAGTAAGATCAATGCCTAGGAGATTGGCAGCTGTTAGGAAAATAAGGGGCTTCCTACAAAATATTAATTAAATAATAAGATTTTAATTGAAATTGGATTTTATATTAAAATTTGAATCTTAATGGTCCACTGGACGATTTTCACTGTGATATGAATTCCAATATTATTTTAGATATTTTAATTTTTTATACTATATTATATTTATATTGTTATAACTGATGTTTCTATCATTCCCGATTGAATTTGAAATAAAATGCTTATTTTTTCGTTTTTGTTGAATTTGAAATTTTGACTGAATTTTAATTATTTCCCCAACAAAATGAGTGGACTATTTTCATTGTGACTCACTGTATATATATATATATATATATACGCATATATTTTTGTAATGTATCAGATTTTGGTTACTTACTTGGTATTTTTAATTTTTCTGCTAATACATTAAATTTTTATTACGTAAATGTGTATTTTTTAAATTATAATGTTTCTTATTGAAAATAAATTCGTTTTTTTTAAATAAATTCTATAAGTTCCTCTTCCATCTTGAAATCTTGAATAGAAATTGAAATGTCAAAAATAGAAATTATGGTGTGGAATAAGCATAAATTGTTATTATTTTATTGTATTTTGCAAAACAACTTGCGTAAAAACGCATGCTATGCGGAATACATGTGTTTCATTTCATTTAAAGTAGTGTATTCTAATTTAAACGCAAAAGTTTTTCCGCACGTCTGTTTCCAGCATTAGTTTTTCAAAAGCAAAAATTGATGAAACCAAAGCCTACTAAGGAAATGAGAAAATTAATATTAAATGGTTTTATTCTGTTGGCATGGTTTCAACCAATGAGTAATTAGTTCAATCAACGACTACTAAATCAAACCGAGAGTAATAAATTCATCGTGAGTTTTGTTTTGTTTTCTCCACAAGCAAAAGCACATGTTATAAATTTATTACTAAAACGGAAAAAGCGAGTTTTCCGGGTACTTTGCATTTTTCTTCACAGATGAAGAAGATACTATGAATTTTGCATTTTCTGCGAATTTTAATTTAATGTTACGCATACACATTTTAATCTAAAGTATTTTTTAATTCTTTTATTTCAAAAATTTGAATATTTTTCGTCAAGTATAAGAAAAAATTGCATCTTTTCTTTAGTTGTAGAACAATCTACTTTTCTTTGCTCTTAGTTTCTGGCAACAGCGTAACAACTGTGCTTAAAGGAGGGAACTGCCAATAATAAAGACGTTTGTGAAGTTATCTTAGGATTTCATCCCAGTAAATGAAAAAAACTTGAGTCAGGCAATCCTAGAAAAATTAAAGCCATATTTAATATTATGTGAAGTTAGCCCAGACCATGATTTTATTAAAATTACGTTAAATACCGAAATAACATAACATAAATATACTATAAATCATCACTGATATTTTTTATTTATTTGCATGATTTTACCTAGCATCTAAAAATATATGAAAATTTTATCTGTTGGTTTATTTTACCGCAAATAAAAATGTCGTTAGCCTAATTTAGAAAACATTTCACCAAAATCGTTATGTTCTAAGTGCCTTAAATTTAGAAGTTTCATTCACTTTTATATTCCATTTGAACTTTTCTGCTGGTTCGTGGAAATTTAAAAAGTTTCATAAAGAGCTTAATTGGTTTTGAAATGGCTGCTGTTACATTCTATGTTTCTGTGTTAGTTTTTACGAGATTTCAAAATAAATTTTAAATGAAACTCTTTGATTACCATAAGTTTGGTAGCTCCAGATATGCCAATTTTTTGGCCAAATCCTTTATTGCTAATCTAAGCCATTCCGCCTCGTCAAGGCTGTAATCATGGAAGATTTTTTTTCTAGTTTTTTGTTTTTTCCATTTTTTTTTGTGTTTTTTGTAATTTTGTTTTTTGTTTTTTTACTACAAATAATTTTATTTTAGTTATAATGCTAGCTATTTGAAAAATATATACAGTTCGTTTCTAATTTTCATAAATTTCTTAAACAAGCATAAATGTGGAATTGCCTTGTTGCATGCTAGATGCTAGTTCTCTCCAATTTTAAACTTTTTAGTGCAGTGAGATACTAAAATTATTTCTTTGGCGTAACTACAAATAGTAAACCATACCCCTTTTAGCTTGACCATTCTCGTTTCTAATAAAAACGAGCCATAAGGCTTATTTTATTTAGCCATTAAGGCTGTTTTATATTTTTATATAAATCGAAAAATGTTTTTGAATATAAAGGAAGGATCATTATCAATATCAGGGTAAATAAAGACAAAAGAAACGACGATACGACCGAATAATGTAAAAAGCGGTCAAAATGGTTCATATGAGAATTCCAATTTAAAAACATAATCCTTTATCCTATTTGTTACTTTCATAAACGATATCAATACAAATTTTATGTAAATTAAAGGATTTCTTCCATCTCCAGCCTTTTTTTAATTTTAAATAAGATTGAACATCTAACAGAATTATGTTTATGTATATTATTTGTATCTTGTTCATGATAAATCAATTTCTTCTTTCTGTTACCCAGTGCGTTTATTTATCTCTTTCATTTTATTACAAATTATCCTTTTGGTCTCGGTAGAAATTGAAACATAATACATATTCCGTATATAAAGTACAGATTCAATGTAGGTTACATAAAGCAATCGGTAAAATCTTTTATTACACAACAAATGAATTTTCACCACAGTGGAATAAATATAAGTAGGTTATGTATTTTCCATTTTCTGTTTATCTTATATCTACATACCATAGACTTGGTACAGAATTTTGATTGAATTTCGCAAAAAAAACAAAAAACGTAGATGGTGTGGGAATTCATCCCATATAGATGAGCGTACCAGTACATCATGTGTTTATTATAAAGTGTAAAATAATACACTGGTGAGATTTGGATTTGTGCCACGGTAATTGGAATTTATATAATAAAAAAAACTGTGAAACACTTTACCAGCATATCCGTTTAAAAACGGGACGCTAATAATTTCCGTTAAAATTTATTTCCATTTTTAGTTATGATTTTATAAGATATAAAATGGAATATAAATCCGCGGTTGATTTATGCAAGGTTAACCGGAATTTGATTATAAATCGATTATAAAAAAATAATAAAGACGTTCTCAAATAGTCTCGTTTTGCAATAATTACATCGGATTTGGATGAAAATCTCTTATTTTTTGTGTAAATCACTAGAGGGGCTTAAGTCTAGTGGTTGTAAAATGGTTTGGGAGTTAATATATGGATCAAACAATTTGAATCAAACAATATTAAGGTATTATTGTTGAATTTTGCAATTTGTGGCAATCCGGTTTTGAAAGCAATTTATAGAATGTTTCATACAAGAAGGTCGAAAAAAGCAATATCTTACTGAATACGTTCCCAGAATTTTATGTTACAAATATTAATTAAGTCTCTCTTGCTTCAATTCTAACAACATCGTTTTTTTATGGATTTAATTAACATTGTGTTTAGGATTTTTGTTTGCTTAATGTGCAAGCACAACCGTAGACATACACAGCACTAAATTTTTTTTATTGGGAAGGGCGAAGGCAAATTAAATTGGAAACCTAATATTCTGGAAAGGGTAAAGAAAGCTACGGTAGCGCTATACTCTTGCAAAAATGCCATTGGGAAAGAATGGGGCAGGAGCCCCGCATCGTACATTGGCTTTATACCGCAGTAGTCAGACCCATACTCTTGTTTGGGGTAATAGTCTGGTGGCCTGCTCTGGACAAAACTGTCATCCAAAAGCTGTTGACAAAAGTTCAGAGAACAATATCTCTGTGGATCAGTAGTGCACTGAGGATCACATCCGCTCAGGCACTAGAGACTCTGCTATTTTTGGCTCCTCTGGATATATTGGGGAAACAGTTGGCAGCTTGTACTGCCATACGGCCGAAATCCATCTTAATGTGGCAACAATACAGGGCACTCATCTATTTTGTGTAACAAACCAATTCCCAAGATCACCGGCTATACTGGATGATGGGTGCAGTTTTGGAGCCAGGAGTTATAAACTTCTTCTCTGTTGGTTCAAAACGGGACGGGAAAGTCGGGGCTGGAGTGTTCTGCGACGAACTTCTGTTAAATCTCTCCTTCCGTCTCCCCGATTACTGTAGCATTTTTCAAGCTGAAGTAACTGCCATAAAGGAAGTCGTAGACTGGTTGAGGTATAATGTAATATCAGTTTGTGATATTCGCATATATACGGACAGTCAGGCTGCCATTAAAGCGCTTCAATCACACCTCCTCAAGTCGAAAGTAGTCCAGAACTGTCTCTCATCTCTTAACGAGATGGCAGATCAGTTCAACATCCACATTTTATGGGTGCCAGGACATTTCATAAGTACAGAGAATATAAACGCCGATGAACTGGCTCGACGTGGTACAACGGATCACTTCTCATAAAGCAGAAAGGATATTGAAATGCCTCTTGCGGTATGCTAACTGCTTCAGGAAGAAGCTAGCAAGTTGACGAAGGACAGGCGGTCAACTATCACTTCTTGCGTAATAACTCGGCAGGTCTGGCCAAAGTTGGACTTTGCGAGATCCAAACAGCAAAATCTCACTTCAGCGAAGTCAGATCAGTGTGGTTGTTGGAGTGATTACGGGGCACTGTCTTATAGGGAGGCATGCGAGTAGACTTTGTGTCTTCTCACATGACTACTGTCGTAGTTGCTAGAACGAAGAGGAGGAAGAGACAGTACTTTATCTTCTTTGCACCTGCCCTCGTCTGGCACGAAACAGACTAAAGTTTCTAGGGGCACCCCTCTTCAAAGACCTGACGGACCTCTGTAGGGTGGACGTCAGGAGTATCCACCGCTTTGTTAACAGCTCAAAATGGTTCCAATGAGTTGGAGGAAATAATTAGTCGTGGTATGATGGCTACGGACCATTTTTGTGTCTATGCCTGGTCCTAGTGGAGCGCCACCCAAACCTAACCTAACCTAAGGGCGAAGGCGAGGATAGTTTGGAAGTTTGAATGTATTCACGGCAGTACAACCCGTAATCGTAACATTTTTCTTGTCAACATCGGAAATCGAACACGGAACCCTCGGATGATAAAGCAAGCGTTCTATGCACTCTACCATAGAGAACGATAATGGGTTAGAAATATTGAACTTAGCCCGTAGGAACGGAAATTGTGACATAAACAGTGATCCAAAAACTACGAATTAATGATGTTTATCAAATAAACTAGGCCGTCAATATAAGGATTGACTTCCGTTTTTTTCTTTAAGTTAAAGATTTTAGTGGTTTCAAATCACAGAGTTTTTATGTGACATATAGTAAGCTTAAGAAGTGTGCTTTGATCTAAAATTAGTAAGAGTTGATTGTGACAATAAAAGGTCTTTTGTTGGTGAATCCGAGGATCGTTGAATTTTTTTAATTTAAGGGTTTCAGTAGTTTACTATAGTGAAAATGGCCCAAATCACACAGTTTTTCCCGGGATATGACATATGCGATTATTATTTTTATTTATTTGATATCTACAGTGATTACAATCGGTAAAAATAATTACGGCTAATTCTGAATCTCTTATTAGCAACCCAGGCACAAATTTTCATGTCGTCTGCAAAGAGGGAGCAGTTAGGAAACTCGAAGCATTGAACAACATCCGTTTATAAACAATGAAAACAACAATGGGCCAATGTGACTTCCTTGAGGCAAGCCAGATGGAACACAAAAGAATTGGGAGTAAGAACCAAGATCCTAACGGAATGCCAATGATTAGAGAGGTAGGAACGCAACCATTTAGACTCTCTAATAAGAATAGACAATTTAGACTCTCTAATAAGAATAGATTGGTCAATCATATAAAGAACGTCGAGCTGCTGACCAATTTAGTTTGAAATGAAATTTTTAGTATGAAAGTGCAAGATTTTATGCTTGGGTAAGACGAGAGAATTACTCACATCATATTTTCTATCTGCCTTGGAGATTGGATGAATACAAGAAATTTTCCAAGGATCGAGGAAAAATCGCGACGAAGCCCTACACAGAATCGGCGGAAACCCGACATAATCAACCTCGAGCTTGAGCAAGCAATCCTGAACTTCTTCCTCGGTAAATTTAAAATCATTAAATTGAAGGAAGCTAGAGAAAGCTGGAACACGATAGCGGCCGACAAAACAGGTTTGTGTAACCGATGCAAAAAAATTAGCGAACAGATTGCATATGAACAAAGGCTGATTAGTGACGGAGCTCTGATAAGACATAGTAGACAGAAAGCCATTCACTTTTTGGTTGCTGTTAACGAAATATCAGAACTTCTTAGGACTAGATATTAACTCTTCCTCAATTCGCAAAAACACAGTTGTTGTAAAGGAACCAGTTTAGGCACTTAAATTCCTTGCGGGCTCTATCAAAATCGGGATAATATTCAACACCAAGCAACCTATACAAGGAATGAGGTTTATTGCGTCGATTCTCGAGCAACACCAACTCATTATTGTTTGATGACTTCCGGAGACCGATTTTATTTTTCTTAACTCGTGGAGCGTACTTTTAGATACCGCACTTGAGAAGATCATTGAATCTTTAGTTCAAATCTTTACCTTGTTGTAAGAAGTCCCAATCTGAAATGCTAAAAAATTCGTTCAAGGATGTGTAGTCGGCCTTTCTAAAATAAAAATAAAAATCATTAGAAACATAATTTTTATACAATTAGAATGAAAAATATTTATCGTAATCGGTACGTGGTAGATGCTCCCACAAGCAGAAGTCAGGACACGCAGAAATGACTGAGCAAATAACTGATCAAGGAGTTTCCACTGACTGTTTATAATAGTGTTGTTTAATCGATGATAGCTAATGCCCTCACATCAGTTGGAGATGAAGAAAATACGCCGAAAATATTAGCTGATAAACATTTTATAGTAATCCAAATACGATCTGTAAGGTATATATCCGGCGACTACAACAATCGAATTATTATTAGCCAATTTGACTCGATTAGCAATCACGTTTAGGTTAGGATGACAGGCAATCACATCATTAGAAACCGATTTCTTTGCCGCAATCAAAACACCGCCACCATTCGATTAGTTAGCTTAAGGTGTATTGTTGAAGTTGATTATGAAACTTAAAAATCTTTTGTGGATGAATCTGAAAATTGTTGAACTTTCTTTGAGTCAATATTTTAGTTGTTTGCTTTACTGAAAATTAGCCAAATCACAGAGTTTTTTCTGGGATATGACATATGCCATTAGTTAGCTTAAGAGGTGTGCTTTGATCTAAAGTTAGTAAATGTTGATTATGACAATGAAAAGTCTTTTCTGGGTTAATCTGAAAATTGTTGTTTTTTTTCGAGTACTTCACTCCTGCGTTATTTGTTACATATTTTTGAAATTTTTTGAATTTCTAAATCATTACGTTCCTAAAATCTTAAAAACTATTCCTCATTCTTGTAATTTTTCAATTTTCTTAATATTTTAAGCAGCTACATATTTCTAAATTTTTTAAATCACTAAATTCTTGGTAATTCTACGTAATTTGTGAAAATGTCTTGAACATCTTTAAATTTGCATTTGGAAATTTTTAAAATTCTTAGATTGCAATTCGTAAAATTAAAATACTTAAAATTTTTCTAAAATTCCAAGGGTGTTGGGTGCGTCGCAACAGGGTAGGGGTTGACACCTTCTATAGCCATGTATCTCGTGGTCTATAATCCAACGCTGCAATAATGTAGAAATCACCAAATATGTCTAGTATATGTCCACGTAGTAACACCCGGGCAACGATGTGATGCATCGACTAAATACTAGAGGCGAGTGCAGTACACTATAAATGAGCAATAAGCGGAACACACATGGAAATTAATACCGCAGGTGGTACACCTTTTGCTTAGGTAAACCCACCCATGGATTTGGGGTGAGGCAAGGAATTGCTATGCTACAATTATTTTCACCAATCCCAAGACATGTTGGGAAATAAACTAGCTTAATTGAGTGAAACAGGAAAGGATAATTCACATCCCTAAAGCTAATAATGCATTAGTTGAAGCCATCAATATAAACAAGCAACTGAATGATACAATTGCATGAATGCAGCAGCGTATGAAGACGCTTGAAAACGAAGTTAAAGCTCTTAAGTCAACGGAGGAGTACCATACGGATGAAGACGAACTAACTCGAGAAACTGAGTGGATAAGAGTCAAAAGTGTGAGAAAAAAAGGAAGCGGAATAATACGCCCTCCCCACCTCAATTAGAGGATGATGTTCCAAATATGAAGCCGTAGGAAAACTACGATTTAATCTATGAGGAAAAAAAGCAATAACTACCACTACTGATAAGTTCAATGCGAAGGTGATGAATGGAAACACCATCAAAATAAACTTGGAAGATGCTGAAACTTACAGAAAAATGACAAAAATGTTAAATGAAGAAAACTGTGTTTGGCATATGTTTGAAGACAAACAAACCAGACTAATAAGGGTTATGGCTAGACACTCTACATGTAAACCAGAAAAAATAATTTATTACCTAAAAGCAAAAGGATTTAAGGCAACTGAAACATCAATTAAGCATAAACGGAGAGGAAAAGTAGCTCTCAACTTGTTTATGTTGACCTTCGATACTGATGAAGATATCGAACAAATTTATTAAATTTAGTACATCTTGAGGTGCAAGGTGGTTATTCAGCCTCTAAGAAGGTCTAAGCTTATATCACAATGTAAAAAATGTCAAGCCTATGGACCTACACAAAAATATTGCAAAAGAGAACCCTGGCCTGTCAAATGTTTAGGTAAACATCATAGTAAAAATTGTGTTAAAGCTCAAAATGTTCAACCTAAATGTATTCATTGTGGAGAAAACCATCCGGCTAACTACAGAGGATGTAGCGTTGCTGTTGAACTGCAAAACATCAAAAATAAGAATGTGATTGCTAAAAATCCAAGTTTATTCAGGAAGCAAGCAGTTAAGATAAACCAGTGTCGTGAACTACTTATTTCCAGAGTGTCGTGAACTACTTATGGACAATTGGGTAAAATGACTGCTCAAGTAACGATGAGTAACGGAAATCCAGGAAAAATTGTCAATTCTCAGAATGTCGATATAAATCAAACACTTAAATTAATTTTAAGCAGACTAAACACATTTGATGAGCGGTTACAGAAACTAGAGTACAACACTAAGGGAGTCATCTCCAATTAGAAAAATGGCCAATGATCTTAGAATCTTATTTTGAAATGCCAATGGACTGATACAACATCAACAAGAATTGTGTCTCATCACGGAAGCACACTTCACTATACAATCAATCATTAAATTTAAAAATTATCAAAAATATCACACTATTCACCCTGGAAACACTGCTAAAGGAGGTAGTGCAGTTATAATTAGAAATAGTATTCATCACTATGAGGAGTTCAAATATGATACGGAAGAAATACAAGCAACTGCTGTTATTGTTAAATCCAAAAGTAGTTCTATTTGTATTGCTAGTATTTACTGCCCACCGAAGCACTCAATGAAAGTAAAAGATTATCTCGAGTTCCTCAGTAAATTAGGAAAATCTTTTGTACTTGGAGGAGACTTTAATGCAAACAATTTCCACTGGGACTCCAGATTAACAACGACTAGGGGTAAAGAACCCCTAAAAGCTATCAGGAAATGCAGTTGTGAAGCCCTCTCAACTGGAAGGTTGGTTTTCAGGCCAACTGATCCAAACAAAATACCAGATCTGATTGATTTTTTCATAATAAAGAACATATCTGTAAATTATGTACAAGTAGATGAAAGCCATGACTTAAACTCTGTTCATTCACCGATACTTCTAACGTTAAGTGAAAAAGTCATTCAGAAAGAAAGAAACCCATTTCTAGTAAATAATCAGATTAATTGGGAATGCCTTTATCGCTAGAAGAAAAAACATTGAGGTGTGGCCAACACACGACTTTCTTTTACGAACAGAGAATTTTGAGAAATTTTTTTTTTTAAATTTTTTATTTTTATTTGTTTTTAATTTTTGGAAACATTTTATTTTAAGCAGTTTTTTAGTAAACCTTATACTTTTTAAGATATTTGCAAAATAAATTTTCTGGACCAAGGGAGTGGCCACTTCCGGTTAGCCGATTTGGAGTAAAATTCACTGGGACCTCCAATTTTTTCAAAAAAGCTTAAATCTGAAGTTTCAGTTCGATTGGTTAAACCATCTGGGCTGTAGAGAGGACACAGTCAGACTGACAGACTGACAGACAGACAGACACCATTTCGAAATCCACTTTTTCGGACTTAGGGGACCTCAAAACAAATAAATCTCTAAAAATCTTAAGGTCAACAATTTTCATGATTACTATACTTTATTTTACTACAGTAAAAAAAAGTAATTAACTTCATGGTTCCATTAAAGACCGAAGAGCAATTAGACGAAGAAGTTCACAAATTTGTAAACGATATACACCAATCAGCGTGGGAAAATACGCCTGAAATTAAAAAGAAAATCAAGGGAAACAACTACGCTATGAAAATTAGGGAACTACTAGCAGAAAAAGAAGAGCGAGAAGAGGATAGTAACAAACAAGGGCCTCCCAAGATAAAACTCATTTGAACAATCTCACTCAAAAATTAAGAAGAGAAATCAAAGAATTTAAAGATGAATCAATCAGAAACTATTTAAGAAAATTAACTAATGATAGCAGTACTGATTATTCTCTTTGGAAAGCAACCAAAATAATCAAAAGACCAATAATGCAGATTCCCCCAATAAAAATAGCAGGTGAGAAATGGGCTAGAAATAATAAAGACAAAGCTCGAGAATTTGCTGAACACCTCGAAAAAATATTCCAGCCACATGAAGACCAAACGTTGGAAGCCGAGATAATAACTGGACAAGCTGTGCAAGAAAGTTAAGAAATCCTACCGAAAACACCAAAAGAAGTCATGCGTGAGATAACAGCTAATATGAATATGAAAAAAGCTCCCACCAATCTAATAAATGTAGCATTCAGAATCAAATGTGTACCAAGCTTGTGAAAAATTGCAGAAGTAATTATGATCTCAAAACCTGGGAAACCACCACACGTAAAATCGTCTTATAGGCCAATTTCGCTATTGCCAGTCATGTCCAAACTCTTTGAGAAGCTTCTGGTAAAAAGATTAAATCTGATAATCGAGAGTAAAAACTTGATCCCAAATCATCAGTTCGGTTTTCGTAACCAATACTCAACAATTGAGAAAGCACTATAGTAGAAAAAAGTCTGTTCAACAGTTTATCTAGACGTTGCACAATCGTTTGATAGAGTGTGCCATGAAGGACATAACCGCAAGTTAAGAAATCTTCTACCAATGCAATTTGCTAAACTACTGGAATCTTACTTGAAAGATAGGTTCTTCAGGATTAAGTTTGATGATACCTTTCTTATGTATTAGGGCCGGTTTTATACCTACTGTACACTTATGATCTTCTTGCATTAGAAATAAACACAGTGGCGACTTTTGCAGATGACACGGCGATCTTAGCTGTTGGAAAAGGCAACGAAGAATCAACACAGAAGTTACAATCAGCTATAACTCAAATATATAAATGGACAAAAAGATGGCGAATAAAACTAAATGAAACTAAATCAATTCACATCAGCTTTACAAAGAGACCATTCGAACATATTCCGATTACCATAAATCGAGAAATAATACCGCATGCGAACACAGCTAAGTATCTCGGCATGACCCTGGTTGCTAAACTATTATAGAAAGCACACATCAAGAAGTAAAGTGAAAAACTGACTTAAATCAAAGCTTACCTAAATATACAAGCCGTCAGGTTAAAATTCGAACTTAATATAAGGGGGATAGAAAGACAAAAAAAATGAATTTTTCATACAAATCATATGAAAAGTTATGTTTTTTAATATCGTTTTTCTTAAATGAAAAGTCTTACAAAAATGAATTTTGATTTATACGTTATCAAGAAGAATGATTAGTTAATATTCGATTTAAAGATCAATTAATAAAATCTTGTTTATAGCCATTAGTGACACCTACTTATAAACTCGACTAATTAAATAAGTTTTAAAAAAACAAAATGGCCGTGTAGTTTTCGTGTTTGAAATCAGATGGCGGTAATAAGAAATTGAAATAAATTCACATTTCAGAAAAACAATTCAAAATAATGTTTTAGCAAGTTAGGAGTATAATTTAGTAAATAAAAAGTTTAACGAGCATGCGGATCTATTTCATCCGAACATTATTGATTTGAAGTCGAAAAATTCGGACGATGCGTTTGTTTTCAACATTCAAAAATTGCAATAATGATTTGAATGATTTATAAAAATAAACTGTAATTCTTATCAATTAAGTAATTTTCAAATTGAGGTTGTAATCCAACACTTTCACAAAAGATTTTCAAGTTTTGATTGGCTCGATAAATTGTTTATTCTTTATAAACTAAAAAATATTAATAAAATTGTTGTTTTTTTTTTTTTTTCAAATAATCAATATTAATGCACATAAATTTCGCACATAAAAACCACTCTGACATTTGATTGCTCTATTAAGCATAATAAGTCATGGGAAAACAAAATAAAATGGATTATTAATTTTTATAACTCATTCGAACAGAAATAGTAACCGAAATATGTATTTTTTGTGGTAAACTACAGATGTCACTAATTGCTCACTACTCTTGACAGTGTATAAAATGGAAAAGCTAATTTTTTGACATATTCTCAACAAATGTCATACTTGTCATTGGAGAAAAGTAGGAAGTTGATTTTTTTTTTTTTTAATTATTTAAATTAATTTATTTATTTAATTAAACATCTGTACTAACGTTTTTACTAAATTTAGTACACGACAAAGATGATTCCAAATTTAGGCGATTCAGTCCAAACGACCAACTCGTGCAAACTGTTAAAGAAACTTATGTATGACTGTATTTTGCAGCGGCAAATTTTAAAAATTTTGATCCCATTACCGCATCGGTATTTGATTTTATTTACCAAGTATCACAATCACTAGATAAAGTAACATAGGAAATATTAAATGAAATTTTACAAAAGATCGAGAAAAAATCGATTGAATGGTTTCCCATTTAACAGAATTATTGCACTGTTAAAAACATTTTCAAAATTTAAAAAAACGTTGTTTAGCCAACTTCATAATATCAAAAAAAAATTTTTTGTTTTTAAAAACAAGATCTTACGTCATTGATTTCGTTTTTATAAGTTTATACTGTATTTTTCCAAATTTTTCACATAGACATACAAAGAAATATTAAATTTGTACAATTTTATTACATATTGGTTTTAAAATATGTTATACTCAAAGGTTTGATTTAAATATAAACCTAAAAATATTTTCTGTTACGAGTATTTTTCTTTCATAAAATTTTAATCAAAAATGTTCAATTTTACATGGGTTCTTATGGGAAATCGTAAAATGTATCCCCCTTAAATTAAGCTTCTTTTAAAATTGGTCTGAACCTGACGGCTTGTATATTTAGGTAAGCTTTGGTTAAATACAGAAAAATGTATTGGGTGGTGGGAAGTAACAAGCAAGCATTTCAGCTTTGGGGTTGTACCAAACAGAGCAATGTAAATATCATTCAAAGAATTCAGAATATGGCATCAAGGAACATGGTTGATGCACCTTGGTAAGTCAGGAACAATAATCTCCATAGGGACCTTAAAGTGAACCTAATCTTAAATGAAATCCAGGAATAAGGGCGGAAACATGAAGAAAGGCTCCGCCGCCATGTGAACATTGAGGAAACTCAGCTCCTAAGCAACACGAATTTAGTAAGCAGCCTAAAAAGAACCAAACCTATTGAGTTGGGGTGATTGCCAGTTGAAACAGCATTGTTCTGATCTAAAATTCACTACAAAGATATGGTTTACTTCAATAGACTATGGAACGCCAATGAGAAGAAGCCATATATTAATTTAAGTTAGTAAATTAAGTCAGAAACAAATTGCTCATTAGCATAGGAGACTAGATTGTAATTACATAAAATAAAAAAGATAAAAAATTTCTAAAGATTTATGATGTTTCGTAAATTTGTAAATTTATAAAAGTATTTTAAACAAATAAATAAAGTATTATAATAATGGTTATGATCCATCATTATTTGGTTTTTTTGCTGTGTCTTTATCACCTGTTTAAGTTGAAATTAAAAATTTTTTAAAAAATTTAAAAATTAATTTTAAAAAACATAAACTTTATTATCTTTCTTTAACGTGATACCATATACTATATGTTTAAAAAACTTTCTAAGACCGGTGTTGGAGCCACTGCTGGCAAGAAAACTGAAAACAAAACACCAATTAGAATTAATCTTAAAATTTATTTTATTACTTATCTTTAAACATTTGAATTTAATCCATTATATCCATATTGTTGTTGTATAATATCTTAACCTAAAATCTTATAAGAAAAATGTTTACGTAAAATTTATTTCTAACTAGAATCAGACTTAATACATATTTAAACTTAATTACTTACGTTGATTTGATATTACAAACTATTGCTGCATATGTGTGTCCTGAATTAATTATAAACAAACTTGAATTAATTTACATTTTAATTTAATAACACTTTATCTAACCTTTTTTTTTTGCATTGTTTACTAAAATTAAATTCTAATTTGACAACTTATTTAAACCTTACAAATGTTAAAACATATTTTATAATTCAATTGAAATAAGCGGGTGCGTTCAGTAACTTTATAGCTTAACTATAATATTGGCCACCTATCATAAACCAAACCAACTAGAAATATTGTAAAAAATTCCATTTTTATTATAATTAAAAACTTTTTTTTTTAAACCAACAACCGAAGTGTTCACATCATAATTAAAAATAATAAATTTACCTACCACCATTTTGTATAACCATTATACAACAAAGTTTTATTTATTTATTTTGCTTTGAGAACAAAACATACCAAAGGTTTATCGCACCTTCAAATTTGTACCGGGTTTATTTTATTGTGGAATCCAAAACCTTGGTACAAACATATGGTCCTTCGAGCCGGATTCAGCCACCAAACCTGCAAAAATCAACCAACCGAATCCAAACCAGTAGTACAAGACAACTGCAATTAAGCCAGCCGGATTCAACGCATCAAGATCGAGGAAATATAATTACAATTGCCGAGAAACCGCATGGAAAATTAAAACCGCAAGTATCACTTACCTAATAATTAAAGAATAAAAAAAAATTTATAAAACAATAAACTATCAAGTGATTTTCATTAATTTCAATATAATTTATATACCTATATACTCGTTTCCTTATTGATAAACCATCTCACCTGTTGCAAACATTCATCCATTTTTTAAATACTTACCTCGTTTTACAAAACGTTTTCTATAAAGATAGTTTAAAATTGAACAAAACAATTCCGGAATCAGTGATAAGTGCATTTAGTGAAAACTTAAATAAAATTTGTGATATCAAGTGATACTTAAATATGGCCGACATCGTAGCACTAAAGAAAAGGCGTTCGTACATCAAGGGTAACATGACCAAGATGCTAAACTTTATCAACGCTATAAGCAAAAACACCAACGCAGAAGATATCAAAGTTAGAATAACAAACGTTGAGCGATACCGAACCGAGTTTATCGATGTGGAGAATAAAATAGTTGCCATGGATAACAACGAAGAGTTAGACCAAGATTTTGAGGAAAATTATTATAAAGCCATAGCGGGGTTAAACCTTGCGTTGAGGAAAATGGTGGAGCCAACAGTTTCGTTGAACGATACATTTATGGATGCTACTTTGGCGGGAAACCACATTGACGTAAAACTGCCCAAAATATCTATTCCAAATTTCGCTGGAGACTATACCGAGTGGCAGTCATTCCACGATTTATATTGTTCAACCATCCATGACAACACTAGATTAACACCGTCACAAAAACTGCAGTATTTGAAGGGGTCTTTAAAAGGAGAAGCAGCAGGTCTGTTGAAACACATCAGCATAACGGATGCAAACTACATCGAGGCCTTAGGCAAGTTAAGAGAGAGGTACGATCGAAGGAAACACACCATCCATGCCTTCATAAAAACCTTCATGTTTCAACCAGCAGTAACAACTGCAAATAGCACAAACGTCAGAGTTTTGTTAGACACGTCAGATGAAATCATTCGAGGACTTAAGGCGCTAGGAGAAGAAGCAGAAACGAGAGACCATTGGTTAATCCATATTCTGGTGAGCAAGCTAGACTACGAGACCAACAGCTTATGGGCGCAGACTTCCGCAGAATACGACCTACCCACCTTGAAACAGTTTTTTGACTTTCTGGCAAAAAGAATCGACGCACTAGAATCGTTAAAATGTCAAAATAAACGTTTCCAACATCAGTCAGCACAACCGAAACTCCACATAAAAAGCCATGTCGTCGCTAGTGAAAACCAAGTTCAAAAGTGCTCACTATGCAGCAAAGAGCATAAGTTATTTGAGTGTGGTAAATTTAAAAATATGTCAGTAGTTGAAAGAAAGTCATTCCTAATCCAAGAAAACCGATGCTTCAACTGCTTGAACAACAATCATAGTGTATATAATTGCAAATCCAGATTTCGTTGCAAACTATGCAATAGAAGACACCACAGTTTGTTACACGAAAATTCTACCGTAACAACGCAAGCAAACGCAGCTCAATTAGTAAATCAAATGACCGAGATTAATGCGACAAGTCTTACCACCAGCACAAAACTAGGAAGCGCCATATTACCTACGGCTTTGGTACGTGTAACCGATGCGAGAAATCAAAACCATTTATATAGGGCACTGCTAGATTCCGGATCGCAAGTTTCATTTATAAGTGAACATTGTGCACAAAGACTACAGCTGTCCAGAAATAGTGCTAAAATTGCTATCACGGGAATAGGAGCCACATCAAGCGGATATACCAAGGGGTCAGTATCGCTGAAAATAACACCATGGAATAAAGACAACCCAAGCCTACAAATCGAAGCATTTGTCCTACCAAAATTAACCGCAAGACAACCACCGGTCTCACGATACATCGATATCGAATTTCTCCAAAGGTACGAGTTAGCAGATCCCCACTTCCACAAAGGCAAAGAGATCGACATTATTATTGGAGCAGACAATTTTTTTGAATTGTTAGTTGAAGAAAAAATCACCACACCAAACCAATTTATAATGCAAAAAACCCTTCTGGGGTGGATAGTTGCAGGCAGATCAAGCGAAACACAAACGAGTCAGGTACGAGTAATAACAGCTACTTTGAATGATCCAGAAGACAGCCTAGATAACCTACTGAGAAAGTTCTGGGAGATTGAGGAAGTAGGAACCGCAAGTCCCATGACAACAAAAGAGGAAAGACTATGTGAAAGTCAATTTCAAAATACTACAACCACTGATCACACTGGCCGATTTAAAGTGCGCCTTCCATTCAAGCGTTCTCCATCAATTTTAGGGGATTCATTTCGCACAGCAGCAAAGCGCTTACATTCTATGGAGAAAAGGTTCAACAGGGAGGAGGAATTTGCCTTAATGTACAAATCTTTCATGTCAGAATACATTACTTTGGGACACATGAGAGTCGTCGATGAGACTGAGATAAAACACAATGGCTACTATCTACCACATCACGGTGTTATTAAAGATTCAAGTACTACAACCAAACTCCGAGTTGTGTTCGATGGTTCCGCAAAGACTACCACGGGAAGTTCATTAAACGACTGTCTTGCAGTTGGACCAACCGTCCAGTCGACCTTGTATGACATATTAAGCCGCTTTAGGATGTATAAAATAGCATTCACCGCAGATGTTGAGAAGATGTTCCGGCAAGTGCTAGTTGCAGATGAAGATACCAAATACCAGCGGATATTGTGGCGAGATTCACCAGACAAACCCTTCATCACGTATGAACACAAAACGGTTGTTTACGGTACAGCATGTACATCTTATCTAGCTAAGCGCGCACTCAACGAGGCAGCAACTAAATGTCAAAAATCATTTCCAGAAGCAGCACACCACATCATGAACAATTTCTACGTAGACGACCTCATGACAGGAGCAGATTCATTGGAGAAAGCGATTACACTAAAACATGACATTAACACCGTACTCTCACGTTCCGGATTCCAGCTAAGGAAGTGGTTAGCCAACGATGAAACAGTGCTAAGAAACACCTTTCAACCCGCCGAAGAAACTGTAAATTTGGAAATAGAAAAATGTACCTCTGTTAAAGTCTTAGGGCTATATTGGAATCCAACGAAAGACTGCTTTCAATTTAAAGTAAATCTCAATCAACAACCTACCATGACCAAACGAGGAATTCTGTCAGAGTCAAGCCGCTTATTCGATCCACTGGGATGGCTCGCTCCGGTAACCATCAGCATAAAAATATTCTTCCAAACTTTGTGGGCAAAGAACTTAAAATGGGATGATCACTTACCAACAGACGTACAAAACGAATGGCAAAACTTACGCGAAAATTTGCCCAAAATAGAGCTAATCGAAATAGATAGATATATACATACCAACGCCGATACCAAATTATCTTTGCATGGATTTTCAGACGCGTCAAGACATGCCTATTCAGCAGTTGTGTACGGTCTCATAATAAAACCAAATGGGGACTCAAGACGAAAGTAGCACCGGTTAAACAAATCTCAATTCCACGATTAGAACTGTGCGGTGCACTGCTCCTCAATAGATTGCTCTTAACCATTAAGCAAACTTTAAATACAGAAATCACTGCTTGGACTGATTCCACCATCGTGTTGGATTGGTTGTCTGCCCCTCCCACAAAATGGAACACGTTCGTCGGAAATAGGACCGGCGAAATACTGACAAGTATGACTAGATCGCAATGGAGGCATGTAGATTCGAAAGATAATCCGGCTGACTGCGCCTCAAGAGGTATCGAACCAGAAAAGCTGCTAGATTTTAGTTTGTGGTGGAATGGCCCAAAATGGTTAGCGAATTGTGCAGCTTGGCCAAAAAATCCAGAAAATCATTCAGATACAACCGAAGAAATGCGTAGCCAATCGATACACGCTCAACTTTATCAACCAAACATAATAGATGATTTAATCAAAAGAATTTCCAGCTTCAGCAAAATTACCCGAATTTTAGCTTACAGCCTTCGATTTATCGACATTAAACTTAAACGAATCCCGAACAACGCAGTTTCACCACATCTGCTCAGCCGAGAATTACAAAAACCACAATGACTTATTTTCAGTCAAATTCAAGCAAAACATTTCGAACTGGAAATTAACCTACTAGCAGCAAACAAAGAAGTACCAGGCTCGAGCAAATTAAAGCATCTCAATCCGTTTCTCGACGAATCAGGACTACTACGAGTCGGAGGAAGAATCACTAATGCGGCAACCACCTATGCGATAAAACATCCAATAATATTGCCAGCGAAAGACAAACTTGCCGAATTAATTGTTGTTGAGCATCACTTGCGTTATCTTCACGCTGGGCAAACTTTAATGATCGCCACGTTGCGCCAAAAATATTGGATTTTGTGCTGCAAACAACTAGTTAGAAAGATCGTCCATGGCTGCGTGAAGTGCTTGAAATGCAAAGGACAAGAAATGAATCAAGTGATGGGAAATCTTCCAAATCCTAGGGTTGAGCTGGTAAGACCTTTCTTTAAGGTCGGCGTCGATTATGCAGGTCCCTTTCAAACCCGTTTGATCAAAGGAAGAGGTCAAAAAATCTATAAAAGCTATATATGTATCTTCGTTTGCCTAGCTACTAAGGCTGTACATATTGAGTTAGTCTCTGAGCTCACCACTGAATCGTACATTGCAGCACTTCGAAGATTCATAGCTCGCAGAGGCATTTGTAAGGAGATCTATAGTGACAATGGAACCAATTTTATCGGAGCTCGCAATCACCTTCACGAACTATACAATTTCCTAAGACAAAATATTAACACCTTTTCCAAATTTTTATTAACAGATGAGATAACTTTTAAATTTATCCCACCAAGCGCACCTCACTTCGGCGGACTATGGGAAGCCGCCGTGAAACAAGTTAAACACCATCTGAGAAGAGTAACTGACGGCCACACAATTACCACAGAAGAAATGACAACGTTGTTGGCTGAAATTGAGGCAATATTGAATTCCCGACCAATTTGTGTGCTGTCAAGCGAGGAACTGGAGTATTTGACCCCAGGTCATTTCTTGATCGGTCGTCGTACAACACAGCTTCCAAGTGATGACCTCCAACATGTCAACATATCCAAACTATCCAGATGGCAGATGGTACAAAAAATGAACCAAGATATCTGGAAGAGGTGGCATTTGGAATACTTAACCAACCTGCAACATAGAAGCAAATGGCACAAGAAAGAAAACAATTGTAAGATTGGTGACATCGTTATCGTCAAGGAAAACAATTTACCTCCATCAAAATGGTTGATGGGCAGAATTACAGAAGTTCATCCCGGATTAGACAACATTATTAGAGTTGTTACGCTGAAAACAACAAACGGCGTCATAAAACGCCTAATACACAAATTATGTTTACTGCCAGTAAGTTGAATCAACCGATTCAAGCCGGCCGGGATGTTGGAGCCACTGCTGGCAAGAAAACTGAAAACAAAACACCAATTAGAATTAATCTTAAAATTTATTTTATTACTTATCTTTAAACATTTGAATTTAATCCATTATATCCATATTGTTGTTGTATAATATCTTAACCTAAAATCTTATAAGAAAAATGTTTACGTAAAATTTATTTCCAACTAGAATCAGACTTAATACATATTTAAACTTAATTACTTACGTTGATTTGATATTACAAACTATTGCTGCATATGTGTGTCCTGAATTAATTATAAACAAACTTGAATTAATTTACATTTTAATTTAATAACACTTTATCTAACCTTTTTTTTTTGCATTGTTTACTAAAATTAAATTCTAATTTGACAACTTATTTAAACCTTACAAATGTTAAAACATATTTTATAATTCAATTGAAATAAGCGGGTGCGTTCAGTAACTTTATAGCTTAACTATAATATTGGCCACCTATCATAAACCAAACCAACTAGAAATATTGTAAAAAATTCCATTTTTATTATAATTAAAAACTTTTTTTTTTAAACCAACAACCGAAGTGTTCACATCATAATTAAAAATAATAAATTTACCTACCACCATTTTGTATAACCATTATACAACAAAGTTTTATTTATTTATTTTGCTTTGAGAACAAAACATACCAAAGGTTTATCGCACCTTCAAATTTGTACCGGGTTTATTTTATTGTGGAATCCAAAACATTGGTACAAACAACCGGTTTCGAGCTTCGCTCTTAGTCATTGTCAATTTACAACTGAGTAGAAAGTTTTTTAAAGATATGATATATCACGATTAAAGAAAGACAATAAAGTTTATGTTTTTTAAAATTAATTTTTAAATTTTAAAAAAAAATTTTAATTTCAAATAAATAAAATTTTAAATATCGTAAAATTAATGCATTCCTAAAACAATAATGAAATTCTTAAAAGATTTTAAAATTTTATATTTAATGTTACTGTCAATTTTTTTTTGGAATATTTTGATAAATTACAATTTTGATAAAAAGTAGAAATTTCCAAAATTTAAAAACTTTTCGAATCCCTTAAAATTGTAATATTAAAAACTCTTTAAATTCTGTAATTTTTAAGAATCTTAAAATTCCTAAGTTTTTATTAAATTGTACAACTTATAAGTTTCATTTAATTATTAACACTTTTAAAATCATAAATTTGGAAAACAGCTTGAATTGTTCGAATTTTCTAAATTATTTAAATTTGATCTCTTAAATTACTTTGGATTTCAAAAAATTTTTAAATTATTTAAGTTGAACGCTATATTGAGTTTTAGCTTACATAATAAATACCTTATAATGTTATTTATCTTGCATCAATTTAAGAGTCAACAATTTGTATTTCAAATTTTTAAATTTTTTGTTTGATTATTGAAGCTATGTAAATTCTTGACATTTTTTATTCGTGGAAATTTTGTAAAAAAACGATATTCTTCAAAATATTTTTTGGATTATTTAAAATTCCTATGCAAGGATTAATTTTAAAAGTCTTGGACTTTTAATTTCTGAAATGAAATTTATGAAATTCTTGGAATAATTTAAGTTAGTAAAATTTCCTTATATCTCGGTAAGATATTTGAAACACAATAAATTTTTGAAATGCTCTAACTTATTTGTGAATTTGAAAATAAACTTTAGTTTTAAATATTCTTTGATCACAGAATTAAAATTCTTCAAATTGTTAAAATTCCTTGGACAAAAAACTTGAAATTTTTAAATACGGATGTGTTAAATCTTACTAACGATTTTAGGTAATAAAATCCTTTGTTCTTTAGCGTGTGCGATATATTTATTTTTTTTTACACTAAATTTAAGCACGCTACAAATTTCATTTAATATTTAAATTTATAAATTTTATTTTCATTTAATTTATTTTATTTCACCATCATTTCAATGTGCTGACGTTGAGTTGAGTAGGTTTGAAAGCAGCGCGTGCGCTCAGCACAAAATCCGAGACGAGACTAATTTTTGATTTTTAAATTAATTTTAATTTTATTTTGTTTTGTGTATATTTGAGTTGTGATACTATTGGTCCAGCCAAGCATGAAGGGGAAGTCAACCCAATACACATTCGAGGTGGAATGTGCGCCGCCAAGTTTGTAGTGGTTTATTGGGTGAACCGCTACAGTTCTTTCAGGTTAAATATAACACCGTTTTAAACAAGAAAACTGGCACAAATATCGTTCTCAGAAAAACCTCTGAAGGCTTCACTAAAATGATACTCAACTAATTTTTAGGTTTTTTTTTTATTTTTAACATATACGCTTCCGCTTACCTAAGCAGCAAACATAAAGAGCAATATATCGAACTTTGTAATTCATACATGAGTATAATCAAATAATAAATAATTTATGAAAGTTTAATTTAATGATTTGTAAACATACAGCATATGTCAAACAATCTGCTACATCAACCAAATAATATTTCTTAATACACTAACAATATCTACTTACATACATATGTATGAAAATGTTGCGACATTCTAAATAAAATTATTGAGATGGAAAATATTCCAAGAATCATTTTTTACATTTCAATGACATGCAACAGGTAGATCATAAGATTTCTTCTCTAGACATCACAAACTGTTACCATTTCTCAATAAAAAAAAATATGTTAGAGACTCATTTTATATTTCGTATATGTTGGGGATTAATTAAACAAAACCCATCGTCTTTTTGTGCTGTGAAAATCGCGCCTTATTATAAAACTTTGGCATTTTTACGTACTTGCGAGAGAAATATTAACGCAGTTACGCAGCCCTAATTTTTTATTTGTATTATCTTTAGCTGAATATTTTTCCTTATTTCTTGATGTTATACAACGAAACAAGAAAAAACCTTTATGCAAATTTTATGTTATTGATTTTTACTTGTTTTTCTGTATATTTTGTTCTAGGTAAACATTTACTTTCATTTTCTTTGTCTGTTTGTGCGTGAGTTAGAATGAGTGATTTCAAGAATTTCGATCAACTCATCCAAAAAAAGTTTAAACGAATTTAGATACAAAAAACTTGAGTAAATAATAGAATATTGTTTCGAACGGAAAAAGTAAAAACCTCAATAAGCGCTTTACACGAGTATCTTATTGATTCCCGTTACAACCCCTCCCCCGGGTATTCCAAAAAATAAATTGAATGGAATTTTTTCCAAAGTATTATATGTCCACAAAAAAGCAACAGGTATTCAAAATAGCTTTAAGCTTTTAGTTGGGTGATAAAGTCTGTATACATTCAATAAATTTCCCTTTAAAACAATACGTACGAGAACGACAAAGATAAACAAACAATAAAAAAAAAAATCCCAAAAATAAAATAAAAAATCTACCGGGTATACATACTCGTACACTCAGTAATCTTATACCGTCGTCGGTATAAATACTAGAGATACATTTAACTTTTGCTAAAGGAACGAATTCCTAAGAATCGAAAACAACAATAACAAAAATTCTTCAACACACTCGTACATACACAAAATATAATTCGTAAATCCTCTTTGTTCGAAAAGTTCGAGTATAAAACTAATCAAAATTTTAGCTTTTGGATTAAAGATCCGTAAAAAGCGGAACAAGAAGAAATAAAATTAAAATCCTTTTTTAATTGTCAGTCGAAAAGTTTTTTTTTGTTTTTGCTTTGAACTACATTTTTGTGATGATTTATTATATAGAGTTGGAGATCTAAGGCAAACAAATTTTTTTTCCTCCCCCCGAGATTATCCGCTTATGTTTGTATAATCCGTAACTTGTATAAAAAAAAAAAATTTAAATTTTCCGATTATTTTTCACGACAATATTTTTTAATTTTAATGATAAATATTTAATTAATTAATTATTAAGTTTTGTGCTAAAGTCAATTTACAAAGGTAACAATCTCTCCAAGTCTGATTTAACTGTATCGTGCTTTAAAAGAAATTTCTTCCTATACATTTTCTGTTGAATTAATTAATTTGGGTTTCGTTCGAATGGGTGTGTTGGTGAAATGGGTTATGTGGGTGTCATGCTTTCAATACATTTTCATGTTATGTTCCATTACACTAACAATACCTATGGTAAATGTTAAACCATGTAACCATATAAAATATTTGCCGTTATTACCTGGTTTCTCGTAAGCTATTGGATAATTTATTTATTTTTGACAGACATTTATTTAGTGGTAATTCAATTTATTTATGTATTATGTAAAATACTAAATGGTATTGACTAATTTAAAACGCCCCGTATTTATAAGAATTATTCTAGGTTAGGTTAGGTTTATTACCCCTATTGGGTTTATTACCCCTTTACCCCTATTGGAACCATTTCGAGCTACTTAGTAGTGTAAGACGTCCCGAACTTTAATGTTTTCGAGATCCGAGAGGCAGTCCTTCCTGAACTTACCCAAGTGTTTGTGCCTTCTGAGTGCCAATGCTGGACACGAGCAGAGAAAGTGGACCAACGTCTCTTCCTCCACTTCGTCCAAGCAGCTTCTGTAGAAGTCATTTGCCTCCAGACCCAGCCTTCTTGCATATTCTCCAAAAAACCAGTGTCCCGCGAGAATTCCTACGACCGTTCTTAATTCACGTCTCCGAGTGGATATTAATGCCCTAGTGCGCCCCAAGTCCAGCTTTGGCCAAACTTGTCTTGCAACTCTACATGTGAGGGTATTAGACCACCTTTCCCCCGCTGAGGATAGCGCCTGCTTCCCAAGTGCTTGTCTCAGCGCTGTGATAGGCCTCTCCAGACTTGCCCTTTCCGGTTGCAGCTGGAGAGTCGTAGCATGACCAGCAAGTTCATCCGCCCTGCAGTTTCCCATGACGCCTGAGTGACCTGGGACCCAGATTACCAGGATATTGAAATGCTCACCCATCTCATTTAGAGATGACTGACAATTCAACGCCACCCGTGACGCCAAAGACACCGATTCTAACGACCGGATCGACGCTTGACTGTCCACATAGATTGCGATATCATCTGAGGATACCACATTATGCTTCAACCATGTCAGGACCTCCTCAATCGCTACGACTTCAGCTTGGTACACGCTGCAGTAATCAGGGAGAAGAAAAGAAATGTTTACATTTAATTTGTCACAGAATACTCCAGCTCCCACTTTGCCGTTTAGCTTGAAGCTGTCTGTGAAGAATTGTAACGCTTCGATTTCCGATAACGGTCTATCCCTCCAGGATTCCATTGAAGGGAAGGAGGTGCGAAATCGCTTCTCGAAGCGTAGAGTAGGTTTAATGTAGTCAAGGTTCGCCAGCTCATCCTTCAACGATCTAACGATAGTAGAGTGTCCTGTACTAAGACACCTCCACTGAGAGACGGCTGCAAGTCGTACAGCCGTATTTGCCGCCATGTGCGAAATAACCTCTAAGGTACTTGTAGGTATCGACCTCAAGGCCCCGCTAACAAGCATGCAGGCCGTTCTTTGCACCCTCTCAATCCTACTTTTATAAGTTACCTTGTCCAGAGCTGGCTACCAAACACCCACCCCGTACATGAGTACAGGTCTCACTACAGCGGTGTAGAGCCAGTGTATCAGCTCCGGCTTCAGACCCCATCTATGACCAATGGCGTTCCTACAGGAGTACAAAGCTATAGTAGCTTTGTTTATTCTCTCCAACAGATTGCGCCTCCAACTAAGCATACTGTCCAAGATAATGCCCAGATATCTAGCACTATCAGTAAAAGCAAGTCTCGTGCCATTTAAGGTAGGAGGGACAACTACTGGGATTTTGTATTTCTTAGTGAAGAGTACCAGCTCTGTCTTGGACGGGTTAATACCAAGTCCACATTTGCCAGCCCATTTCGTAACGATTGTAAGCGCATTCTGCATTACGTCTACAATCGTGCCCAGGAATTTCCCGGTAACAGCTAAAGCTACGTCGTCTGCGTATGCGATAACTTCAATACCCTCTCTCTCGAATTCTAGTAGTAGCCCGTTTACCACTATGTTCCAGAGAAGAGGGGACAGAACCCCTCCCCCGGGGTTCCCCTAGTTACTCGCCTCTTGATGGTGGAGTCTCCCAACTTCGAGCTAACAATCCTGCTTCCCAGCATACAGTATAATTGATTAACCCTATCAGAGGAACGTTCACCTCCAAAAATGACAATTCCTCCTTGATTGCCCCCGCTTTCACATTATTAAAAGCACAATCTATATCCAGGAAGGTCACCAAACAGAATTCCTTCGAATTAATCGATTTCTCAATCGTACACACCAAGGCGTGCAGAGCAGTGTCCACAGATCTACCCTTTATGTACGCATGCTGAGACGGTGACCACTTCCTGGCACCTATTTTATCTCTAATGTATAAATCCAGCAGAATCGTTTAAAAAATAAAATTAAGTTTCAGTAAAATTATGAATTTCAGTGATTTGAATTGTAATCAAGCCTGTTGCTTTACGAATTATGAAGAAAACAGTAAACAATGTAAACAGTAAACTATGTTTTATTAAGTTCCAAAAAGAATTACCAAATCGATTTTACTCTTAAAATTTTCCTTGGGTTAGAATATATGGTTGGTGATGCGAGGTGGAACACGCAGTAGCGTGGTGTACAATTTGGAGCGCTTCACTGATTGTTGCTCCAACTTATTCCTCATGTTTATGACCATATAATTTCTTTAAATCTGACTCCAATTGATTTTTGAGACGTTCCGGGATAGATATTGTTTAGCGTAGATTAACACGTGATATGTGCGAAATCGATGGTGTATGCGTATAGATTCGCTTTTGATTCACAGCGATCGACTGAATATACACCAAAATTAAATGAATCGCATGTGCCACAATGCCACAATGTGTGTGGACGAAAACAGAGTTTGATACAATGCTTTTTTCGATTTGCCGTTTTCACTAAACCCACAACATAAGAATTATTTTAGTTTCACAAGGTTTATTTATTTTAAAACAACAAATTCGTTTACAAGTTAGTTATTACAAAAAAATGATAATTTTATATTTTTATACAACACTAGAATGACTACCAAAAAAAATGGCGTCGGATTTTTTTTTGTGTTAACAAGGAAAAGTATTCTTTTGTAATGATTATTTTTTTATCAACAAAGATACCATCGAATACGTGTTACCCGATGAGTAGTTTTTTCTATATTTTTTAACATTGACATTTTCCCAACAAACAACGATTTGTAATTCCGTATACTACAATACTCCCTCCCCAGCGAAGGCGTACCCTGAGCGAAATAACGAATCCAAAAGACGCGCCGGTGTCTTTATCTGTCGCCCACTGCCAGAGCGAAGAGGCAACTGTTCGATTATTTCGGGCTCGTGAAACGTTGCGTGTTTTTTTGTTGACTTAGTTTGTACTTGAGTATCCGTCTGTCTGTGATCTGACGACGTGTCCGGGTTCTGCGTGGAAGGTTGTTGGTCAGATGTCGAAGTTGTCGTGAAACAAGGCTTAAGCCGGTCGATACTGACGTTGACCTGCCTGTTGTTAAATTCAATCATGAAATTATTGTCACCGCGCTTGATTACACGGTGCGGACCAGTATACGGAGGTTGCAATGATTTGCGAACTGCATCCGTGCGTACAAGTTTTAAATTCTTGACCAACGAATGTTTTTTCAAAGCAATGTCGAGATGCTGGTGTTGGTTTTAACTCAGAGAAATGCTCTTTTAACTGTTTCACAAAATTGCTTTGCGGAACCGTATTTGAGTTATCCAGGACTTGTCCTGGCAATCGGATTGTTGTTCCGTAAACAAGTTCAGCAGATGAAGCTTGTAATTCATCACTGAATGACGATCGTAGCCCTAACATGACTGTCGGAAGAATGCTGGTCCAGTCGGCTCGCTCGTGGCACATAATCGCGGCCTTGAGAGTGCGGTGCCATCTCTCAACCATGCTGTTGCACTTAGGATTATAAGCCGTAGTTCGAATTCGTTTGAAACCTAGTAATTTAGATAACTAGTTGAAAAGTTCGGATTCGAACTGAGAACAGATCCTTGATCTGTAAGAATGGACACAGGAACGCCAAAACGGGATTTCCATGTAGAATAAACAGCGAACGCTACAGTGGCAGCCGATATGTCGATCAATTAGCGTGACGCAATATCGTTGATTATCAGAAATTGGTAAAGCACCAATGATGTCTATATATATCTCTGCAAAACATTGCGAAGCTAATGTGAAGTTGCTGAGAGGGGACTTGGTGTGCCTTGAAACTTTCCACTTTTGGCAGTGAACACATCGTTGAGTGAAAACTTTCGAATCCTTTCGTAACGAGGGCCAGATAACATTTTTAGTTAAAATATTGGTTGTGGCTTGGATTCCGGGGTGCGAAAGGTTGTGAAATGATTCGAAAATTTGTTTCCGGAAGTTTAAAGGAATAAATGGACGCGATATGCCAGTCGAAATATCGCAATAAATATGTTTATTGGAGTTAAACGTTATTGGGACTTGCTTGAAATTTAGTGACATGTTGTTACTATGCAAGAGTTCTCGCAATTCTGCATCGTTGGTTTGTGCTTCCGCGATTACTGTATAGTCAATGCTTTCAGGAATAGAAATTTGATCTATACGAGATAAGGTATCTGCAACGACGTTGTTAACGCCGGAGATGTGTTGGATATCGGTTGTGAATTGACCGATGAAGTCCAGGTGTCGAAATTGACTCGGAGATGATTTATCCGGATTCTGATAAAATGCGTAGACTAGGGGTTTGTGGTCGGTGAACAGAGTGAAACTAAGACCTTCGAGAAGATGACGAAAGTGCTTAATGCTAGAGTAGGCTGCAAGCAGCTCTAAATCATAAGCGCTGTAACGTTGTTGCGTCTCGCTAAGACGTACCGAGAAAAAACTGAGCAGTTGCCATGTATTCGAGACAAACTGCTGTACCACTGCTCCGATTGCGTGATCGGATGCGTGTACTATAACTGCTAAACGAGCGTTAGGGATTGGGTGTGCGAGTAGTGTCGCTTGACATAGTTTCTCCTTGCAAGTGTTAAAAGCGTCTATAGATGCTGAAGTCCATTCGACTGGAGTTTTGCTGTTCTTCTTGTAACCTTTCAAGAAGTTATTAAGTACAGCTTGATCTTCAGCAGCGCTGGGAATAAAACGTCTGTAAAAATTAATCATTCCCAAGAATCGTTTAAGTTGATTAACCATTACAGGCCGTTCGAAGTTTTGAATGACGTGAACTTTGTCTGGAATTAGAAGAATGCCTTGTTCGTTTATTAAGTGACCGAGGAATTTAATTTCGGGTAATGCAAAGATGCATTTGTCGGAATTAATGATCAAACCATGTTCTGATAATTTTTGAAAAACGATCTTGAGGTGCTCAAGGTGATCTTCGAAAGACTTGGATGCGATCAGAATATCATCCAAGTAGACAAAACAGATCTTGTGGCCGAATGAAACAGAATGCATTGGTCTTTGAAAAGACTGTGCTGCATTCCTTAGCCCAATAGTCATTTTGGTAAATTCAAAAAGACCAAAAGGTGTTGAAATTGCTGTCTTGGGGATATGTGATGGTTCGATTTGGAATTTGATGATACGCTTGAACATGGTCGATGAGAGTCGAGAAAACTGTACAACCCGCGAGTTGGTACGAAAAGTCCAATAGATTCGGTATGGGATATCTGTCAGGAACTGTAACTCGGTTTAGCGAACGGTAATGACCACATGGTTTCCAGTCTCCATTCTTTTTCAAAACAAGGTGAAGAGGACTTGCCCACGGACTTTTGCTAGGACGACAAATACCTTGTGCTAACATGTTATCGAATTCGGCTTTTGAGTAGTTTTTTCTGTATTTTTTAACATTGACATTTTCCCAACAAACAACGATTTGTAATTTTGTACACTACCAAATACATATCCTTGGGAAATTTAGCCGAAATCGGTGGAACTATGTGGAATTCTGTGCAAGACAAACAAACAAACATATAGAATTTGAGTTTTATGTATATCGAAGAAAATGTTACTACTGAAAATATCCTGTTAACGAATTTAATCATATTTTTAAAGTCAGGCACCTATTTTACTGAATGCAACATGGAGAAAGACGACTTTTGAATGATTTTATATGGAATACTATATTTAGTATTTGGAGAATTGAATTTAAATATAATTTTCAGTTTTATATGACTTCTCCGATGCAATTCATTAAGAAATCTGTTTTTGCTTTAGTTACGTCAAATTCAACTATTTTGCCAATTCTGACTCCCCATGTTGTTTTGTTTAAAGAAAATTAATTAATTTTGTATGTGGCCATGCGGATATGTATAACGAATAGGCATGGTCAACATCGCGAATATTGTGTTTATAGCGCGTCAAAGCCGATGTTTGCAACAACTCTCAAGGGAATAAAGTTTTACAAAACCACAATACAAACAATTTTCAACAAGTTATGTTATATTTGAACCAATCAGCAATCAAGTCTAGGCTTGCTTTGGGGTTGCTTCCTTTAATTTTATTTTTTCATACCTTGTAATTTGTGCTTGTTGGAAGAGTCGTTGCAAGTTACAAATAAAATCTTTTTCTTTAAAATTGCGTTTGGTCAAATGGAGCAGTTGTGCTAAACACGGTAAACTTTAAGTAAGTCTTGCATAGGAGCACCCATACATTTAAATAAATCGTTTAAACCGGTTGTATCGTACTGAAATATACGATTTTTACCAACAAACCGGCATTGATTGATGAGCTCAAGCGTTAAATTTATGCAATTATAGAAAGAATAGAAAATTTATTGTAAATCATGATTCAAAATTTCAGAAAAATAATGAACATTTACACCGGCAGAAGTACTAAAGGAGGTCATGTGACGGATATGTTCCATACATAGTTTCCAATTGGGGGCGCCAGATACTTTCAATATGTTAGAACCTGAACACTCTTACACCACTTCCTCAAACTTTTTGTCTGAGTTAAATTAGTTTCGGACCCATAATACTTGTACATACAAATTTGAGCGTAAGACATGTTAGTAATTTAGCCTTGTTAAACAAGAAAAATGCGAGAAAATTTGGATTTTAAGCAGTGCGACACCACGGCAAGTTTTCCTAAAGATAAAAATATTACTACAAGATAAAACCAAGCTTCCTTACATTTTTATTGTCTGGCAAGCAAAATTCTATTGTAGTCACATCCTATATTCAGGAGGTCTCAATCTAAAGTTTTACGATTTCAAGGTATTTTACACTAACATTAATATTGTAAATGCTTAGACCCAAGTTTAGTAGAGATTAACAAGGGATCATCTTAGTGTTAGGCACTATCGAATAATTTAATAATATTAATTGAAATATTACGTTGTTCATAAAGCCTTTCATATCTTTCCATAATACTTTCACGAAGAGAATGACTCATTTCTAAGTTTAACGTCAACCTACAAGTCGATATACTTTAAATACCTGTGTTGATGTCTACCCCACGATAGAGATCTTGCAAGTCTGTTTTGTCCGGATAATTGTTATTCGACACTCCAAGAAATAATTAGAATTATTTTAGCTCCTTATTTCTGCTTGTTGTTGTCGCTCCTTATCCACTTAGATGATCTTTTTAATAGATATTTTAATGATAACACTTGATGCTTTCACGTTAATTTCTGAATTTATTCTACCTTTTATTTTTTTTTTCTTCTTTACAAAATTTTCTGTATTTTTAGAAAACTGGTTATAAACCGCCAATAATTATAAATTTGCCTATGGAGACATCTATTATAATTATTTTACATTATATAATTTTTTTTAAATGATAAAATAATACTGCCATCTCTTATCGACTAGTAAAACTAATTTTATAAAGTTCCATGTACACTACATAAATTGAGCTAATTTTAATTCATTTTTACATTACTAACGAGCTGTCAAATTTTTAATGTAAATAAACAAAATGTTGTGTGCATTGTGATTATGAGTGCAGACAATTAAATATAAGATAAGTAAAAGTTTATAGTTTACAATAGTATAAATGTTCTTAAATCTAAATGTTGATTTCCTTTTAGGTCATCTTGAGGATTTGGATGATGCATATGTCCAGCGTTAACATTCCGCCCCCCATGAATCGGTTGATTCATAAGATTGTATTGGAAGTTTGCACAATTTGTGAATAGCACGCTGAATTATTTTATCAGTGTTGGCTAAACGTAGGCTTACAATACGTACCCTTCCGTCCTTTGATTTATGTGCTTCAACAACTCTTGCTAATCCCCAACATGTTGATGGTAAGTTTGCTTCCGATACTAATACGACATCTCCAGTTGCTATATTGTCATGTTCTTTAGCCCATTTTGTTCTTTTTTGTAGGATGGTGAGGTAATCTCTGTGCCAGCGGTTCCAAAAATGCTGTTGCATTTTTTTTACTAATTTCCATTTGGCCAATGATGAAATATGTTGCTGCTGTAGATCATCATCTGCCATATCAGTAAATGTACGCCCGATTAAAAAATGAGCCGGCGTTAAGCAATCGATGTCTTCTGATTGGATCACCGCTAATGGCCTTTAATTCATGATAGCCTCGATCTTGGTAATTAAAGTTGTAAATTCCTCTAGAGTAAGTATTGTATCACCAACAACCCTCCCTAGATGAATTTTAGCCTGCTTGACCGCCGCCTCATATATTCCACCCATATGAGGTGAACCAGGTGGGATAAATTTCCACTCAATTTTATGTTTCAATAGTGCCGCAGCGATGTCCGACGTCTTAGATTTCAAAAGTTGAAATAACTCCCGCAAATGGTTGTTTGCTCCGACAAAGTTTGTACCGTTGTCGGAATACAATGTATGACAACTTCCTCTTCTGGATATAAATCGACTTAGTGCTCCTAGGAAGCTATCGGTTGTGAGATTACACGCAGTCTCTATATGTACAGCCTTCGTACTCAAGCAAACAAATATGCATATGTATACTTTCATGGGTACCTGACCTCTCCTTCTGGTTGGCTGCACCTTGAACGGTCCACAGTAGTCTACACCCACCTTATAGAAAGGATGTACATATTGAACTCTTTCCTTCGGTAGGTTCCCCATTAATTGATTTTCTGTTATAGGGCTTTGTTTGATACAGTTGATGCAATTGTGGACTATCGATCTGGATAATATTTTGCCCTTGACTATCCAAAATCTTCGACGAATTATACTAGTGAGAAGACTTACTCCCGGATGATTATACAATATATGCGCGTCTCTCACCAAGCATTTCACTGCATGATGGTTCATTGGCAGGATGATAGGATGTCTTGCATTAAATGGCACACAAGAATTTTGGATTCGTCCTCCTACCCGAAGAATACTCTGGTCGTCTATAAAGGGATGTAAACTTATTAGATTGCTTCTTTTTGGTAGCGTTCCGTGGTTTTGTAATTCAATCATTTCTGCCGAATACTGAGCTCGTTGAATCTCTCTTATCAGGATGTGTTCCGCTTGTTCGATTTCTTTACGGATCGTATCTCTCTTCCTTTGCCGGTTTTTAAGGTTGCCGATATATCTTCGTATGAGCGCTAATATCTTGGTCATTTTGCTGAAGCTGGAGTATCTGCTAAGGAAATTTTGCATAAAATCGTTCGACGTTACTACAAAATTGTCCGTCTTTGAAGGGCGAAGTTCTTCAGTGGTCATAATTTGTGCTCGTGTGTTCCTTGTTTGTATGACTTTAGTCTGTTCAACGTCGACTAACCATTGAGGTCCAAACCACCACAGCTTACTCTTGGTTAGTTCTATAGCATTTGTACCGCGGGATGCAATATCAGCCGGATTATCCTTGGAGGAAACATGCCACCAGCACTCTCGTTTATATAACTGGATTATTTCACTTGATCTGTTCGCAACAAAAGTTGTCCATCGTCTTGGATGTTCGGCTAACCAATCTAATACAATTTGTGAATCTGTGAATAGGGAAACATTAGTGATTTTCACAGTTAAGGACTCCTCCACCGATTTCATGAGCTTTGTTAATAACAAAGCACCCATCAATTCCAATCGAGGTAAGCTAATCTGCTTCACCGGTGCTACCCTTGATTTAGATGCAATTATGTTAGAAACTACGCCTTGGCCTGTAAACACTACAGCGTAAACAACGGCAGCATACGCGTTTTCGCTTGCGTCGCAAAAACCAATCAATTTGACTTGGCTGCCTAATTGTATCCATCTTGGAATGCGAATAACGTGGGCCTCGCATAAATCATCTTTGATATCCATCCATGCCTTTAGAATGTGTGGGGGAAGCTCATTATCCCAATTCACGCTTTGCATCCAGAGCTTCTGGAACAGAATTTTCGCCTTTATTATTATCGGAGACAACCAGCCAAGTGGGTCATAAATGCGACTCGCGTCTGATAATAATGTGCGCTTCGTGTGTAGATTGCGATTTGGAATGTCAACCTTGAACTGGAATACGTCTTCATATGGATTCCATTGAAGACCTAATACCTTTGATGAATCCGTGTGTTCTCCGATCTCTTTTACATCTTTCTCCTTGACATCTTTTTCCGTTGTGTTATGAATGAATAATCGGAGTTCGTTGTTGTTTGTGAGAAACTTTCTTAGTTTGAAACCATGCACTCCTAGAGCGTTTGTTACTTGCTCTATTAATTTTTTAGCACATGGTATTGAACTTGCTCCGGTCATTATATCGTCCACATACATGTCATGAAGTATGGCTTCTGCTGCTTCTGGCTGAGTTGGCTGTAGTTGTATACCGATGGCTGTTAGAGTCCGGGTTGCTAAAAAGGCTGCAGGCGCGGTGCCATAAGTTAACGTTTTCAGTTCATATGTATCTGGCTGATGATTTGGACTTATTCGCCATAAGATATTTTGATATTTTCGATCCTCTGGCGACACCCACACTTGTCGGTACATTTTCTCCACGTCCCCACATATCACAAACTCATGTTGTCGAAACTTAACAAGAATATTGATAAGCGGGGTTTGTACATTGGGGCCAACCATTAGAATATCATTCAACGCCAGCCCTGTAGATGACTTGGTGGAAGCATCAAATACCACACGAAGCTTCGTGGTTAAACTGCTTGCTTTCAGTACTCCGTGGTGTGGTAGATAATATTTATTTTGTTTTTCGAACTTTTGTATTCGTACCATGTGGCCTAACTCCTCATACTCTTCCATGAATGTCTTATACATTTTTCCGAATTCCTCGTCTCGTTCAAACTTTCGTTCCATGGCTTTTAGACGGTTTAAAGCAGCATTGTACGTTGTCCCAAGCATGCTAGCTGATTGTTTGAATGGTAACTTTACTTCGAATCTATTGTCTTGCACTTGCTTGGTCGTTGTTAGGAACAAATCTTCGCATTTTTGCTCTTCTGGGGTTTGTTTTATGCATTTGGGAACTTCTTCTATTTCCCAAAACCTGCGAAGTGATTTATCGATATCTAACAATATATTAAAATTCTTTACCTCGCTATTGGATTGATATTGCGCTGATTCCGTTTTCCCAGCTACTATCCAACCGAAAATGGTCCGTAACGCTCGTAGACCGCTTGGTAGTTGTAGGTTTTCCTTTTGTATTGCCTTAAAAAATATATCTACCCCTAGTAGTATATCAATGTGGCCGCGTTTGTTATATGTTGGATCAGCCAAAAGTAATCCATTCAGCATTCGCAGATCTTCCTCTGCTAATGTGAAATCGCTGAATGTGCCCGATACCTTCGGTATGATGAACGCTTGAGTCGTCAATGTGGTTGTACTATCGTTGGCTGCTATTACTAGATCAACTGATCCCTTAGTTGTTCCCACTCCAGTTTCGCCTAACCCTTTCACCAAAATTCTGGCATTTTTACGCGTGATGTTTAGATTCTGCATGCACGCCTCTGTGATGAACGACTCTTGCGATGCCGAGTCGAGTAATGCTCGATAAGTCTGCCATTCGCCATTACCATCTTTAATTTTTACCAGTGCAGTTGGTAGTATTCCTCCTCGAGTTGCATGGATTGTAGCGTACGTCATTTTAACTTCGGCTTCACTACGTTTTTCTGTTGTTTCCTGAATTGTGGGTGAGGCAATATTAACGTTTGCACTTACCATGCTACTCTCGACAGAAGTGCTTCCATCTCGTGATGACCCGTGGAGTGATGTATGATGCTTCCTTTGACAATGTTGGCACCTAGCTTTCGATCTGCAATCTTGCACCCTATGACCGCCATATAAACAATTGTAGCATCTATTGCTCCCTTTTATTGCCTCCGATTTCTCAGTTGACGTCATGCTTTTGTACCTGTCACAATCATGGATTCTATGACCGTTTTGTTTGCAAATCGGACATAGTATAGTTGGAGACATTGCAACAGGATAAGCTCTAGTAGTTGATGGTCGAATCGGAGCAATCTTCTTTGCATAGTCTTTGGTTGATTCTAACATGTCTATACGCCTTCCAAGAAATACCAACAAATCGTCGATCGTCGGAAAATCTTTCTCTGCGATGTCCCTTGCCCAAAGAGACCTGGTTTCATTGTCAAGTTTGTTTATTGCAATGTGCACTAACCAAGGATCCCTTTTCTCAGCATTTGGCCCTAATGCCTTAAGTCCTCTAAGCGATTCGTCGAGTGTATCGGTTAACTTCCTGATATTAATCGCATTCAGTTGTGTAATGTTTGGCTGATCTAAGTACGTTTTAATGAACGCGTTTGCTGTATGGCGCTTCCTGTCATACCGCTTAATAAGCTTTTGAAACGCCTCGTGGTAATTGGCATCGGTGACAGCAAGGTGGCGAATTAGGGCTGCTGCTTCTCCTTTCAACAGACCTCTAAGGTATTGTAATTTCTGAGCTCCAGTCAGATTATCCCTGTCGTGAATGGTAGAGCTATAAATATCAAAAAACGATTGCCACTCCATGTAATCGCCATCGAATGTCGGAATATTAATTTTTGGCAATCGTACCTCGATTGTTGAATGCTCGGAACCATTCGTGGTACTGTCGTTTTGCTTTATAGTCGAAAGGCTATGCTTCCTCATGGACGCGTTCAGTCCCGCAAGCACTATATAGTAGCTGTCCTCGAAATCGGAATGGTCTGATTCCACTTTCTCATCTTGATCAAACATCTGGCGTTCAATAGCCATGAATTCGGTTAATAGTTTCTGTGCTCTATCTAGCTTTACGTTTATCTCATCTGTGCTAGCGTTATCTAAATTACCTCGCACAAAGTTAACTAGCTTAGTCATGGAACCCTTAATAACCGCTCGCTGTCTTTTCAACCCCTCCATTTTGCACTATTTAGGTATTCACTAATTAATTTTATATCTTTTTTTTTTTAGAAAACGTTTACAACTGCTTATTACATACACAACACTGAATGTTAACTTGCACTATAAGTAATAAGACTCGTAAATAAACTGTCTTATAATTAATTTTATTAACACTCGTTATGATTTAACTGTTTATTGAATTACGGAACTTTCGGATCTGGCGGCTTTACTATTACAAGCCAACAGCAATTCAACGACACCGATTGAAATTAATTTGGGATCACTTAATTGTAATTTTATTTAATTGTGAATAAATAATGAAGAGTTTTACTTGCCACTATATTAAGGCGTCTATATTATAGTTTCCTTTCTCAAGATGTAACCAAGCGCTATTTGCTGGCTTCGCTTAGCGGTGTTCTATATCTCCGTTATTATTTACCGTTGGATTTTAGCTCCTATGATGTGTGGACTGATGATTTAGTCCCTGTTTCGGCGCCAATGTTTTGTCCGGATAATTGTTATTCGACACTCCAAGAAATAATTAGAATTATTTTAGCTCCTTATTTCTGCTTGTTGTTGTCGCTCCTTATCCACTTAGATAATCTTTTTAATAGATATTTTAATGATAACACTTGATGCTTTCACGTTAATTTCTGAATTTATTCTACCTTTTATTTTTTTTTTCTTCTTTACAAAATTTTCTGTATTTTTAGAAAACTGGTTATAAACCGCCAATAATTATAAATTTGCCTATGGAGACATCTATTATAATTATTTTACATTATATAATTTTTTTTAAATGATAAAATAATACTGCCATCTCTTATCGACTAGTAAAACTAATTTTATAAAGTTCCATGTACACTACATAAATTGAGCTAATTTTAATTCATTTTTACATTACTAACGAGCTGTCAAATTTTTAATGTAAATAAACAAAATGTTGTGTGCATTGTGATTATGAGTGCAGACAATTAAATATAAGATAAGTAAAAGTTTATAGTTTACAATAGTATAAATGTTCTTAAATCTAAATGTTGATTTCCTTTTAGGTCATCTTGAGGATTTGGATGATGCATATGTCCAGCGTTAACAAAGTCCTTAATAAAATCCCTTGTCTTGTTTATTGATTTTAATGATATCTACATTTACTGATTTTTCCGTTCGCTTATTTCCATACTTAAAGCTCTACTGCTCGAGGTCCAATCAGTTTTTGTTTAAGGGTGCTTGTCGAATCATTTGTATGGCAAAATTTTTTTTTTCATGAGTTTACGTAATCTAAATCACGTAAATTTGGATCTAACTTTTTACCATCCAACTTTTTGGCACGTGGTTCACATCGTTTAAAGCCTTACTAAAAAATTCGTTATCATTCCGCTATTTTTTTGTCGCTGCACGATTAAATTTATACAATACAGTCTTTTTATTGGTACTTGCGGAATGAAATGGTTTATTAATGTCGTTGATTAAGGGTTCTGGTGGTTGGATCTACCAAAAACATGAGAGGTGTTGTCCATGAGGTACATTTTGAACCGATTTCTATTTTTTTTTTATTTCTGTAAGTTCAGTCCGATAATGTGAAAAAATGCGTTTTTATTTGGTTGACAAACACAAATATTTCTATGTAGCCCCCTTTCATTCACATGTAACAAATTTTCTTTTATAAATATTTGAGTTAAACATCTTTGATTTTTAAATGTTGTTTTTTATTTGCAGGTAAGGATACCAATTTAATTACGTCTCACGTGGTAAGCCTATTGAATTTAACTTTAACAGTGCACACAATATATTTTTATTTTACAAACCTTTTACTTAGGCATCCTCATTCCTCATATTCCTCAGATTCTGTATTCAACACAACTTGGTAATATTGGTGTAATAATACAAAGTTTACAACAACCTTTGAAATCATTTTACAAGCTTTAATATCTAAATTAAATTAATCACTAATTTTCCATAATTATTTTTACCAAACGTAAGAAAAAATTTAACATATTGTGACGGTGACACCTAGTGTGTAATAGAATAAGTAAAACTAATAGCTCAATGTTTACTGTACTAAATGGAATTTTCCATGATAAAAATTGTTACGTAATGTTTCTACGCTATTCCAACTGGAAAAGTCGTGAACTTTCGAGAAGCTTGGTTTGTGTATATAAAAAGGCGAACAAGATCGAATTGGATTATTATTAGTATTTGGAACGCGATAGAGTAAACTTGTAAGATTATTAGTAATATTTGGTAAGCGATAGTATAAAGATTAAAAGGAATTTAAAAGTGATTTAAAAAGTGTTTGAGTGTAAAATAAAAAGTAAAAGTGATCAATAAAATTTAAGAATAATTTATATAAAGTGATTTTGTGAATTTTTATTGATAAACTGTGTTGTAATAAGTTTTGTGAAATAAATAAATTCGTTGGTGATAAATTGAATTGAGTTTGTATTATTCACAATCCAGTGATACGAACCTTGATTGACAAGGCAAAAACGTAACAATATTGTGACGGTGACATATAGTGTGTAATAGAATAAATTAAAATTAATAGCTCAATGTTTAACTGTACTAAAATAGAATTCTCCATGATAAAATTGTTCTAAATGTTTCTACGCTATTCTAACTAGAAAAGTCATGAACTTTCTAGAAGTTTGGTTTGTGTATATAAAAAGGCGAACAAAGTCGAATTGAATTATTAGTATTTGGAACGCGATAGTGTAAACTTGTAAGATTATTAGTAGTATTTGGTAAGCGATAGTATAAAAATTAAAAAGAATTAAAAAGTGATTTAAAAAGTGTTGTAGTGCGAAATAAAATTTATAAGTGTAGAGTAAAATTGTGTGAAAATTATTTAAATTGATTTTGTGAATTATCGTTAATAAATAGTGTTGTTATAATTTTTCTGTGACATAAATAAATTCGTTGGTGATAAATTGAATTGATTTTGTTTTATTCACAATCCAGTGATACGAACCTTGATTGACAAGGCAACAACGTAACAATATCATTTACTCAAACAAAATTGAACAGTCGTTGAAAAAGTGTTTGAACATGTGTACATCCAAATTGCAACTTTTTGTTTGAAAAACTATCTTTGTGAAAGTGCATCCAAACTATACAGTGATGTCTACCACTGCGTTACAAGTTTCTTAAATACTGTTCCATTTAGTAATGGGATATTTTACCAAAAACGCAAAATAACCGAGTTACATATTTGCGAAAACGTGACCAAGTCTGCCTAACAAGGGAGAACACACCTTTTTTCGACTCGAGTTGTTAATCTACGTAAAAATAAACCATTTAAAAAACCATTTTACCAATTTCTTTCTGTTCTAGGTAATCCCGGTTTTATCTAATCTGGCTGGACTAATTCTTGAATGACAATAACAAAATTGGTTAAATCTTGAGCTAAGAGAAAGCACAAATTTGACATAAAATTTAGCTAGCTAAAACGTGATGTTGTGAATAGTTTCGTTCACGACTTCAACTGATCCACGCGAAATAAAAATGAAAATGATTGGTTTGTGGATTATGAACTAGATGATAACACTAAAACCTCTCCACTGTTTTCCGCAGCAATTTAAATGCATGGAAGCATTACTTGGACGCTAAATTTTGGCATTTAAGCCTAGTAGGCAGCTGACGTGAAATTAAATTTTCACTGGTCTCCAAATGAAACAAGATAAACTAAACAGTATAGAAAACGATCCTCCCTAAAAAAAAATTTTTATTTTGATGCGAATATCTTTTCCCAGCGAGCTTTGAAGACCTGTTGGTGCGTAGCAATAATCAGGAATCACTGTCAGTGTTCTCAGAGGATATCGTAACCAGGAAACGGATCCTATGGGCACTGAGGGGGCTTAAACCATTTAAATCGGCTGGTCCGGATCAAATTATACCAGCGGAACTTCAAAACAACTCAGTAATTATTCTTCCCTACCTGAAAGCTATATTCAAAGGGTGTTTGAAGCTGGGCTATATGACAACTACACAAACATAAACACAACAACAATCATAATTAACCAATAAAATATGTTTAGTAGCGTGTATTGCGCCTTCCTGTCGAGCTTGAATAACTGCTGTTATCCTTCGTCCCATACTTTTGGGAGATTTCCCATTTCTTTAAAAGCGCGCTTCGGAGTTGTTTTATCGTTTCCGGAGCTGGAATACGAGCCCAAATTCTTCTACCAAGAATGTCCTACACATGTCCTATAGGATTCAAATCGGAACTCCTTGCCGGCCATGTCATTGTCGCAATATTTACCTCTGCCAAGTATTTATTCACGACTCTGGCAACATGAAGTCTTGTATTATCGTGAATTAGCATGAAATTATCGCCTATAAATGGTGCGTAGGGAACAACCACTTCGAGTTCAATTAGACGATTTAATATTTCGCTAATATGGCGAACGGCCGTTACAGATCCCATAATGCCCATACTATGACTGATCCGCCTCGAACCCTTTCGCTAAAGGTACATGGAACGTAACACTCCCCCGGTTGTCGCCACACTCGTTTTCGCCCATCAGGAGATCGTAAACAAAATCTCGATTCATCAGTGAATAAAACTTGGCTCAAATCAGGTTCAGTCCAATTTTCATATTCCGGGGCAAATTGTAGCCGAGCAAACCTGTTTTGTGGCAGAAGCATTTGCATGAAAATCTGCTTATGCCCACCTTCGCCGTATTGTCCTTTCTCATACCAGAATTCATTGCAGGAACGTTTATTACTGTTTGTCTGCCCGTACCTGATCGCATGGTGTACAACCCTATCTTGGAAAATCGCGACGAATCACGTTGTACGGTATTACGGGAAATCCAGAACTGTTTTTGCGATGTAGCGTTGGCTTCTTCCATCTTCCAACAATGCTACGATTGCCGCTACACTTTCTGACTTTGCCGAAATAATGCAAATTAAACATACTGACATAGCAAAACTTAAACTCGAATATAAAATGATTGAATATCGCAAAAAAAATTTGACGGATTTTCGATTTTGCCGATACATTCAAATTTTCCATGGTATGTGTTGAGATAAAACAAAGAAGTCTATAGGGTATTCTATTCAAAATGCGACTCTTCGTTTTCTTAAAAACTTTAAATCTGGCGAATATGGTGGCGATTGTAAATCTCCATTAAAATGGTTAGGAAAGCGATTCAAGATGACTTTGTTATCAAAATGATCGTGAAGGTAATCTAAAACCACATCTGCAGTATGCGGGCGAGCACCATTTTGCTATATACACCATGCATCGTTAATTTCATTTTGTCCCATTCCTATTAAAGTTGGATTAAAGTGGTCATCAAGCAGCTCCAAATAACTTGCTGAAGTAACATTCCCCGTACAACAACTATTACAATACCTTTAGATTGAGACGAAATTAGAGGTTCACATTTAATTTCAGACAGAAGGCACCACCATCGACCCTGACCATCCCTTTTTGAACCAGCTGTGAAGAAATTCAGAACTTCAGGGATCACAATTACTTTACTAAACCATGTAGATGTGATGGAATCATTTAGTCGGTGCTATCAGAGATGCCTCTGTTATACAGAATGGATGAGTATCCTGTTTTATTAAAGTCCCATATAGATATGTATGCTTCCAAGCTTTCTTTACAAGTAAGATCCAGGTATTTCACATTATCTGTATTTAAAATGGGTGGGGCAATCTGAGAAAATTTGTATTTCCCAGTTTTATGTGGACTAACATTTATTCCACATATTGGCCCATTTAGAAAGAATAACAAGCGCGCTTTCCATGCGCTCTCTTAGGATATAAGGATTTTTACCATAAACACCGATACCAGCGTCATCCGCATAAGCAACCACCCAAAACGGTCGCAATCGGTTTAACGTTGTTCTATATCTAGAAAGGTTATCAAGGATTATTCCATATATTCTAGGGATTTCTCAACAGGTCAAGTAACAGAGTGTAGAGCGGTTTCCACAGATATCCTTTCACAGAGAGGTCTTGCACAGATCATGAGCTTCTATTTGCCTTTCCCGTGTTTTTAATAAAAAAGAACATAAACTTGTAGCTCGAAGGTCTTTGGGATGGCAATGAGAGCTTTTTCCCGCCTCAGGTATAAATATTACGTTTACCACAGTCCATTTCCTGGGAATATGGCAAAATTTCAGGCTGCCTTTGCAGATAAACTCCAGCCAGGGTAAAGTTTTTTCAATAGTTTGCTGAGCATCCGCATGATTAATTCCATCAAATGCAGCCGACTTATATGGCTTAAAGCTATTAATTGCCTATGCTATCATCCTCCTGCTTATTATTTGGCTTGCTACGCCTGAACCCATAATAGCATTAGGCATTTCAAGCACAACTTCGGATATCCGGTCGCTGGAGATGACTCGAGATGTTAGAACTTCAAGCTAGTACTTTCGCGGCCTCGCTGCCTCAGATGACTCCTTTATTTTACTCTACTCTGGTGCCTCTAGGTATTTATTTTGGCATTTTTTATTTCATACTTACATGTTTTGAGGAGTTCCTTATAGCAGCCCTAAGCCACAGCAGTTTTTGTTTTCTTGGCTTTTTGCGAAATATTTTGCTTTGTTGACGAGAGCTTTTGAGCTGTTATAACCTCCACGGTGGTTGTGATTTTCCCAAAGGTCTATTCAGAGGAGACACTCTCAACGAAGCTTTTTGAAAGACATCAGATAGTTGATCTACTAAGTCTTCAAGCTCTTGTTGCGATGCAGGGTGGCTGGCTGTGGAACGGGTACTGGTAATGTATTACCTAGAATGGTTCTGTAGATATCCCAGTCGACTTTTCTCCTGTTTCTAAAGATAGCTTTTTTTTGTAGTTTATACTAGCTGTTTTGAAGAAAGGAATGGTCATGCACTTATCAATTCGCAACACTATTCTTAATAAAATCTGAGATATGTATGATATCTAGTACTTCTTGTCTATTCCTTGTTATAAAAGTTGGCTTACAAGTAATATTATATATTTGTAGATTATTACTTAGAATAAAATCAAGGAGTACTTCCCCATATTCTGTGATGTGAGTTTACATTACTGGCCAGTATGACTGTAACTTTTCGCTTTCGAGCATAAATTAAAGCATCTCTAAGATTTCCATATGGTATATCATCTTTTTCATATGACTGATAAAAGCCAGAGATTTTGACTACCATTCTCAACGTTAGCCGCTACTTTAACTGAGTTATTTAAAAATTTCCTCCATTGTCACAACATACATCCTGGCTCCTGCTCAGACCTCATCCAGGCTCACTACCGCCTTCCTGCAGAGAACGAGTCAGGATGTCAGCACAGGCTGTCAACTCCATCTCTATAGGTTGAAGCAGGTCCCAACGGCTTAAGCCATCTTCACCTTCACCCAATTGACTACGGCTCTACTTCCATTCTCCTGTTGTAATATGATTTTGGTATGGAAATTAATAAGGTATTGGATATTGCACTTTAGAAAATTAAAAACTCAACAATTCACTATGTATATTTCATTTTATTTATTAAACTCTAAGTCTTATTTATTTCTTTTATATGTTTATTTGTACATGTATTTTATTTAATAGTTAATATAACTTTTATACATTTTTTGTTTTGTACAAAAAGACAAAATTGGTAATTTATAGATTTTGGTACATACAATACATATACAAAAGATGATGTACAAGTAATTACATGAACAATTATATAAAGCTACAGTTTAGTATCAGTAATCCATAACACCATCACCCTAAGATTTAAATAATCCTAAAGATTATTTTATATGAACAAAATAATATTAATTTTATTTTTATTTTTCATTAATCCATTTCATAACTAACAACTATAATTCAAAAAAAAAAAAGATATAGCTAGTGATGTAATAATATGTAGTAATAATAATAATACAAATATGTAATAATTCTACAAATTTAAATTAAACTAAAATTTTATTTTAATTTTAATTATAGTTTAAATTCTTTCGACATTCTCAACTTTATTGAAATTAAGTTACAAATAATTTTATTCGGTTATTGTGGACGGTCTTCAATTTATTTTTCACTAATTTTGTAGTATTTGTAGTTTAACCTCGAATGGACCAATCCAAAGAGGCGCAAATTTAGTAGAACGAACTTCATTTTTTAATAAAACTAGATCACCAATTTGTAAATTTTGAACATGTGTGTTGATGTCGTAGTATTCTTTTGATCTGTTGATCTGAATTTTGACTTATACGATTCTCCCTTGCTTGGTGAAATGATTTTTGCATTCTACTTTTGAGTTCTAATATATAATCATCATTGTTGTAAACTATTTCTGATTCTCGAATTAATACAGTAGGCATCACAGGTTTCCAATCAAAAAGCAATTCAAAAGGCATGTATTTGGTTGCACTGTGTGGAGTCGAATTAAACGTAAAGATAGCATAAGGAAGCCAAGTGTCCCAATTGAGCGGATCTGACTGCGTATAGTTTCTCAGATATTCCGTCCATGTTCGGTGAGACCCATTCGTCTGTCGGTGGTAGGCTGTAGTGTTTATTTTTTTAATTTTCAGAAGTTTGCACATGTTTGTAAATAGTTCACTCATAGAATTCGCCCCTTGTTCTGATAGTATTTGCCGAGGAGTTCCGAAAACACATATTATTCGCTCAACAAAAACTCGAGCTATGGTTTCGGCATCCTGGTTGATGGGGACCGACGATATCTAAAAATAGTTTCTCAAATGCCTGGGAAGATGTTATAGTTATTTGTATTGGAGTTTTATTAAATCTGCAGCATTTGTTTTTTTGCCATAATTCGCAGGATTTAATTACTTTTCTAATACGAGTGTATAAATTATTGAAATAGTAATACGATTTGATTCGCTGTGCTGTTCGGAATCCCTGATGACCACCGATCCCTGATGACCACCTAACGGTTTAGAATGAAAGGCCTCAATCACTTTATTAATTTTAGAATCATCAGTGAGATGTATTATTGTAGAATTCGTCAAATTTGTTTCGGTAGCTTCAGTATTTTGAGGATTTTCGGAATTTTGTCTAATTTCAGATTGTTGTTTGCTTTTCGATCGAGTTATGATATTTCTTTCTTTCGAGGTTGAAGGAAGTTCTTTAGATTGATCAGGTATAATTGCTATTCGGCTTAAAGAATCGGCATTTTGATTGTGATTTCCAGGCTTGTGATATACCTTATAATCAAAATCTTTCAATCTAATACGCCACCTCATTAACCGAGTGGAAGGGTTTTTGGCTTATGATCTGTAATTATGAAAAAAAGACGACTATATACATATGGGCGGAAATGTTCGCAAGCCCATACTATCGCCAATAGCTCCTTCATATTGTTGGGTAATTAAGTTCAGCTTGATTCAGCACTCGACTAGCAAATGCAATGGGCAAATTAAAATCATTTGAATTTTCGGATAGAACAGCACCGATCGCAATGTCGCTCGCATCGGGGTGTTGTAAAATCGGAGTATTTAATAAACAATTTTTTAGCTTAGTGAAAGATTCATCGCAAAACGCATTCCAAATACATGGCTGTCTTTTTTTAACAAAATTGTAAGATGTTTGGATATTTCTGAAAATTGTTTTATGAAACGGCGGTAATAACCTGCTGAGCCTAAAAATGATTTCACTTGGTTTTGATTAATTGGTTGAGGATAATTTTTTATTACTTCCGTTTTCTTTTGATCTGGTTTAATACCCTCTTCAGTGACTGTATGACCAAGATAAATGATTTCCTTAGAGAGGAATTTGGCATTTTTCTACATTTTACCTTTAAGTTATTGATTTTGAAACAGTTGAAGACAGATTCTAATTTTGTGCTATGATCGTCAAGATTATAACCAGTCACTATCACGTCATCTAGATAAACAATATATTTTATACCATTTAAACCACTTAGAATAGTATTCATGAGACGCTGAATCGTCGCTGGTGCACTTTTCAGTCCGAAAGGCATTCGCTTATACTGGAAATGTCCCAAGTGAGTAGTAAAGGCAGTTTTATCTATGTCTTTGGGCTCTAACAGAATCTGATGATAGCCTTTCGCAAGGTCCAAAGTGGAAAAATATTTCGATTGGGTAACACGTTGTTGACAGTGACCTCGTTTAATTTGCGAAAATCCACCACTATTCTCTTTGATTTCAAATCTTCTTTTTTTCGTTTTAATTTGTTTTTTTAGGCATACGATTAATGGAAAATTCCAAGGACTTTTACTCGCTTCGATTATGCCATTTCTCAGCATTTCGGTAATCTGTTTGTTGATTTCGGTTTTCGTAAATTCTGGTAAGCTGTATTGCTTGAAATATATGTGATCTATATTACTGTCGCTTTTAATTTTGTGCATCGTGACATCGGTTGCGGTAAGCTTGTCGAAGGCACGAAGAAGATTTCGTTGTACTTTCGACATAGGTGTATAATAGAATTTCGTTCTTCTTGAGTCGATTTTTAGAAACGATTCAATAATTTGCAAACGATTGTTTATAACATTTGACCAAGTATTTAGCTGAATTACTTCAAACTCGTCTAGTTTGGTTACTTGCAAACTAAGATTTTCAATTTAGGCTTCATAGTCGTTTGTATTTACGATGCTTATAGTTAGGAGATTATTTTTTGATTTAATGATAGAATTCGCTATATACCTATACGCCAGACAATATTTGAGATGATTGGCAAACATAATCAACGTCGTTGAAAATATCGGAATGAATTGAAGTTCTTTTTTCTGAACGAGCCGGAATTAGAACAGAAGAGTTAGACATTATTTTAAGTTGAATTGGAATATCATTAAATACAATTTCAAAAATGTTATTAGAAAAATCTATCTTACACTTGTATTTCGACAAAAAATGTTTTCCAATAATACCAGTGCCATGATACAGGAAATGAACTTGAAACGATTTGAAATGAATGATTTATGGATAGAGATTCTGATAGAATTATATTTGCTTCACAACTAGCTGTTGTCTCGATTAACTGAGTAGTTATGGCTTTGATTTTACATTTTCTTTCTGGGTAACAAAGTGTGTCAAAAAGAGAAACGAATTTGGTAATACGTCTAGATGTAATTCAATATATTTTTTATTGTTGTGTTGATTTGTAATATTAATTGAGTGAAGCTCTAAATTTGAATTATAATAATTATGAATTGAATCTGGATTAAATTTATGATTGAAACAATTTGAATTATGATTTGCAGACTCAATTAAAAACTGGAATGGTCATGTTTATTTTGTAAATTATTGTTTGTAATATTTAGATCTGGGAAACATTCTACTTTAAATTCTGGATCCGAACAGGAGTGTTTGCTGGAATTTCTTGTAAGCACAATTTAAAGCTTTCTGGACTACAGTGATTTCCGGTTTTTGATGTTTTAATTCGTTATACCTGTTAAATGTCATATGATTTGGTAAAATTCTAGTAGCAACTTGATTTTTCTGATCTGGGAATCGATTGTAACATTTCTCAGCGGAATGTCCAACTCGTTTGCAAATTTGACGCTTAACTTTGTTCGATTGGTCATAAGAATTGAGCCGTGTATTACGTGTACTTAAAGTTTCTTTTTCACAAGCTTTATTTATGGAATCCTGGAGTGTAGTAAAACGACAAGCTTTAATGATAAGTTTGATTGGATCGATGAGGCCTTCTTGAAAAGCCTTAAGAGCTGTTTTAGAATTTAGGTGTATAATTGTTTTTGAAACAGCCGAACCTTTACTAGTTATACATACTTCGTTCAATTCAGGAAGTAATTTTTCGGCCCTACTTGCATATGTTTTAACGCTCTCATTTCTTTCTTGCTTAACGTTAATGAGCTCTACTTGTAATTGTTCTATGGATTTTCACTATGTCGTACGCTTTATGTGAAATTTTTGTTTTAACTAAATTAAGAAATTTATAGTATTCCGTATGCAATAAATCATTATATACCATAACACAACATAATAAAAATTTATGTAAACAATCTGTGCTACCATCAAAATCAGGAATGATTTTTAGAGCAACATCTAAATTTAAAATAGACATTGTGAATCGCGAAGATTTTTGTAAATATCTGTCTACTTGAGATAAATCAGCAAATTTAATGTCGTCAGAATAATCTCCGTTATGTATTTTAATTAGAGATCTTGAGCGCCTTTTGATTTTCTTTATATTTTGATTTCGAAAAGTAATGGAGTAAACATTTGAGTTATGCAAATTTTTGGATCTCTGCCTTTTGGACTGAGAACCTCCTTGCTTATTCTCTGTAATCATCATGGCCCAAGCAAGCGTTTTCCTTTACCGTATATTTTTGAGCATTGTGAGAGATTTCCGGGCCCTTCTTCGGATCTGGTAGCATTTTTCATTGCCCGTTATTTTTGAGGGTTCAGCGTTATTCAGGCTTAAACCCTTCAATCGCCGCTATTTGAAAACCAGGCCTATCGCCAGAAGTTTCCCCACTAGTAGTTGTTTTTGAGAGACTGGCTATTTGGTTTTTTTGTGGGTAATTTCTTGGTATTTTCGACCGGGCTAAAAATCTGATATCCCTTTAGCGGCGGTCTCGGGGTTTTTAAGAGACCCGGCCTGTTTATTTTTAATTTTATCCTCTTCCATAAAATCCCACAAGTAGCGGAGAAAAGAATGTCCATCTGTGCAGAGATCCACCGCGTGCACAGATAAGGAGCCAAGTTGGTTATTCCACGGTAAGATTAACAGCTTAACCAGCCCAGTTATATAGCGCCTTGTTTTAGCCTAACTCATCCCGTCAAAAACAATGATGCGCTAGTTTCCCATTGTGGAGGTAAGATGCAAACTTTGCGATTTTGTGCTCTGTGCGTTAATATAATTTAATTTTTGCATTCATCGACGAGCTTAATTAACTATTAAGAATTTGGCATTCGTATTCATGTGAGGTGAATTTTCATAAAAATTCTTTTCTTTTAATATTTTTTAAGCTTTTGTTAATTGAATCGGCGACAATTTATTATGACTTGATTATAAAAGCGAATATATACAGCATTGGCCAAAAATATAAAGCACCCCTATCTATTAGCATTATATATTAATATTATGTCTTTCTAAACAATTGGTGTTAACGAACGAGTCATCCCACCGAATGCGACCCTTAATTATTGAAAATCACCAATTTTTGTTTTGTTTTAGGTTCTTAACAAGAAGTTGTAGCGTCGTAAATTTTTTTTATTTTAGTTTTGTATTTGATCGTGTGCAGTCTTCACATAAAGTGTTTTAAATCAAAAAGAGTTTTCGTAAGTTTTTTGAGAAAAAAAGTGTGTTTGTGATAATTATGCCTAAAGCGTGGCAACTCAGTGAAGGAATAAGGGCACAAATTGTGTTGTTGGATTCGCAGGGTATAAGCCAAATTAAAATATCCCAAAAATTAAAATGCTCTCGTGGAGCAGTTCAATCTACATTGAAAAGGTTTAAAGAGACCGGGGACTATGCCTATAAACTACGCTCAGGCAGAAATCGTATCACTTCGGTAAGAGACGATCGACAAATTGTGCGAAAATCTCTCAAACGCCGAAGAAAAACATCTGCTGAGATAGCTGCAGAGCATTTAACAGAACAAGAAGTTCACATTTCGGCACGGACAGTTAGAAGAAGGCTCCTGCAAGCTGGATTGAAAGGTTGTAAAGCAAGAAAAAACCTTTGCTCTCACTTACCAACATAAAATGTCGCTTGAGATGGGCTCGAGAACACAAACATTGGAATGAGGTGGATTGGGCGAGAGTTGTTTGGTCAGATGAATCTACTTTTGAGGTAAATATAAAAAATAAATATTAAAAAATAATTAGTCAAAAAAAAAAATAAAAAATTGTGCTATGTATTTTAAAAGAATTAATAGAGAAATTTATGTTAAATTTGATGGAATTCTTATAGATTTTTGGAACTCCTGGCGCAACCATCGTAAGAAGAAGAGTCGGGGAAGCATACAATCTTGATTGTATAGTGCCTACCGTAAAGCATGGAGGGGGTAAACTGATGGTGTGGGGTTGTATGGCATCATCAGGGGTGGGAAAACTGTTGTTTTGTGAGGGTCCGATGAACAGTACCAACTATGTTACCGTCCTCGAGGCTGCATTGAATGCCTCAATTCGGTAAATCTTTGGGGAAACGGATAGTTCTTCGATAATTTATCAACAGGATAATGCCCCCTGCCATACTTCCCGCGTTACGATGAGTTGGTTTCGAAAAAAACAAATTCGAGTCATGGACTGGCCCGCCCAGTCACCAGACCTAAATCCCATTGAACATTTGTGGTCAATTTTTTAAAAAAAAAATCAAGGATCGCAGTATGACTTCAAAGGAAGACCTCAAACGTGCGCTGACAGAGGAATGGAAAAATATATCGAGAAATACCTGCGAAAAATTAGTACGGTCGATGAATAAAAGAGTCCTGGCTGTCATCAAAGCCAAAGGAGGACCTACAAAATACTAAAATTAATAAAATATAAAAAGTATTTCCTAAAAATATTGAGTTTTAATTTTTGTCTTCATTCGTTTTGTAGATACTGCAATTTGGGAGGGGTGCTTTATAATTTTGGCCAAGGCTGTATTTATGTGGGTGTTAAATATTACGTTATAATTATCAAACGACTGTCATGTTAAACAATGTATTACACAATTGTATGGTTGATAATTTAAGAAGTAAAGAACTACATTAAACTCTCCATTAATTGTTTTCGTTTATTTTGTCCCAATTAAAGCGAGTGGTTTAACAATTTAATCGTTACAAAACATAAAAGAGGTGGGAATTTTATTTAAAGCAGTTTTTATATTTAAATGAAATACGGGTGCATCGTCTAATTATCTGATGGCACTGTGTTTTGTGGATTGTCTTGGGAAATGATAAGCAATTATAAAAAGTAATGTCTTATTTGCTATGATGGAGGATAATTAAACCACTTAAAATTCATTTTCTTTCTTCATTTCCCGTTAAAAAAAAAAAAAAAAACTTTCCCATAAAAACAACAACAACAAACTACAAGAATCTACCCTCCCCGAACAATGAAATACAGATGACTGATCCCTTTTTATATTTTTTTCGGTTTGGTTATTATTTGTGTTCACAATTCTTTCACAAAAAAATATTTTCGAGTGTAAATTTACATAATTACATGGTTATGGTTAGAAAAAACACAAATACAATGTCATGCATATAGATTGAATGTACGTATTATGTAAATCATACAAAATATTTATGGGCTACGAATACTAATTATTTCCACTAGTTTATATAAGCATAAAATGTACGGGCTTTAAGGTTTTTGTTTCATTTCATAAGCAACGTAGAACAACTGTACGTATACAATAAACATACAGATAAACATGTTCGAGATGAAAATAATTATATGAAAGTCATATTGTTGTTTTGACAACAATATAAAAGGACAACAACAAAACGAGCTTTTCGTCGTCTTTTATTGTTTCCTATATTTAGTAAAGTCGTACTATTAACGAATATTCTGTAAGGAATCACATTACGTGGAAGAGGATTATAGAAAAAAAAAATATATTCCAACAAAGCTTTGTTAAATTTGTTCGTTCGTAGACAATCGTTATTTGGTTGACATTTATTTGTTTTTAAAAACATAAAACTTTTCTGTTTTTTTTATTTTTATGTTTTTAATGTACGAGTTATTATGTCAAGCTTTTTGTTTTTTTTTGTCTATTTACACAAATGGTTTGGTGGTTTTGTCTGTTGTGAAACGATAAAATTTACTGAGGAATTCACAAAACTTTATATTTCTTGTTGGAAACCCATCTACATCTACCATTAAAAATAACTAACGTGGAAAATTTAACTTTAATCGCTTAAAACAGAAGAAATATGTCAATCATATACTTTGTGGCTTTTGTGGTTATTTGTACAAAAATTAATTCGTATATGGGATTTAATTCGTAATCCTTTTTTGGTGCTCACATACCTCTTACCCTATTATCTATTTGGTTAAATTATTTATTGATGAAGCCTTTGCGAGAAATCTGTTTTCACTGCCTTTTATCTCAATATTTCTTTTTCAAAAAATTCACAATTAGGACATCTATATAACATTAGGCTCACACTAATTAAACCACCAAATTCAAAAACAACCAACGTGCACCACTCAATAACACCGTTAACAATTAATGAGATGATTTTTTTTTTAAATATTATTAAACAAAATTACAATAAATGATAACAACAAAATCAAATATGTGAATTTTTTTTTTTTTTTTTATTTATAAGCTTTATTTAGTATATCGTCACCTCAGTATTACAATGATTTAAATGCATTTTCGCCATTTTTGAGTTAACAATGCCACCTTACTTAAAAAAACGAGATCTTTCGATTGGTAGTTTCAAAATTTTGATAACTGCTTCTATTGCAAAGATATCAGTATGCCAAATGTTACATTTGCATAATGCATAACAAAAAGTAAATATTTAAATGTTACTTATGCGTTTATATTGAAATAACATAATTTTGTACTAATATTTTCGTATCAATTTATAAATGCTTAAGTGTGACATAGATACAATTCCATTTGATCATGATAATATATGCAACTCAAGAATTCCGAATAAGTATGTTACTTACATACAATTTACCGCCGACTTGGAGATAAACCATGAAATTAAATTCAGAATTTATATGTAACTTACATACAATTAACTATCGAACTAAGCATAAATGCAAAATACGAATTCAAAATTTAAGTGTTACTTACATACAATTAATGCATGACTTGGGCATAAATGCAAAATTTTCACTCAGAATTTGAATGTTACATACCTACAATTTACTATCGACCTAAGGATAAACGCAAAATTTAAATACAGAATAAAAGTGTTATATAAATACAATAATTATTATCAACGAGGCATAATGCAAAGTATCAGTTTAAGAATTTAAATGTTATATATACAATATACTAGCATATAAATCATAATCTGAGGAAAATCGTTCAGAATTTAAATGATACTTAAATACAACTTATCTTCATTTAAGTCATACAAACAAAAAGCAATATCAGAATCTAAATGTTACATACATACAATTTTTTTTAAACTGATACATCTGCATTGAAAAAAAGAAACATTTAACTGTTACATGCATACTACTTTAAAAACCGTTGGGATAAATTTTTGATTTTAGTATAAATAGGAGTGTCACAAAACACATTTTGTCATTTTTACTAAAAACATAGAAGGAAGAATATCGCAAAATGAGCTGCAGGTGAGGAATTTTAACATAATGTTTAGAGGCTTAACCGTACATTTGTAATCAACGATATTTTATTTTATACAGTTCATCACCAGTACCTGAACTAGCAGAAGACATTTTAAATGCAATGAAAGGTATTTTATCCGACGACGAAAATAGCTGTAATACACAGAAAGGTATACCCTACAATGCACATTACCGTTTTATTTATTAACGTATCTATTAACTATCACACTTTTATGTATACAGAAATTATTTCAGGTGTTCAAATGTCGCCCAGTATTGCAAATAGTAAAATAAATTTGCTAGCCAAAGCCAACATAGATGCAGCTCCATTACAAAGGTAACCAACGAAAATTATTGTTTAGTCCCCAGTATAAAATTAATCTCTATTATTTTGCAGCAAAGCTATGGATATTGAACTTACATACGATGTTCAAGTGCAACTCAATAATGAAAATTGTGAAACAAGTTTGCTAAACAATATTAATCCAGCTCCATTTCAAAGGTAAGCAACGAAAATTATTATAATATAATTTTGTTAGTCCCCATTATACGATTAATCTTAATTATTTTTTGCAGCTTAACCGTTATGTTCGACTTTGATTCAGATGATTCTTTAGCTGACCCGAATTATGAAACAACGTTTGATTCGGAGTGCAGTGATGAAACACCAGTTGCAAAAAAATCAAAAAATTATGAAATCAAACGTAAGAAAAGAGTAAACGAGAAGCCTCATAAAATCACGTCGACATTGACTATAAATCTAGAAAATCCGGCTACTCCAACGAATCGTGAACTAAATCAAAATACTCCTCCGTCACGTAAGAGAAAAAAAACGAATAAGACGACGAAAAAGGTCAATCCTATATTGATATTCTAGGAAATGCACATGCTGCTAAATCAGTTAAACTTGTAAAGTGTTCCTGCACGTTTAGATGTTGCAGTAAATTTGACGAAACTGAACGGCAATTGTTGCATGAAGCGTTTTGGAGACTTGACGTTAAAGCAAAAAATCACTATTACGCGCAGTTTGTGCAAAGAACGCCGGTCAAGAGGAAAACTAAAAAACATCCTGTTAAGAAACGCGAATTCTCTTATTGTTACTTTTTTAAGTTACACGATGAGTTAATAAGAGTTTGCCAAGCTTTCTTTTTAAAAACGTTGGATATAAGTTCAAGACGAATCCAATGGTTTTTTGCTAATAAGTTTAATGAAGTGACCGGTATTGCAACATCTCCTACGAAAGGGATGCACATTAAAAAAAAGATCCCAAATAATAAATTAGACGAAGTTAGAAATCATATTAAAAGTTTTCCTCGCATGGAATCACATTACTGTCGAGAAAACACTCAAAAGGAGTATTTAGGTAGTAACCTAAGTATACAAAAAATGTACAATTTATATAAGGAATCATGCGAGGGAACTCCAGTAAAAGGCCACATGTATTCTAAAATTTTTAATGAAGAGTTTAATTGTGCATTCCATTTGCCTAAAAAAGACCAGTGCGATCTGTGCGCACAATTTAAAAATAAACCTAATTTAAATGATGCAGATCAGACTAAATTCAGTCTACATGAAAATAATAAGATTCATGCAAAATCTGAGAGAGATGAAGATAGGAAAAATAAAGATGAAAACACGGCAATAATTACCTACGATCTAGAGAACGTATTCGCTCTGCCGAAAGCAGAAATATCAAATTTTTATTACAAAAGAAAATTTTCCGTATATAATTTGACCGGGCATTGTAATCTAAATAAAACTACGTACTGCAGTCTGTGGACAGAAGCACAAAGTGGGAGAGCTGGAAATGATATTTCCAGTGCACTCTATAAGATTTTAAAAACCGTTAACAAAATAGTATTGTACAATTAACAAAATAGTATTGTGGTCAGATAGTTGTGTGGCACAAAATAAAAACAGAGTAAATACCACTATGATTTTGAAATTTCTTCAGGAGAATCCAAAAATAGAAGCTATAAGACATAAATATTCGGAGCCGGGGCATAGTCAGCTACAGGAGATAGATTCTGTGCATAGTGCCATAGAAAGACATTTGCGAGGGGTTACAATTTACAGCCCAGTGACGTTATTGCAGCAATTAAAAAAAAATAAACTATGACAGAGTCCATTTAAAAATTATGCAGTTGAAGGATGTTGATTTTTATAATTTTAATTTAGCATCTAAAATATTTACCAATATGTTGCCGTTTTTAAAAGCTAGAATTATTCAATACAAATCTGAAGATTTGGGAGCCGTTGATTATAAATGCACGTTATCTGCCACAGAACCATTCACAAATATAAAACTGTTCAAAAACTGTAAAAACAATATCCCGAAAATAGTGGTTAAACCGTTAAAATTCAATTGGGCAGTTAGTGAGGAAAAGAAGAAGGACATTAAATCAATGATGAGATATATGGATAAAGTCGATGTCGACTACTACAACGCTGTACTAAATAAACAAAATGATCTGGATCAGCTAAAAAATGTGATTCCAAAACCTAGAAGAGCTTTAACGAAAGTTATTACTCCACGAAGTAATAAAACAAAAAAATAATCCAAATTTAAACCTTTTCTAAAATTAAATTGAATTTACAATTGTAATACTTTGTTACATGATTTGTCTCTGTTATTTATTTGAAGTCTGAGCTATTATTTTTTAAATATCTTGTTGGTTGTGAACCTGTAACGTTGAATTCCTTTAGTTTATGTATATTATTATTTTTTGTCCAAATAGGGGTGAAAATAAAATCATATTTTTTTGTGATTTACCAAAGAACTCCAAAATTTTTTAATTTTAAGTTGTTATGCAATGATGAATTTTTATATAAATATTTATTTTTATGTCGTTAATTAAATAAAAATTAAAAATAATAATAATTAAAGTTGACTATTTTTAATTAATTTTCTATGGAAGCATGACTTATTCACAAATTAGAATTCAGTTTTTACAATCACATATACAATACATAAGCAACTGAAAATTTTTGTAAAAGTGTTATATACAATACAAATTCAAAAAATCTGAAAAATTTTTATGTCACATATGCATTTTGAAAAAAATTCTAATCCAATTTTCGGAAAAACTATAGTTCTAAACAGAAAACAATTTTGATGTAAAAGTCAGGGTATTGGATACTTCCAAATGACTCAAAAAAATATATTAAAAAGTTTATAGGTGTCAAATTATAATCACTTAAACTATAAATGCATTTATCTCCAATTGACCTTTTTGTTGTTTAAAACACTTAAATACTGGGGTGACGATATAACAAATACTATTAAATCTTACATTTTTTCCCTAATTACAAATACATAATTTAAAACTTTTCTTTACAATAATCAATTAAACTCCTCTTAAATACTTTTAAACTAGTTTCATTTTTTAAGTTACTTGGTAGCTTATTAAATAGTGACAAACCATTACAAAATATAATGTTTTTGGTTTTCTCATTGTTATACATTTTTATTCTAAAATCATATCTGTTCCTTAGCCCATAACCATGAACATCACTACCAAAAACTAACTTATCATACAAATATTTAGGTAATATCTTTTGCTTCATCTTAAAAATGAAGATTAATATATTCATTTTTATTCTTTGTTCAACACTTAACCAATTTAGAGTTTGCAGCATCAAATTGATTGACGTATATTTATTTACTTTAAGGATACACCGCATTCCCTTATTTTGCAGTTTCTGTAGTCTATTCATCATTTCTATATTACACATAAATAAAATTGAAGTACAATATTCAAAATGAGGTTTAATTATAACATTATATATATTAATTGCAGTATTCATTGAAATATTTTTACGAATATTATAAAGAAAATGAATTTTTTTGACTATTTTTTTACAAACGTAGTCCAAATTATTTTTAAAATCCAATTTATCATCGATAATTATACCTAAATATTTTATTTCATTAACTGTTTCAATGACTTGATTATTTATATGTATAACACTATCTTCATTACAATTGATAAACATGCATTTCGTCTTCGCTATATATAATTTCATTTTATTCATCTTACACCATACATCTATTTTTTCCAAATCCTTGTTGATTTTTACTGTACCCTCCTGAACGGTTTTTTCCACTACATATAAAAGCGCAGCATCCGTGAGGTACTCCCTGAGGTACTCCTATTGAAACATCTATCGGAGTGGACACTACTTCATTTATTTTTGTTCTCTGCGTTCTTCCATTTAAATATGACTGAAACCATTGAAGTTCTATATTTTCAATCCCCAACTCTCAGTTTTAAAAGAAGAATGCCCCTATCAATTGTTTCAAATGCTCTTTTAAAATCCAAAAAGACTGCTACTACAATTTTTTAATCATGCACAGCTTCTTTCCAATTTGCTACCACTATATTCAATAGAGTTTCACAGCTGTGGTTACGCCGAAAACCAGATTGAAAATCATATATTATCTGGTTATCCTCCAAAAATTAGATACTTTTGCTATAGGAACCACTGTCGATTGCTTCCATATACATATTTGGGAATACTCCAGTCACCAAAGAATTGTTTATAATCGATTGCAAATTTCCGCCTATCAAGTCAAAACTATCTCTAATCATATTTCTACTCACAAAGTTAATGTCTTTCTTGTTGTTCATTAACACTATAATATTTAACAATTCACCGCAGATTATCTGTTTAAAAACAAAACGATTTTCTCGTCTTTCAATTTGATTTATATAAGGTACATATGAAATACTCGCATTTATAGAATTAATACTATTAACAAAATATTCATTAAAATTCTCAGCTATTGCTAATCACTTGTTAAATTATTCTCAAATATTACCTCTCTAATACTACTATGAGATTTCTTCAAAACCAGAGTTTTTAAATTTTTCCACATTTGTTTTTGATCATTTGAATTCTTAATTTTGTTTTTAATATAATCTCTTTTTGCATAATCTAGTTTATGTTTATATAAATTTCTACTTAATCTATAATTATTCCAATCATCATCACAACCCACAGTGCACGCTATTTCATACAACCTAATTTTATTTTGTTTCTGTGTTCTTAGTTCCTCTGTATACCATGGACACATTTGATTTGTAAAAGTTGTATTCACTATGAATTGTTGAACAACATCATGTAAATTATTACTAAACTTTTCCGCCTTAAAATTACAATCCTTATAATATATTGTCCTGATATCGTTCTTACATAATGCACTACAAAATTTATTTATATCATTGATTGATTGATTGATTGATTGCGATGTACGATCAAGCATTAAGCAAGTCTCCCGTATTATAAATGCGAATACCACACCACTATACCCATGTTGTAACACGACACCATAACTCTCCCTTACCAAGGAAATATGTACCATCCATACTCAGCTTATTTTTTTTATTTTTTTTTTCATGAAGCCAACATAGTAATATTTCACCCCGTAAAGGGAGGTGCCACATCGATAACCACATAAGTCTAATAGTTGTGATATTCGCCCCTGGCCAGGCCGCCGTCGTACACCTTTTTACATATAACAAGATCGAGAGGATGGGAAAGGAATGTTAGCAACAAAGACTCAACCCGGTTCCAGACACCTAAGCAGTTTGATAGTTAGTAAATTTGTTAGTAATATATTTTTTAGTAATTTATTTAGCACAAGACAAAAATACAATTTATAGTTCATATACTGCTCCAACCTGTAAGAAGACACAATGACAACACAAATTTCCTGGTGCCGCAAACTCTTTTTTCTGAAAAGCTGTAAACAACTATTATTATTCCCTCCACCATTTTTTCCATTGTGAGGGGAGCGAGATTTCGTTCCATCATCATGTTCCCATGCGGTCACCCAAATTTGTACTAACTGTAGGTAGTGTTTCTTGACGTTGTTGAAATCGTTGCGTCTCTGCTGTCCCTACTACTCGCCCCCTTCGAAAAAAGAAGACGCATCGGGAGAAAAGAAATACAGAATAATGATCGACTACCGAAAATTAAATTCGGTTACTATCTCAGACAGGTATCCAATACCTGAAATCAACGATATTTTGGCAAACTTAGGGGAAAACAGATTTTTCACCATAATAGATCTAAAGAGCGGCTTTCATCAGATTCCTTTAAAAGAATCGGACATTGAAAAAACAGTTTTCGGTTAATCATGGAAAATACGAGTTTACCCGCCTCCCATTTGGCCTTAAAATTGCCCCCTCGATATTTCAACGCATCCTCGATGATATCCTTCGCGACCACATTGGGAAGCGTTGTTACGTTTATATCGACGACATAATCATATTTGGTAAAACAGAAGAAGAACACTTCAAGAACATGACGATAATTTTTAAAGTGTTAGAAAACGCCAATATGAAGATTCAACTCGACAAATGTGAATTTCTACAGGATGAGGTAGAATTTTTAGGATTTGTCATCTCTAAAGATGGGATAAAAGCGAATCAGAAGAAGGTAAAATCCATAACAAAATTTCCCATACCCAAGACCGTGAAGGAACTCAGATCCTTCTTGGGATTAGCCGGATTTTATCGTCGTTTCATCCGGGACTACGCAAAACTTGAGAAGCCCCTGACTTCACTCTTAAAAGGAGAAGACGGACGTGTGTCCAAAACCCTCTCAAGAAATAAAATGGTAAAGCTTAACACCGAAGAAGAAGCTGCCTTTAACAAAATAAAAACCTCACTCGTCTCCAACGAAGTTCTGTTATCATTCCCAAATTTCCAAAAGGAATTTGAATTGACTACAGATGCCTCCAACTTTGCACTAGGTGCAGTTTTATCTCAGGAGGGAAGGCCAATCACGTTTCTCTCAAGAACCTTAGATAAAACGGAAGAAAATTATGCGGCTAATGAAAAGGAAATGCTCGCCATAATTTGGGCGTTAACATCTTTGAGAAACTTCCTTTACGGATCAAAGAAAGTGAAGATCTTCACAGACCACCAACCATTGACATATGCCCTAAGCAATAATAATAACAACTCCAAAATGAAACGTTGGAAAGCTATCCTGGAAGAGTACAATTATGAGTTAAAATATCAAAATGTCAGTCACACAACATAGCGACAAAAGTTCTCCGGATGATCTGGTCCCCACAGTCGAAACCCCAGTTAATGTATTCCGCAATCAACTAATTATAAACGTAGGCGAGGGAAGTTCGTACCAAATAATAAACCCTTTTCCAAAATATTCCAGGCACATTATTACACAAGCAAGTTTTTCAAATTCAGACATTATAAATTTTTTTAAACGTTACCTTAATCCACTCACGATTAACGGATTGAAGACATCAGAACATATAATGGGAAAAGTTCAAGAAGTATACCCAATACATTTCAGAGACTATAAAATTCGATTCACTCAGAAGATGGTACAAGATATTACAGATGAAAACCAACAAGAGGAAAAAATATTATCTGTCCATCGACGAGCACATCGTAATGCTCAAGAAAATCGAGATTGAATAATCGAAAATTATTACTTCCCCAGGATGACCAGGAAAATTAAGTTGCTGGTCAAACGTTGTGTTATATGTCAGAAGAATAAATATGATCACCATCCCAATAAGCCTATATTATTACCCCAACACCTATCCCTAATTACCCCGGACATACGCTCCATCTAGATATTTACTCAACAGAAAATAAATTGGTTTTACCGGCAATTGACAAATTCAGTAAACTCGCCTTCTGCAGACCGTTAAAATCCAGAGCGACAGAAGACATCAAACAACCACTTAGAGATAAACTCTTTTTCTTTAGTGTACCAGAAATTGTGGTAATTGACAATGAAAAATCCTTCAACTCGAATTCCATAATATCAATGTTGGAAGATGGTTTAAACATAAAAGTCTTCAAAACTCCCTCATACAAAAGTGAAGTGAATGGCCAAGTGGAAAGATTTTACTCGACACTCTCAGAAATGATGAGATGTCTAAAGGCTGATGGGGTAGAGCGAACTTTTAATGAACTACTAGAGAGAGTGATTAATGAATATAACCACTCAATCCACTCGACAACTTGCAAACGGCCAGTGGAAATATATTTTGGCAAAATCCCTGACACAGATTCTGAACAATTAGAATAAATCCGACAAGATACCATACTAAAGATAAAACAAAAGCAGGAAACAGATCTTAAATACCATAACAAAAACCGTACCCCGATCAAAACCTACCAGGCAATACTTATTTTTATTACAGTTACGCCTTAAGCAACACATTGGCAGAAATTCAAATTATTGATTACACAAATTCTCAAATCATCTCAATTAGCACAGGTCAAGCAAAAATACAGGACGGAAACTTCAAATTAATCCATATAATTGAATTAGACAAACACCAAAATTACATAGACAGAATGCAATCCATACTGGACAAAGAAATGACAATAGATCACCCATTCCACTCCTATTTGAGGCATGAACTCTCGGAATTACAAACATTACTGGACAGCCTTAGAATACATAAATCCAAACGATCCTTAAACTTTATAGGTAGTGCATGGAAATGGATAGCCGGAAATCCCGATCACGAGGATTTCAAAGTAATTAAAGATAAAATGAATAATGCATTAGAGAATAACAACAACCAAGTAGTTATAAACTGATTGTACAATGAAAGAATCAATAATATTACAAAAATGGCTAATTTAATTATTAACGAAATTCACAAAGAAAATAAATTAAACGACCCATTAGCATTAAATATTCAATATAAATTAAAACTAATGAAAGAAGAATTGGTAAATATTAAGTATGCAATTCACTGGGCTAAAGCAGGGATTATAAATTCACTCGTTTTATCAAATTCTGAAATTAAATTAGCCATTAATACATTAGAAACCGAAAATTTACCATATAGTACTACCGAGGAGGTGTTAGATTTCGCTAATATCAAAATCATTAGTAGCAAATTGTGTCTACTTTATATTGTGTACATTCCGGTAACTACTCCAGAACTATATGATAAATTATTGGTCAAACCGGTCAAAAGAAACGATAAGGTGACCGAAATTGAGTATGAAAATGTCATTAAAAATCACGATAAGATTTATAGTATTATTAACGAATGTAAAACGATCAACTCGCTTTCAATATGTAACCAAAATAATATACTAGACATAAGTAATTCTTCTTGTTTACCCAACTTGCTCATAAGTCGACCTTCCAAAATGCAAACACAACAACAATCAACATATTCAAACAGTTAACGAAATATCGGAGGGTCTAGATCTACTGATTCAATTCGATGGGAACATCAAAATTAATAACGAAACTCAGAAACTCAATGGAACATATTTGATTAAATTCAGCAATACTACCTTGTCAGTTGGAAATAACATCTACATTTCTAAAGAAAAAACGACCATTCGAGTACTTCCAGCTATTCTACAGTCGATGCCGGAAGAAAGTGATTTCAAGGAAATACTTTAATTACAAATGATGAAAGATATTCATATAAATAATACTCGTCACATTGGGCTCCTTAAAAAGGAGGGAGCCATCGAGCGATTCACGAGCTGGGGATCATTCTCAATAGTCATCATTTTGGGAATAGCGGTCATCACTACAAAATATACCAAAACTAAGAAATTACGAATCATTAATACAACGAACCAGAGACGCCTCAAACGATAACACCCAAAGGGGAAATTTTATGAAACACCGTTTTTCTGATGGTTCGAATGTGAGCATTCGAATTTTAAGGGGGAGGAGTTAACACGCGTAATAATTAGGTTTCCCACAAAAATACAACGTGATCATATTTGTCTCGTTGCATTAGCAATGACAACAAGTTACACAGTGTGAATATTCTTGACGACATGGTTTAATATTCTACATATTTTTAATTAAGCAAATTGTAATTAGAAAATAAGAAAATAATCAGTTGTAATTTCGATGTTAAACAAATAAGTTAAAAATAAAAATTATTTTTTTTTAACCAAAAATCAATAAAGAATTTAACTTATATAAAAGGTGAATATTAAATAAAATAAAAATAGAATGAATTTAACTCTAATATTAACAACAAGTTGTTTATTCTCAATAACTAAATAGACCCCACCCGTGGTAATATATTAGATAACTGTAAATCAAGACTATATTAAATTTACAATTTAAGTACAAGTGTCTAAGATTTTACACTAATATAATAATAATAATTAGACTTATTAAATGTTTTTTTACAATCACCTGAGTAGAAAAGTTCAAATCAACATTTTGAACATTATTACAACATGTCCGATCAACTATCAAATTTTTTTACTTTGATTCACTATAAAAAATCAATTTATTCACATTTTTCACACATCTAGATATAGTTTCATTGAACTAACAATATGTGTGTCAAATGTGTTTTAAGATTTAATTTAACACACATAATATTTTTGAATTTCGACCGCATCACTTCACATCGCAACGATGCATCTTCAACAGACTGGTTCATATCCCTGTAGCATTAAGAATACCGTATTAATATCACTAACAAAAAATACACAAAATTCACTAAAATCACAACATAAACGGTAAAAATAAACGTTTTGAGTGTATTAATGAAACACATCAAAGTTTATATTTATGTTGAACTGTTTATTATTATTATAAAATAAATGAAACTATTTTAATTTAATTTTTAAATTGCACAATAAATAATGTGACATGAGTATATAGTTACAGGGATGCACACCCTACAAAATTTATTTATATCATATTTTAAAATCTTAAAATTGTTACTGTTATTGCTATTATTACTACTTAAATCACTACCATTACTTATTATTATTTCTATAGTTTCATGATCACTAATTTTAAAGGCTTTTTTATTCTCACACCTCATATTACGATTATCATTTACAATCACATAATCAATTATTGATCTTGATGTCTTCCAAATTATTGTATAATCTTTGACGATCTGCTTTAGTCCACAATCTTGAATTATTTCCTTAATGGCTTTTTTATCAGTTTCATTTGTTTTCCAATCAACATTCATATCCCCACAAATACATATTTTACTATAATTATCACCAATTTCACTCATATAACTATTAAGATTGTGCAAGAATTCTACATTCTTATTTAAATATCTTGGCGCTCTGTAAAATACCACCAGGAACAGCACTGAATTAAAGCATTTTAGTTTAACAGCTAGCCACCAAAAGAAGTCGTTGAAGTTAGCCCGAAATCTCAGCCCGAAATATTTGGTTCGTTTCTCGACTAAAGTGTAGCTATCCGGAAAAAGTGTAAAAGTTGAATAAAATGTAGCCCCATCCCGAAAAAAATGTTTACTGATAAAATGTGAAAAATCCGAGATAAATCTAATAATAATCGAAATAAAATCATAATGATTTATTTACAAGTAACCATCCTTAGATTCGTATCATGGGGGCATAGTATTTTTTTTTAAGATTTCTTTGTAGTGTAGCGTAAGACACGTCTCATAATGAAATTTTGTCATTTTTGATATTTTTTGGAGCCAATACTAGAGATTTATCCAAGCAGTGGAGTATACGGCTAGGTAGAACAAGTCAATACCCAGTTACCATTACCCGCTCAGATTCGTATCATGGGGACATGGTACTTTTTTTTAGATTTCTTTGTAGTGTAGCGTAAGACACGTCTCATAATGAAATTTTGTCATTTTTGATATTTTTTGGAGCCAATACTAGAGATTTATAATACAGATTTCGAAGTTAAACTTGATAAACGTATCGGTTAGAAAACCCAAAATTTTTCTCCCCAAAAATATTAAAGGTTATAATTTACTGGATTATCAGGTGGAAATTTCTAAAGAGATTTGGAAAAGGATATTTAATATGAATGAAAGGAAACTGGATGCGTACCATTATACCTATCATATTTCATCGCAGTTAATTCGGCTATCTGGTTGTCTAATTAACATTAAGGGGTACGACGTATCTCAAACTCATTTAACGATTAGGGCTTACTGTGGTCACCACAACCAAAAACAAGCATGGCGAAAATATAAGTTGATTAACTCAAACCTTTTATTAGGAATATTTAAAGTATACAGTATACAAATAAACCGATATTCCATCCTTTTTAAAAATTTCAACATACATCGAAATATCAGAGAGACATGTATAAAGCAAAATTAGTCCGAAATAATGTCGAGATAGTTTCAGAAAATTTGGTCAACGAAGAGGACTTAGAAGTTTTTGATAAAACTAACACGGCGATTTGTTTAAAAGATAGACGAGTTTTAAACAAAATAAGGTCAGAAAGCCTATTGTCTAATGACAATAATTCAGATGACATAGAAGATGTACATTTGGAAAAAGAAAAAACTGATCTGAATACTGAGGAAATGTTCATTAAGCAAGTAGGTAAAAACCCATTCTGCATTAAAACATGTTCTAAAAACCAATGTTTAGTTCTTAAACAGATTAAGGAACAAGGCAATGGTGAAGAAATAACTGCTTATTTAGATGCTACGGGTGGTCTTGTCCGAAAACCCTACAAAACTTGCAAATCAATATTATACTATGCTCTCATTATACCAAGACTCAGAAAATATGCACAGCTACGCCTTTTCCGCTTTGTGATATGATAAGTTCTAGCCATAATACCCGCAGCATTGGAAATTGGCTTAGAGAATATCGATTACATGTGGAAGAAAATCTAAAGAAATGGCCTATTTTCAACACAGCTGTAGTAGATTTCTCTTACGCGGAGATCCATTCTGTTCTAGATGCGTTTAATAGGATGGATTTGATAGAATATTTAAATGTTTCTTACATGTGGGCTGACGGTAACTACTCAAAGTCACCAACGAAATTTGTGAAAATATATTTGTGTTGTTCTCACATGTCACATACCATTGCAAGAGACGTACACAAATATTATGAGAAATACCCACAAATACACAAATTTCTTAAAGAGACTATGGCTTCTGTGATTGTCGCCAATAACTATCAGGAAGTTAAGAAAATTTGGCGTAAATTTGCAATTTTATTAACATCTAAATATATCACGATTGATGTTAAAGGGGCGTTTGAAAGTTTAATTGCATTGATTACATTGAATAATGAAGAAAGTAGGTTAAATTTAAATATTCAATCAGAAGATACAAATATTTATGTTGAAACAGACAAAAAGGATTTGTCCTGTCCACTTTATACACAGAGCCCATTTTATTGTGATTTGTATGATATTAGTAATAACCTAGATTTAACTAAATCGGATGGTATCGATGAACGAGCTATCAATAATTTTTATAATTTACAATTTCACACTGTACTTTTAAAAAAATATGTGACAGTGCTACCATTATTTACTGGAATACTGCGCAGCGGAAGTCGATTGAGTAATGGTCACGTAGAAAATTACTTTGCGTTGTTAAAACGAAGATTCTCAGTATCGAGCCGTACTCTTGAGTTAGGCAAAATTCCTTTAAAGGTTGGTCGTTTTGTTAGAGATTTAAACCAACGAAATAAAACGATTTGTAAAGAAGTATTTTATTCTATTCCAAAATATTCCTTAAAATCAGAAGAAACAAAGATATCACCTAAAAATAGTGATCGGAATCTTATGGACGTGCAAAGCAGCGTTTCGGTTTGGAAAAGGAAGAATTCACATACAACACCTATAAGTAGTAAAAAGAAAAAATCCAGTTTTGACTTCACATTTGCTTAATCTTTTAAGGGGTTAACAAATATCGATCAAGACATTGCTGCAATGGCGACTTTAAGTCAAGATTGGATGGAAACACCGAAAAGGACAAAAATTATACAGCCTAAATCTATTTGGAAGAGACCGGCAACTGCAAAGTTACCATTAATAAGAAATGCTCTTCAAACATGCAACTTTTATAAAAATTCATGCGCAGTAGATTCTACTTTTCAAGCAATCGGGTTATCTCTAAACGACGATGCAAGTTTTATAAACAATTTGGAAAATGGACGTATAAAATTTTTACTGCAATCATTAATAAGGAATGATTTAGATAAAGTTTATAAAATTCGGAAAGAAATTTTAGTCGAAATGTCGGGATTTGAATCAGATTGTACTACTGAGGTTTTTAATGTATGTAAGAACATATTTGAAAAACTACCAAGTTTACTGGTAACATGAAAATGTTGCAATCAAAAATGTTTATTACAAGAGCAAGAAAGGCGGCCACTTCTTTATTTGAACTTAAACTTATGTCAACAGGCAGGTATCTCCAATATTGAAAATTGTTTGGAAGAAATCCCACAAAAAACATGTAAAGTCTGTTTTCAAACGATGTTTCCCACAATAAACTCCTATGGAAATATAGTTTGTCTCGATACAGAATTATTCAGCGATACTTCAGTGAAATTATCAGAGATACCTGCAACCATAAAACTAAATAACGAAACATATCAAGTTTCAGCATTAATAAGCTTCATTCACGATGGTCCAGTTTTTAAATACCCAAAGTCGTTGGAAGGTCATTACATTTGCTACGGCATTCGAAATAAGAAATGGGAAAAATACGACGACTTGTGTACCTATGTACCAATAATACGCAATCCACATTTGGAGGAAATCAAACCCCAAATAATATTATATACCAAAAAATAAATAATTATATAAATTCGAGGGGGTGATGGTTACTTGGTATTGACTTGTTCTACTTGGCCGTATACTCCACTGCTTGGATAAATCTCTAGTATTGACTCCAAAAAATATCAAAAATGACAAAATTTCATTATGAGACGTGTCTTACGCTACACTACACAGAAATCTTAAAAAAGTACTATGTCCCCATGATACGAATCTAAGGATGGTTACTTGTAAATAAATCATTATGATTTTATTTCGATTATTATTAGATTTATCTCGAATTTTTCACATTTTATCAGTAAACATTTTTTTCGGGATGGGGCTACATTTTATTCAACATTTACACTTTTTCCGGATAGCTACACTTTAGTCGAGAAACGAACCAAATATTTCGGGCTGAGATTTCGGGCTAACTTCAACGACTTACCAAAAGTCTAAATTTAAGATATATTTTTGGATCACTTCAACCTTCCAATACTCCTTTACGTATATACAAACGCCACCCGTATGTCTTGATGAGGAATCAGCTCTCACTAATTTATAATTGTTTATTTTTACCAGGTCATCACTGTCGATATCTGATAGATGGGTTTCACTAACGCATATTATTTCAAAGTTCTGATTCCTAATTAATGCTTCAAGTTCACTGAAATTATTAGTCAAACCTTGTATATTTAGATACAATACTGAATATTTCTTTAGTTGCTAATAGATTGTTCTATTTTTTAATTGTTTTAGTTTTCTTAAATAAACTGGACAAGTAACACTTTTGGTTTCGTGACGAATATCAATATGCGTTAAACCTAAATTGGTTTTTGCTCTTTTACAATTCAAACACACGGTAACGTCTAATTTACACTGAGAAGCAATATGATCATTTTCACCACACTTGTAGCAACAGGCTCCCGCTTTACAGTTTTTAGCATTATGATTGTAACCTAGACACTTCAAACATCTCAGGACCCTACTATGTTCATAAACCACACACCTATCCCACTCTATATTTAATTTACCAAGGCTCATGATATTTTTATATGCTTCACCATCTACTTCTATAATTGCATTATATGACCCCTTTTTTTTGAACGATTCGTACGCTTTATGGCACTGTAATTCAGTAAAAGAAAAATTGTTTTGTGCCTTTATTGCCTTAACAGCACTATCCTTGGTTATATTGTCACTCATACCTACTATCAGGATATTCGGATTTTTTAACTTGGGCGCGTTTATAACATAATCATTTCCAATTTTTTCCTCTAGTTCCGCCTGTATTTTGTTCACAGAGTCCTTATTCAAACAGTTTATAATTACACCATCATTATTACGTAATTCTCGTATATTATTGATTTCCACCGATAAGTTTGCAGGCTGTATCGCTTTTTTTACCTCTTCTTTTGTCACTGCATTAACTTGGTTTTTTAAATTTTCTTTTGGTGTAATATATACTCATAATTTTAAAATATCCGCAAATGACACTTTAGCTGTATTTTTCCCCACGGGATTTTCAGCATACGGCATTGCATGACCTTTGACTACATCATTTAACTGTTTTACACAATCATCTATTTTATTTCCTATCATATTACTTATGACCGCATTATTGCTATCAATGTATTTTATTATCCGCTCCGTTACTCCTTCATCAAGTTTCATTATTGTATCACTTACATTTTTATTTACAACCACATTATTATCATCAAGTTTCTTATCCATTATTTTTACAGACTCATCAATTTTTTCAATTCCGTCTAAAACCACCTCATAATGTTTTTTAATAATTAGAAATTTACCAAGAGAATCTGTACACACATAGTTAATGCAAGCATTTTTAATTATTAATTCCACATCATACTCTGATAGTTGGACACACTTTCGATGATACCGCCTATTACAGAGACCGCTACAGGCAACATCTAAAGCTTCCTTTCGTCTTCCACAATCCACTTTCGCACATTCCATTTTTATGGATTTTTATTGAATTTTCCCGTTGAACATGAAACAATTCGAATATAAATCCTAATGTACTAAAACTATTTCTTGTTATTATTTTTAATTTATCACCATTTATACACAAGATTAAATATTTTATTATTTAAATTATTTAAAAAATTAATTAATGTAACTAAATTTGAACGGGCAAGACAAAACATGTGTTGCCTGTTCAACGATTTGATCGAATTGTTTTAATTATTTTAATTCGTTTGATACCTTAGAACCCAAACACCAGCTTTTTCAAATACTTAGAGATGGACCGGATGTTTTATGTTTCTGGTTGTTTTATGGTTCTGATTCAATATTGTGTTAAGATTCTATAATTTTCTACGAAACTTGATACCTTAATCTTTCGTCCGAATCTCATAAATAGCTTTGTGAGCCTTTCAGACAGAGCTCAAAGCAATTTTAACTTCCTTATCGCTTCAACGGTCGTTACTTAATGATTAGTATCACCCTGTGAAAGCTCATAAATTTATCATTCAGGTTAAAATAAAATAAATCGATGTTTTACAAACATCACTTAGCCGTATATGTGATTATGTATACATGTGTAACTGTGTAACTTTTTTTTTCATTAATAAGAAAATCAGCAATTTTTTTTAATACAATTACTTTCGGGGATAGCCCACAAGCATTCTATTGTAAATAGGTTAAGCTGACCAACTAAATTTTCCATTCCAAAAAATTGTCAATTATGAAAAAAAAAAAAAAAAATGAAAATGTAGAACAACTCAAATGACGTTAAAAAAATATGAAAATTTTTTTTGGTGGGGGTAATTCAGTGATTTTTGAGCCACCAAAATTTGAATAAAAAGAGCCAAAAATACTGAATCAGGAGAGAAAAAAGTTGGTGTCAGTTAGACCTGATTGATCAGTCAGTCTGACCGATAGACAGACGGGGACAAATTACAAGCTTAAATCGATCATTTTTTTAAAATCAGAAGTAAATATACGGGTCAAAATCAAAACCACTCTTTTCGTTAATATCAATGAGGGGGACTACTAACCAATCCGGCCCGGCCAGACGGGTGAAATATAGTGTGGCAACGCCTACTCACCCGTTCTGCTGGCAGCACCCACTCTTCTTAAGTTCTTACTAACCCTCTTTATCCTCCCATAACTTACCACTTTAAAAGTGTGATAGGTTAAGGCCTATCACAACAATACCTCCTTATGCCAGGATGATCGATCCTGGCATAACCACTCTTGATGCATTGCTTTGGGTATTGCTGACACATATTTGCGTCCTTAACTCTCCTCTCATTTACAAAGTTGTGTGTCATTTTCACACCACAGGTAGATGTCTAGGGCCACTAAACCCTCATATCAAATATCTCAAATCATATCCTTTCGAGCATGAGCTGATTTTTCCTTTCTAACCAACTAACCTTTTAACCCACGCCAATTTCCTCTAACCGACTGAGCTGCATGTAAGATAAACCATTTCGAAGTAATAAGTGGGAGCTGGCTTCTAGCCTAACCTCAATTATTACACACCACAAATGTTCAAATTACCTTAAATATTACTCCAGTTCTCATAAAAAGGCTCGTTAACCTTGCGAACCCAGAACGAAACGATTAAATCTAAGGGGATAATTAATTAATAGGTTTGCAAGTAGAAACTCGTCTCTGAAGTTGGTTGCCGCTATTTTGAATATATAAATATGTAGCTTAGTCCTTGCTGTTTTTATGACATAAGTTTCAATCATTTACAAGCTGTCATTCCGTGTGCATCAATTTTAAGGGATGAATATCGATAAGGAACATTTACGCCATTGCATTCTATTCTGTTTTCTATGGCATTGATTAATTCGATTTTGGGGTACGTTCTGTGGGTGATTCAAAAGTGGCTTGCAAGATTTCGAGTTGGCAATTTTAGTCTTAAAGCTTTGTCTGGATGAAAACCCATGTCAAACTCAAAGAAAGCTTACAGAACAGTTAGGAGGTACTCACTAAGCAATATCAATGGGTAAGAAACAGAAGGAAGGAAAATGGGTTCCTCATAAACATACCGAAGAAAACAAAAACCGAAAGGTTGACATGTGCACGAATTTCCTTTCTCGGTATAAAAGAAAGATTTTTTTGCACAAAAATCATTTCGGGTGATGAAAAGTGGATTTTGTATGACAATCCTAAACGCAAAAAAGCATTGGTTGACCCAGGTGAGTCATCAACATCAGTTGCAAAAATGAATATCCTTGCTAAGAATGTGTTACTGTGTGTCTGGTGGGGTTGGAAAGGAGTCATTTGCTATGAGCTTCTGAAACCTGGTATTCTCCAGACTTCGCTCCCTCAGCGTTTCACAAAAGTTGAAGATAGGCGAAAATGGTTCGATGATTATTTTACTTAGAAACCACCAATTTTCTATCGCGAAGGCATTTATCATCCACCCGATAATTGGCAAAAGAGCATAGTTAGTAATGACGAATATTTCAATTATTAACCATACCGCTACATATGTATGATGATACTGAATACTAATCTTACTGGAAATTGCAGTATTTTGAATTGAAACGGCAGTTCATTACATAATCTTCTCAACAAAATAATTGGTGATTCTATGTTTAGTCTTAAATAATGTAAAGGCATTCCTGGCATTTGCACGAATTGAAAAATTCTATGGTAAAATTAACACTTTCATTTGCACTAACCATTGAATCGATTGATTTATATATTCTTATCTCGCCAGAAATCTTGTTTTGAATTTCTAAATTAATATCGTCAACTACTTCGTTTCTTACTGCTAAAATGGTTCTTTCATGACCAATTTGAATTTGTGTAATTTTGAACAATGTTCGGATAAACTTTATCTATTAATTCATTTGGACTGTTGAACGATATTACATAAATCATTCGTAAGTTAAATTTAGCCAGTTCCACAACCAATTGGATCAGTGTCTTGAAAGTTAAATTCCTTGATTTGTTCTTAATTGTACTTTCATTACTCGTTCTCCATATTTATGTGTGCTTGAAAAGTTTTTGAGAGAAGCGGATTGTAAGGCACTACTCACATTATCTACTTCTATCTCTTGGTTACCTCGCATTCATATTTTGGCAGTGATACCATCATTTACCGGAGATCTTCTGTAGTAAGGATATCTATCTTCGCCTGTTTCATCTCTTTGTGCGCTTACCTTCACTTATACATGGTAATTCATATTTAATCTTCCACTTAAACCGTGTATAATCCTGGATCCTCTTATGAGGATCCTCTACTTGGATCTATTTGGTTTGGATGGATTTTTTCATGTAACTAAACCATAAAATGTCGCATCGTAACACAATAATTTTGTGAATAGCGCACAACACTCTTAATAAAAAAAAAAATGGTGGTGTGGCCAACACACGACTTTCTTTTACGAACAGAGAATTTTTAAGAAATTTTATTTTTTTTTATAACTTTTTTTTAAATTTTTTTTTTTTTTAATATTTAAATTTTTTTTTTTAAATTTTTTTTTCTAAATTTTTTATTTTTTATTTTTATTTGTTTTTAATTTTTGGAAACATTTTGTATTGAGTAGTTTTCTGTAAACCTTATACTTTTTAAGATATTTGCAAAATTAATTTTCTGGACCAAGGGAATGGCCACTTCCGGTTAGCCGATTTGGAGTAAAATTCACTGGGGCCTCCCAATTTATCAAAAAAGCTTAAATCTGAAGTTTCAGTTCGATTGGTTAAACCATCTGGGCTGTAGAGAGGACACAGACAGACTGAACAGACTGACAGACTGACAGACTGACAGACTGACAGACTGACAGACTGACAGACTGACAGACTGACAGACTGACAGACTGACAGACTGACAGACTGACAGACTGGCAGACTGGCAGACTGACAGACTGACAGACTGACAGACTGACAGACTGACAGACTGACAGACTGACAGACTGACAGACTGACAGACCGACAGACTGACAGACTGACAGACTGACAGACTGACAGACTGACAGACTGACAGACTGACAGACTGACAGACTGACAGACTGACAGACTGACAGACTGACAGACTGACAGACTGACAGACTGACAGACTGACAGACTGACAGACTGACAGACTGACAAACTGACAGACAGACAGACAGACACCATTTCGAAACCCACTTTTTCGGACTTAGGGGACCTCAAAACAAATAAATATCTAAAAATCTCAAGGTCCCAAATTTTCATGATTACTACACTTTATTTTACTAGAGTAAAAGAAAGTAAAAATGAGTTCACTTTCACTACTTCTCACAGAACCAAATCGAAAAAGAGGAAGTAAGTTCAAGATAAATTAAACTGAAGGTTGTAACGTCCGTTCCATTTCACTCGGATCGCAATGAGATTCAAGTATTGTGGTTGAACTGTATTACCTACTTATTGTTCATTGTTTGAAAGAAAAAATAACAACAAAAAAAAAAATATTTTTTTATTACCAAAATGTACATTGCACGAAATAGATATACCACAAATGTACAATTGTTGTTAGTATTACACGCACCGCCCCGATCGAGGAATTGATTTATTTTCATTAATGAATTGATATAACCTATACACCCAGACTCTATGCAATGGATCATAAATTCATTAAGCATTGGAATTTTTTTTTTGCGGAGAATAAAAACTTACGAGATGTTTCTACTGTTATTATCCCCGCTAATTGCGTTTTTTTTTGTTTTTTTTTGGATGAGGTGATTTTTGGATGAGGAGGATTTGAAAAACATTAAGTATCACAATTTCAAACATGAAATAACAAAAATTAAATATATGTGATATATACAAGAAAAAAAAAATATAAAGAGTGAAAAATAGCTTGTAAAGCTTGTTAAGTGAAATTGCGAACAATTTGTAATTTTGGTGTATTGCAATTTCAAACGAAAAATACCTAGCCTAAAGTATATGGGTTATACAATGTTCATTTTTTTTTTCTTCTTTGAGTGAAATCTTGTGAATTTGTGACACTAAGTATTCAAAATTAAAGCAATTTAATTGCAAAATTTAATTATATGATGTACCAATGGAGTGATATTTTTTTTTTGTACCAGTATTTACTTCATAAACCGTCTTTAGTGTTTGGTGTTAATATATCTCAAATGAGTAGCCTAATAGTACATTAAACTTTCGAATTGGTGACTGTGTGGGTTGAGTAGTTTATGAATACTCGCCGTTGTGTTACTTTTATTATTCGGCTTGGTATCGTAGCGAAGAGCTGGCGGTACTACTTTGCTCACAGTGCATAACGGATGACAGTTGACAAGCGGTTTTTTTTGGAGGGTTTGGAGGTTTTGTATAACAAGCGGTTGTCCTCATGAACGCGTATAATAGATAAGTGTTATTCTAATCTTATTTTGATTTTGTCTTTATTATTTTGTTTTTGTTTTGGTGTTATGAAATTGTAGTTAAATATTAAAATTACTTATACTGTTAATTTTCTTGATCTTGCCAGTTTGTTTCCAAGTAATAATTAGTACATTTATGGCATTATAATTCAACGTCAATTGTTTTTTTTTTGTTTTTTTAGCAGCTGAATAATATCATTTTGTTTCTTTCATTTGAGACGTTTCTGTTTAGGAGAAAACCGGCTGTGTCGAGATCGTGGGAAGCGCTTTCTTTGTCTTCGATTACTGTCAGGTAACACTATATTGTTTTTTTTTGTATTGATAGATTTCCTGTTGGAAAACATTGTTATTAAAACAGCAAACTTAATGATATTAATTAACTGTCACTTGCTGGTAACAGTACGTAATTTTTGAAAAAGATTGTACTTGCTAAATTATTAATTATTATTAACGTACTTTTTTTATAGTTGTAAATAAGTAATAATTTGTAATTTATTTTTTTTTCTCCCTCAAACTTGATAAGATTATTATTATAAATAAATGTGTAAAATCTTGTTAAATTTAAATTTATTGAAGCACAAATTATTTTTCATTATGAGTGGCTAAAATAGTTTGGATATGGAGTGACCGATTTGAGGTGAGTTGATGTGAAGTTGAGTGTCCGTTTTCGTTTCATGCCAGTTAGTGTGATGTAAGAGTGCCAGGATGCAATCTCCCACGACAATATACCTCTCCGTTCAAGCTAGCGGCAGAACAAGGCCGTATCCTGGAATCGCACAAAATCCCAAAAATACTAAACAATTTTTTTTTGTTAACGTTATCCTCTTAAAGGGATAGTGTTACAAGGTTTTAAAACAAATGTCTCTATATGCAAGCTTTGATGCATCAGAAAACCCATGCAATTGTATATTGGTAAATTTGGGGCAACACATAAATACAAATCGTGGAATCTGGATGCTTTTAAGGTGATGTAATGAAGATCTTATTTTTAGCCAATTCTACATAACATCTTCAGGCAGTTCATTATCCCAGTTAAGTTTACGCAACCAAAGTTGTTGGAATATACTTTTTATTAATATTATGCATGGAGACAGCCACCCAAGTAGATAGAGTATTCGGTAAGCTTCTGATAACAAAGTTCTTTTGGTTAGTTTGATTTTGTCGTCTAGTGAAACTCGGAAATTAAAGAAATTTTTTTGTGGGTTCTAAAACATGCCAAGTGTTTTTACTAGCGATATGCCTTCGAATTCTAAAAATTTTGTTTCTCTTTCGCACTCTGGTATATGTAAAGCTAACACTGGATCATTTGTCATCCATTTTCGCAACTTGAATCGTAACAACCAGTTAACATACAAATAATATGTTGAAGGTCTTGACCATCCCTGTGAATTTGAATCTGGTGATGCATTTTTTCTATATCGGCTGAAACAGCAATTTTCATGTGAAGTGGCTACATTTTCTGTACTCGTTCACTAATTCCAGATATTCTTGTTTGAATTTATCATTTTTAATGAATTTTTTCTCCAACAATGAAAATCGTCTTAATGCTTGGTGATACGTAGATCCCAGGTTTTATCGCGGCAACTTGATCGGAAGTTTGACAATACTATATACCGTCCAACGTCTGTCTTTATGGTAGTTTGCTTTTAATAGAACTTCACATTCATCCTCATAAGGATGGTGTGTTGTATAGAACAAGAAATTTGTACAATATCCCAAAACCGACCAATTAACGCTCCCTCAGTCTCATTGACTGAAATTGTCTAGTATAACGGGCTTGAAGCACCTTCCTTAACGCGTCGGTACGTAAAAATAGGTGTGGACGAGTTGTTAAGTCTTTGCTTAGAAACATTTTGACGTTAGAATGTTTAGATGCTGAGGTCAGTCTAATTTCAGAGAATTTTTTTTTTTTTTTTCAACGGATTCGGATTGTGGAGTTTTCATATCCGAAGATGTGTCCAAAAGTTGTATAGGCACGCGCAAGAGACATACGAAAACAATTTCAGCAGGCGTGGTTTTTAACTCCTCACTAAGACCGTATTCCAAGCAGTACTGTTGGTAATCTGGTTGGTCATGACACAAGATAAGGTAAGATGCTTTTATTCTATACTGGGCCCCTATTTCTGAATACGAATTCGTACAAAAATTGTACGAATACGTGTGATTAGTATTTTTGAATACGAATACGTATAATTCTAATACGAATTCGTGTTGTACGATACGATTGAAAATTTCCCTTATCGGGCAATACGAATTCGAGCAGTTTTTATACGATCATGACCGAGAATATGTTCGGTGTGTATATAGTTATCGAAAGGACGCCAAGTAGCCTAGTAAAATAATTAAATTGTGATATGTAAGTAAATTACCATTAATAATATTAATTTTTATTTTTGAATTTTTGTCAAAAAATATACATACATTAGTAGAACCCGGATTTTTATGTATGATTTTTTTCATTTACTTATTCGCGGTGGTTCATTATTTTTCAAGATTGAATACATATAAATTCGAAAAACTGAAAATAATGATTTTGGCATCAAAAATTATTATTTTTATCTGATTTGAATTTAATTGTTTTCAAACTTCAAAAATAATGAGCCACTGCGAATAAGCACATAAATGCATAAACATATCCGGACTCTACATATTACTAATCTAAATATAAAAGTTTTTGACAAATTAATATCATTACATTATGTGTTTTAGGGCAAAAGTTACCAGTTCAAAACAATATGAACTGTTGGTGGCGTTCATGGAAGCGCATCCCGATCTGGCGAAGGGATTTAACAACACTCCAGATGCACGTATTTCATCAAAGACGTTATGGACTGCAATTTCAAATAATTTAAATAGTCATGGGCCTCCAATTCGGAACCATGAAGGCTGGAAAAAAGTATGGAGCGACTATAAATTCCACATTAAAAAGAAACTTAAAATAAACAAACAGAATTTAACAGGAACTGGAGCCGGCCCATCAAAACAGCATACATTTTCTCCACTAGAAGAATCCGTGATTCGACTAGTGGAATTACGACGGGCTGTGGATGGTACAAATGGTGCTCGCGATTGTGGCGACTCAATTTTAGATGTACCCGCATTGAATAATGGTCCTCCTTCAGTCGAACCAATTCTAGAGTTTAACAGCGAAGAAAATCAATCCACACCAGCCAGAGGCATTCTTGAACCAATCACACCAAATCGGCAAACTACTAATAAAAATAAAAATAGTAAAAGCCAAATTTTAGAAAAGCAAATTATTATTCAAAAACAGTTCCACACTTCAATTTTAGAGCAGCTTAATACTTTAAATACAACCACAACAGATTCAAATAAATCAATGCGCCGTTTGGTTCGATTGAAGGAGAAATCATTTTCTTTGCGGGAAAGGGAAATAAAGTTGAAAGAAAACGAAATGGCGTTACGCGAGAAAGAGTTTAATTTAAACGAAAAGCGGCATTTAGAAGAGCAGAAGATTAAATTAGATGAATTAGAAATCAAGAAAAAAAAATTAGAGCTGCAAGAAGAAACTTTTAGGCATTAGGTATATAATATACATTTGACGATACTGTAAGGTTGAGCAACCATTATGTAAATGTGATAAAAAATACAATGAATTATTTTGTGATAATATATTTAAATATATTTATGTAATATATATTACCGTTAATTTAATATAAATGTAAAATGAAATAAAACTAAATATAATAACAATTAATAAAAACTATACTATTGAATTTAAAATATTGTTTCTAATTTCACAAGCTGCAGGGTTTTCAGTTTCATTCGAAGGGTCGATCTCTAACTCTTGCTCTCTAATACTGTCTGTATCCATTTCAAACGGAACTTTAAAGTGACAGCATATATTATGAAGGGTGCAGCACACATTTATTATTTGAGATGCTTTTCGAGGGTTGTAGTGTAGTTCACGGGCTTCTAAAATACACCTAAATCTGCCTTTCAGTAATCCGATTGTGCGTTCTACAATATTTCTTGTTCTTGAATGGTTAGTATTAAAGGCGGCTTCTCTACTGCCTTCATCCGCTGCCCTATATGGCGTTATCAGCCACGGTTCCAAAGGATATCCTGAATCTCCTAATACATAAAAACAAAACCACATTTAGTATACATAAATCATTAGTAAATATAATATTTATTACCTAGAAGCCAATAATTACGGTTGCCGTTGTTGCGTTGTTCTTGTAAATACCGACGATAGCTGCTCAAACTCCATACTAAGGAGTCGTGGGATGCTCCTCCGTACTTTGAGTCAACAGATAGTATCCGCATTGTATGATCGCAAGCCTAAATTTGCAAAATTATTATAAATATAAATATATTAAATATAATTAGGTATTGACAAACTTACTATCATCGTGTTTACACTGTGTTTTCCTTTTCTATTAAAATATAAATGTTCGTTTTCGGTTGGCCGGACTATATTTATATGTGTCCCATCTACACATCCAACAACACCTGGAAATCCCGTTCTATTAAAGAAAAAAGCAGCTGCCGATTGCTTTTCTTCATTGGATTGTCGAAATGAAATCCACTTCGGGCATAATTTGTCTTCAATCACTTGAAGCACCTCACTCATTACAGAGGATATCGATGATTGCGACATAGCTACCAAGAAATCCTGACCGACACTTTTCTGGTAGCTCCCTTGTGCACAGAATCGAAGAGTCGCAGCTATTTTGGAAATGCTAGAAATCGATGTCGATCTGGTACTTTTTATTAGGAATTGGTCAAGTTCCTCCAGCAAATATCTTACAGCTGGTTTGGATAATCTGAACAAATTTATAAATCTAAAAATTAACAAAGATTTATATTTAATTTAGATATTTTACATATAAATATTACATATATGTAGTACATAAATCATTAACTTACTCAGCATCGGAAAGAATAAAAATATCCGACTTATCCCGCAACTGTCGTAGCCGTATCGAATTTGAACATTCAATTTCGTCTTCTGTATCACTCGATGATAAATAAAATGCCACAGAATCCATAACATATAATAGAAAACGTTTCAGTTTTTAATTTTTAAACTAAATAATGCAAAACGTTTCTCTTTTTAATTTTTTTTTATTTACACGAAATGAAAATCAAAACTAAAAATTATGAATCAAACGTCAAAATGAACCAAGTTGAAAATATTTATTATAGGTAGAATCATTTAAAATAATTTTCCCTTATAGCAAGGATACACACCAAAAAATTAAGTACGATCGTATTCAGAAATACCAATTTACATTCGTATCGTATATGAACTTTCGTAACGTGATACGATACGTATCGTATTCAGAAATAGGGGCCCTGATTCTATGAAATTCAAAGACTCATTCAAGATTAATAGCAATAATATTTGGAACAACGAAGCGAGAAATCCATATGGGAAAAAAAGCAGTAATGGTGGCCGCAGTTATGTGTGCTGCAGAAACAGCTTCAGCCCATCTCGTGTATCTATCAATTAATGTCACGCAGTAACATTCACTATTATAGAAATCTGTAAGGAAACAATGATGTCTAAGTGAATTTCATGAAACTTTTGATTTCTGACATACTAAACAACTTCGAGCCTCTTTAACGATGGAAGGCCAAATGACATTTTTAGTCAATAATTTAGAAGAACCATTATTTCTGAGTGAGATTAATTATGAAAAGTTTTCAAAACTGTTTTCCGAAATTCAATTGGAATAAAAGGTCTTGGATTAGTTATTGAAATATCACAATGAATTATTTTAGTATAATTAAAATTTAGTGGGAATTGCTTGAACTTGTGTGAACAATATTTAGAGTGCTTAATGTCAGAATAAGCTGCAAGCAGCTCTCTTCATAAGCACTATATTTTTGCTGCGTTTCATTTAAATTATAGTTTGTATCACAAATAATCGAAAATATCACTATCACTAACACTTATAGAAATAGTAGGATTTATATGCGTCATGGATGCGCAATAGGGCTTGTACAAATATTTTTGTTGGTTTTGGGGAGAAACATAATCGTAAACCAATTCGAGCCGGCCGAATTAATAAATATTAATTTTCCCAAACTGAACTTTTAAAAATCGAGCTTTTGAAAACCGAGCTTTTGAAACCCGAGCTTTTGAAAACCGAGCTTTTGAAACCCTAGCTTTAAAAACCCAAGCTTTTGAAATCCGAGCTTTTGAAAATCGAGCTTTTGAAAACTGAGCTTTTGAAAACCGAGCTAAAAACCGAGATTTTAATATCGAAATTTTCAAAATGAGATTATATAGCCAACCCGCTTTTAACATAAAATTAATATCCAATCATCCGAAAAAAATTTGCTGGTATCTTGTGTTTTCCAGACTCAAAAGCCTTCTTATTTCTTATTGCCGGCTTTGGATTGGTTTTTATCATTAGTTTTTGAGAATATCACTGCATCCTCATTGAAATACTTTTTACTTTTGTCTTAGAGGATTGTGTGAATTTCCAACATAACGAACAAACATTATTTTCCTTTTTGTTATGTTGGAAATTCCATACCAAATTCCAAACCCTTGCTTTGCTGATATGCCCTTTCTCGACTTACCAATGTCTGAAAATCGGTTCGGTTTCGTTATTTCTTACACTGCGTTTAAAATGGCTATAATACGTTAGAATTGATCAAAATTTTAGACGAAACTAACAATCAACGACACATTTTTTTACGCAAATTTATTAAGCCAATCAGATCTTATCGTGTTGTAAATCAATTATTATTATTTGTATGTCGGCGAGCTGCATGTTACAATGTGGTAAAAGAAAATTTAATATCTTTTGTTGCATCCGTTGCCTTCGCTGGTTCTTGTTTTGTTGCCGAATGTTCTGCTGAATCGTCCTTATTTTCATATTCAATCACATTAACGGGGTCTGAAATGCTTGCCGGAGACAATTCCTTTTTATCTTCATTTGTAACAGCTACTAAATTAGTCTTTGATGCAGGTTTTGTGTCTTTTTTCGTGTTTTCTTCAGACCTAGGTATTTTGGAGCTCGACATTTTTTTAATTCGAATTTTTTTTTTGTAATTTTCAAACAGAACCAATAGAATTTTGCTTCTTCAAATATTTGAGCAGCATACGAACAGCTTGCTGAAATTTAAATATTTGGAATTTTTTTTTGAAAACATAAATTATGGGTGTCTGGTTTTACTTTACAGTAGTTTTATAGCGTATCAGCATCTGTTCAATAATTTAATGTTATGGTTGATTCTTATCGTTCCTCAAGATCTCTACATTTATCTAGGAATACTTTGGGTTGAAGAACAGTAAATTAAGCTTTTCTTATACCATACATAAAAATTTCCTTTTTTTTTTGGGTTAACAAAATTAAATTTTCCCCCCACAAAATTAAAACACAAATGAAATATTGGGTAGCAACTGTAAAATATAATAAGGTTGTGGATAAAGAAGAAACATTTATTTGTTGGATTCGGCTTTTTTTGTAAATTCATCTTGGGTTTTGCCTCAATTTTTTTTGGTTTTTTTTTTTGCTCTGCCTGTATATTGTATGGTTAATGTATTGGTATTGTAATAAAATAATCCCTCACAAAAAAAACCAGTAAGAGAAAACTGGGAACAATTCCGAAAAATAATACATGGTTATGTGTTATGTAAAGAAAAGGTAGGCGAATTAAGCGTTATGTAGTCAACACTAAAATAAAAGGCGAGCTTTATACGTTTGTTAACCAATAAAGTATTTAAAAATTTGAACTTTTGGTTTTGGATTAAATTTTGCGTACATCATACATTTTGGTATGTCTATACCACAGAACTTATCCTGGTTTTGTTGTGTTATATTTGATTCATTTTTTTTCAAAATGTTGTAAGTTAAACAATTTGTGTTGAATTTTCTAACGCCTCAATTCCACTGTGAATCAAAGTTTGTCAGTAAAAATAACTTGAGATAAAAATATAAAATCGGTGGTTGTGTGAACGAGACGCACAACGGAGTCAGTCAAGTTTTTACTTACAAAAAATGTGTATCTGTGTTAGTGCACTGAGGTCGAAATTAAAAAAAAGTATCAAATCGAGAACATTTTATGGTACATAAATATTGTGTACCGATGAAAAATATTTCTCGCACCCCGCTGATAATTTTAATTGTTTGGCATTTTTAAGGGAAAGATTTTTTTAATTTTGTATTTTATGACGGAAATAATTTGAATAATATAATTCTGATATGAGTATTAATAATAATTAAATTTTTAGATTATTTTGAAACGTGAAAATAATCGAATTAACTCTAATACTTCATTTTTCTAATAATTTTTGGTTATTCTAGGTTATGTTTTTGTTTGCTGTCAAAACACTAAGGAAATTTTAAAGTTTGCAATTTTTATGGTAAAGTCTAATGTGTGATCGAAAATATTCGAAAAAATAATTCTGATGTGAGCATTAATAATTTTTAATTTTTTAGATTATTTTGAATCGTAAAAATACTCGAATTAACACTAATTCATAATTTTTTTAAATAATTCTTGGTTATGTTTTTGTTTGCTGTCAAGAAGTATCCATAAAATTTGCTATAAAAAAACCAATAACAATATTCTTTGTCTCTCTGATGGATTATTTTTTTTTGTCTTCTTCCAACTTCAAGTCAGCTCAGTCAATTTTTCACAGTGGAATTGGGGCTTAAAGCTTAATTTTTATTTAGTCAAGTCCAACTTGGTTTTATAATTAATTTTGGGAAAAATAAAATTGAAGAATTTTTTTGGGTGGTTTGCTACATTAATAGAAGAGTGAATAAAAGATTTTTGTTGTAAAAATTAAATTAATTACTCGAGTATCGGAAACGTAGGCATCAACTTAACTGGTTTCTGTATTTTTATTCGGAGACGTTGAAATGTTGACACGTAAAATGATGTTGTTCAGTAAAAGGTAAAGGTGAATCAAATTGAACGTTAAAGAATAATGATTTGTAGGACCAGCTTTTATACTCTAATGAGACCTTTTGAACCCAGTTAAGCCCAACGAATGATTTTATATATAATCGGTTTTATGTCTGTAGATGTATGTTGATTTTTGGCCAGCGGCGAGAACCTACCTTCTAATAATAGCGGAAAAAGCAACTGTCTTAACTGTTGCTCTACATTCGATGACTTTATACTTTATCGTAATTTAATATTTTGTGAAATCGACAAAAGCAGAAATCCTCTTCGATTCCAATTCAAATGCAAGTACGTTAATAAGTTCAGCTAAGGTTTTTTTTGATTGACTGATTGATTTTGAGCGTACGACCAAGCATTAAGCAGCTCCCGGTAATGAATTTGACGCCCCTTCTTACATTAACTTGAAAGGAGTGGAAGGATGATCCGGTCACAGACACCTCGACGGTCAATAGTTAGTAACATTTCACAATTCTGAATGATTATCTTTACCATTTTTTCAAATTAATTCTATAACCGCCTATCAATCCTTGGTCTTCTATGACCCAAAGAAGAAGAACCCAAATTTAGTTATTTACTTATTCTATTTTTTGCTTACTAAATCCCTGTAACTCTCGATTCCGTCTGGATCTCGTTGCATTACCGCCATTCCAGGTTCTCAAATAAATTCCGTTAATTTTAATTCCCCCCCCCCCCCATTACCACTTCGTAGTTCAATCTAAAAATAGTATCAGTACGTAAATTAAATTATCTATGCACTGTCTCCGTTGAAATTTGACTGTGGCCGCATCACTGAATTCTCAATGAGTTAGCGGTGTCCACCTCTGCTTTATTGATTCTCAATACAAAGACGTACATCTCTTTCGCTGGGATCTAGTGCAGTGCTCTTTGCCTATAAACAATTTAATCAGCCACCACCCTTCACCATGTTTATCCTAATGACTATCAATATATTACCCACCAGCTAACCTCTACGACGTATCCTGAATAGATTGCTTAATACGACATTCTCTAAAATCTTTACTTGGCTCCCTAAAATAGATTAAGATTTAATAATTAAGTTTATTAATTTATACATCCTCGTGAGTCAATGAACCCCGCCTGCATAATTCCATGAAATAAGTCGCTGCTTTAGCTCTCCAAGCCCACTGTTGCCTCTGGTGTCGGTTTGCTGCTCCCACCTAAGTTTAACTAAAACTCACGTAATATTACGAGGTACGATAAACTTTTAACTAAATATGTGTTAGAAACATGCCAAATTTCTAGTGTTATGTGTTAATTAACTAACCTAACGAGATGTGAAAATTTAGTTAATTCCACCTTTTTAATTTTAAAACAGTTATGCCCTTTTCGAACTGCAATTTAACAAAGATAACGACCAAAGACTAGTCTATCTTCCATCACGCCGTTTTCTAATCAGAACATAGTTTGTCATGGGTAAAAAGGTTTTCCAGGTTTCTTCAGATTCCTTTTTGCATCATAATTTGACTTGAATTGTAAGAATTGTATATTCTTGGAACGATCTTTCGATCGGGGCAAATGTAGTTTATAAATGATAAAGATTCAGTTAATTTATTTAAGTTTATTTAGTATTCATGTTTGACCGAAGTATCATTGAAAAATGATTTTTTGGATGTTGGAGTTTCTGGTTCTTCCTGTCTAAGTAAGTGTTGTTTCTTCCGGGACTTCCTCCTCAAGAAAGTCACTGAAATCCGATTCCTCGCAAAGATAAAGTTCTTTAGCAGCTTTCCGTAGCTCAATGCGAAATGATAGGAGAGACATCCACCCATTAGGCGGTCTGCCATAATATCCAAAATCTTGTTGCAATGTGTCTAGCCAGGTATAGCAGGGTCGCCCTAGTTTTTTTTACCAGCATTGTAATTTAAGGCTGCTTGAAGTATACGGATTATGGGTTAAGTACATGGGTTAATGTGACCCTCAGTAGCTTTTTCGTTGAACCTTTACTCGTTTAGTTATTGTATTGCCATCCAGAATCTCCTTAATTTTCTTAAGAACAGTTCGTACTTCTTAACTGCCGTCGATTTGCATAGTTGTGCTTGGCGACATCGGGTCCGAATAGTGAGTGGTCGACTCAACCTAGCTGCCAAGTAGATGCACAGATAACGTAATGTGGCTATTGTGATGAAAGAAATTCCAGCTATACTGTTTGGAGGTATGCAAACTGCAGAGTCTGGCGCTCTGATGAGTACGGTGCATTTCTGGGGATTTATCTTAAGCCGAGTGACCTCTAATCCATTTATTAACTCACTGAGGTTTAGTGCCAAGCTTGTTGGGTTGCGGGTGATAACTAAAATGTCATCAGCATTAGCCAAAATCAAAAGAAGCTGCAAGGTCCCATTCTGATTTAATGGAAGTACTCCAAACTGATCGGCCACTGTTACCAGCACTTCATTCAAAATGGAATGGAAATTCCGCGGAAAGATTGGACTTTCCTGGTTTAACCCCTTTGCCTTTCTTGACTCTCTCTGTACTTGTGTTAAACAATTTGACCGATGCGTTTTCCCAGAGACATACTTTAATTATGCTATTGATCAGCCAGAGGGTAAAATACTGCTGCAGACACTCGATAACTACATCATCTTGATTGACGGTCTCTCAAGCTTTTGATAACTCAATTGAAAAAATAAATGTATGATTGCCAACACGCCATTCCTCAACAAGGACTCTGCGTATGATCATATGATTATCAGCTGAGCAGTTGGTTAAAAATGCTGCTTGATAGGACTGTAGTAATTCTAAATGTTCATCCAAATTGTCAAGGAGAAACATGGCATACAATTTATATCCTGTCTTGCATAGGGTTATGCATCGATAGTCATTCGTTTACCTTGGCTTCTCGATCTTGGGAATCGGAACTTGAATGGTGTCGATCCACTCGGTTGGAGGCTCAGTTTTTGTCCAAACCGCTTCGATGATCTTGTGTAGAGCATTAATAATGTTGTCGGGTACATGTTTCAATAGCTCAATGGGAATTCCATCCGGACGGGGTGCTGTTCCTGGGCGAAGATATTTAATGATGGACTGAATTTATCCTATGGTTGGCGGAGAGCCTAGAGCGAAATAATGGTTTTCCTCCAAGGTGTTTACAATTTTTAAAAATATGAAAAGGTTCTACGGAGTCGTTCAGGCCGGAGTAGCATAAAAACTGACTGAAAAACTGCTATCACTCTAGTGATCGGTGACTAGAATATGCGTCAGTGAACCGCTTCCTGGCGGCTTGTAGGCACTCTCGAGCAGTTGGATCATGGGGACGATAGTTTTTATAATATTTCACACTTTTAAAGAGCGTTAATGCTCGTCGATGCGTGGGGGTCACGTTAAAACGAGGCAGCGGTTTGCTATCGACTGCTAATTTTTGGGTCTTGTAAAATAGCAATAAATTAAGGTATTGTTAGTTTGTTGGGCAAATGTCGATTAAGATAATGGTACAGAAACGATACGGCCATCGGTCTTTATTTCCCGAATGGTACGATCAATCCAGATTAAGCGGTGATCGCTTAAAGCCGGGTAAAATGGGGCGTCCTTAACAGACTCTATGTAAATCAAACGGTGGCTTTTACGGGTTAATATATTTATTTGTTTATTTATTTATTTAAATTATTTAAACATTTATATAACAAATTAACAGAGCCTTTTGGAATAAAACTATCCAGTGACAGGCATCTTATTGATAAGTAATAATAATTAGTAATAAATTGCAAATTATCGTATACAATACTATAATACTACAATATAAAATCAAAATAAAATAATGATAAAATTGTCCTAACAATGCTGACAATTTTATACAGTACGAATATACACTTAAAATAGTTGAAAGCTTAATTAAATTAGATTAAAGTTAAGATAAGTTTACATACAGTGATCTTTACTAAAAATATTCAGAAGGTTAACTATACTTTAAAATTTCGTAGAAAAGCACATTAAACAATCCGCCCAAACACAAAATCAATCGATGGGAACCAACTTTTCAATGAAGACAAAAATTTGGATTTTGAATTTAAACAACGGATATCATATGGAAGTTTATTAAAAATTGTAGGTGCTGTGACTAAAAAATAATTAAAAAAATGAGTTTTAATAAACTTTGGAACAACGTGAAAATACATCTTGTTTTTACGCAACATATAACTTCGACAGCTTAAATAACGATTACCACTCCTTTCAAAATGTATATTCATGACCTTATAGACATAAAGGTGTTTCAACGGCAAAATATTGTTCATTACAAATAGTGGCCATGTTGAATCCAATTTCTTCTTAAAATTAATAATTCTTATTATGTATTTTTGTGCGGTAACTAAAGGTCGCAATGTCTCAAAGTAAGTGCCCCCCCCAGCAACTGATTCCATATCGTAATCTTGACTCTATCAGAGCATGGTAAAATATTTTAAGGACACCAGGTGAACAATTGGATCGTAATAGGTATATTTGCCTAATACATGAGCGTATGGAATTTTTAAGCTCAGATATGTGAGTTTTCCAGTCTAAACAGCTGTCTACGTTTAATCCTAAATACTTGATGTTACTAACGGACTCAATTATCAAACATTTAGCACCACAAGTGCCATTCTTACAGCAAAGTGGGTCATGATAAACTATATCATAGTTGAAAGAACGAATACTATTCAAATTGAAAAGCATTACTTTCGTTTTTGAGCTTAGTAACAGTTTATGTGCAGCAAACCAACTACTTAATATTTCTAAATCTTTATTAATATTTGCCACCAAGGGAATATAACCGGTATTATTGTACACCAAAGCCATATCATCAGCAAAAGCTACTATTTTGCCGTTAAAATTTAGACCAAAAACTGAATTTATGTAGATCAAAAATAGGATAGGACCAAGCACTGATCCCTGAGGTACACCAGCCTCCAATATCAAGGCACTACTAAAACAATTATCCAACCGAACTTTTTGTGAATGGTCGGTAATAAACGATTTGACCCAGTTAAGTATACATCCCCGAAAACCAACGTTCCACAATTTGTCTAATAGAATTTTATGATCGACCATATCAAATGCTTTAGTAATGTCAACAAATAAACTACCAACCATTTTAGAATTATTTAGACCTTCATGTAGTGGGTTCATGAGTTTAATCAATGCATCTTCTGTACCCAAACCACATCTAAACCCAAATTGACTGTTACTAAAAAAGTTATATTCATTCAAAAAATTAACCACTCTAGTTTTAACTGCTTTCTCAAAAATTTTAGAAACAATCGGAAGCAATGATATTGGACGATAATTGTTGATCAACAAATGATCACCCTTCTTATACAACGGAATAACCGTAGCAATCTTGAGCGATGATGGGAAAATTCCTTCACTGATACTACGATTGAAAAGTGAACATAAAATATCAACAATATTACAGCTAATTCTTTTTAAAATCCAATTACTTAAACCAAATAAGTCTAATGAGTATTTATTATCAAGAGAATTGATAATATGGTATAATTCTGTAGCAGAAATTGGCTGAAAGAAAAAACTGCTGTTGAGACTTTTATCTAGTATTAAAGAAGAATTTACTAAGTGTGAATAATTGTTAAAATCCATACGTGCCTTAGAAACAATGTTACAAAAGAAATTATTAAAGCAATTTGCGATTTCAGGAGCTGATGTCAAAATATTGCCTTGATCATCTGATATTTCATTAATATTGTTGTTTGGTGGAACTTTTTTTAAAATTTCATTTAGTAATTCCCATTGCTGCTTACCATTACCAGCCGCCATCTGAAACCGATTCAGATAATATTTTGATTTAGTTTCAAATATAGCTTTTTTTATATTTCTTGCTAATTCATAAAATTTTAGTTTGCAATTAGAATTATTGGCGTTTTTCTTCAGTTGCCTGCCTAACCTGTTTTTCTCATTAATTCTTTTAAGTAGAGATTTATTCATCCATGGCTTCAAACAACGACCTTTTTTACGTAAGTTAACTAAATATTTGCATTGTGCTAAATAACTGGTAAGAATGTGTTACGGCTACATTGATGCATACCTTTCTATTAAGCTAGTAATAAAATAAACAGACAACATTGAAATATTGTGCATTTATCATCATCGGTCAATAGCCCAAATTTTTATTTTATTTTATTTACGTTTATTTACTACCGGTTGAATGGAGTGCCATCCTATGTAATACCTATCTATGTATTTATATATTTTATTTCTGTAAGTGCATCAATATATTGGAATATTATGTACTGTACTATTGTGTATTATGGACTGTGTAAGTATGTTGTTAATGATGATTCAATTGGTTTGAAAAGTTTGTGGTTACTGATCACTAATCATTGTTTGTTTTGGATACATATACAGTATTCATTTACGTATAATTACCAAAAAGAACAAAATATTGGCGGGGTTAAACAATTTAATTACTGTAGTCATAGGGGAAATTCTAGCGTTTTATATCTTCTGCGAATGATTATGCCAATTTCAATCGAGAGGTCAAGCTGATCAGTACAAATAAAAACGAAAGAAAGCACAATTGTGAAATTGAAATTATTAAGTGTTTTTCATCAGTCACAAGAAATCATAAAACGAAGAATCTGGTAAGATTTTTTTTTCCATGATAATTTTTTTTGGGTTTTATTTTGGTTTATAAGTAGTATATTGTGTCCCATTTTCCTTCGATAGGATTTATTATAATATGATAATAAATAAATGAACCACGTTGGAGTGGCGATCAAGCAAATTGATTTTTGCAGGTCAATAGTCGGCCTCTCGATCATTTTTGGGTTGGTGAAAAACTAACCGAAAGCACATAGACGAAAATAAAAGAAGGTTCGAATGCAGTTAGTTGGTGTATTTCAACTATGGTTTGATGCCTATTTTGCCCAATAGGACCGAGAGGAATTTGCAACTATACACTATAGGATTACGCGAGTTACCCATAAAAAAAAAATATATATATATTCGGTCTACCAAATGCATCATCGGTGTAGTGAGTGTGTGTACCTGTGGTGACATATTGTTATATATAAACAAAAAAAAAAAAAAATCTAGTATACATACATAGTTGTGTAAAATTGGAGTTTAAAAATTAATTATTCATATGTTAAGTTAAATTATAAGAAAATTTGAAAAAAAAAAAAAAGGAAGGAAAAGAGAGAAAAGGGAAAACGAAAGATACCCATAGTGCGTGCAAGTTATACAATTTTTTTTACAGCCATCCGAACGGATGCCCAAGAGTACTCTTCGGAAAAGTTCTGGTGAGTTTTTTTTAACAATTTTGCCTAGGTATATACAAATCTCTTTCTTTTTCGCTTTAAAAATATTTTTTACTAATTTTCCAAAATTAGAAAGTTTATAAATTTTTATTTTTGTTATTGAAATTATGAATTAATTTTCTGTTTTAAAAATGGTATAAAAATAATTTCTTTTATTGGTGATGTGATTGAGGAAGTGCCCCATGTGATAATTCTTGTATAAAAAAAAAAATGTACGTAAGGTTTGTGAGACCAATTCTAAGTCCTAATGATGAGAACTCCCCTAGCCATGAATCTACCCGGATCCAGACGTACGTTCATTAGGATGGTCAGTAACAAATGGCAAAAAATTTATCAAAAGCAGAAGAAATATCTGCAATTGACAAGACTTCGTTCCAAGTCTCTAATAGCAATAGATTATTCAGTTTTTCAAAATTAATCTTGAATATTTTATTATTGGATTTTTTAACCTCAGGTTGATTATCTTTAAACCTTGAAACTGACCAACTAACAAATATAGCACAGTGATCTGTGATACATAAGTTCTCAACAGCAGTAACCATTTTAAAACTAGAACACCTATGGTAAACATGATCAATACAAGTTGCAGATAAATCTGTAATTCTCGTCGGCACCTTAATTTCACAGAATAGACCTTGGCTTGCCATTAGGAATTTATATTGGTCAACAACATTTGAGCTGGTCAAAATGTTAATATTAAAATCACCCAGGACCAATAAATTTTTAGATTTAAATTTAGACAAAATTATATCAAATTCCACTAAAAACAAATCAATACTAAACGATTGCTGCCTGTAAACACAAACTATAGTAACTTTACTATTTCCAAAAAAGGTATCAAGTACTAATACGTCAGCAGTCTTCAGGTCAGAAACATTATGAATTTTAACTTTTAAATTATTAGCCACAAGTACAGCAACACCACCAGAACGATAGGTATTATTACAGCTAGCCAAAATATTATATCCGGCAATCGAGTAGTTATTAACTTCACACGTATTTATCCAAATTTCAGTTAAAAAAATTAAATTCGGTATTTGGTCCAAAGATTGAACGTGACAAACTAAACTATCAAAATTTTGTCTCAAACTACGAATATTTTGTAGCATTAATTCAATTACGCTAACCGAGTTTCAGCTCATGAATAATTGATACTAATAAAATACACAAATATATTAATATGAGATCACCGTATGTAAACTTAAACTGAGTTACATCTACGCAAAAGCATAAAAAGTAAACTAAGTACAAACTAACACATTCGTAAGGTTTATAAAAATTTAAATATCGCTTGAATTTATGCCAAACCAAAATTATGTAAAATAAAGAAATAATAAATTTTAAACACTTACATATGGTTTTTATATAAACTAAAATACTAAAAGCAAAAATACAAGCGATTAATTCAACTGTATGTACTCTAAAAAAAATGGAAGTACAAAAAAATTCAAAATTACATTTGTACTGTTCCATCATAAAGCCAGAAACAAATTTATTGTAGTGTGGATACCCTCCAAAACAAAAAATAAAAATTGATAAAATTATTTCTGCAACCAACATATAACTCATGACCATCGTAATAAAAAAAATAAGGTAAGAATACACTGTTAGAATATGCATAGCGTAGTCAAAAAAATTATATGAAAGGAACAAAAACTAAATGAAACCAAGACCATAAGACATTTGTATGGTTTTAGATCATATGCACAAATTTGTTTGTATATAAAAGAAAAATGTACTAATTGGATAATGTAGAAATATACAATGAAAAAAATATAATTTAAAAATAAAATTTCAATTAACAAAAAAATAACAACAAAGTTAAAGTGACATTCCTTTGTAAATATAAAAATTCTTGAATGGCAAAAGATAAGTAAAATATAAATTTTAATACTAGGTTTAACAAAATGGTTTATCTTACGAGTAAAATATTGTAGTATTAATTCCAGGTAATCACTCAAAACAATAATCCAAGACGAATCTTCACTCAATTGTACTATCCACTGGATGATGGGTACGTGTGAGCCGAAAAATATCGTTGATTGAACGTATTCGATGGACATCAGATTCCGCAGATTTCCGTAAGAATATTTGATTTGTTTTGCACCACAAAAATTTATAGTTGTACATTTTTTTTATAATTTTAGCTTCACGATATAACTGTGCCTTAAACTTTGTAAAATGTTGCATTATGTATATACGTTGCTCAGGGTGGTTTTGCGGCAGAATCACATCCAAATCCTTGGTGGAAATTGTTCTTAATTTGCGCATCTGTGACAATATGTTGTTTTTCAATTCAACCGAATTTAATTTAACAATAAAAAAATCATTTAAAAACGGCTTTATTGTGTTATTATTTGTTGAAACATTGATGGTCTTATGAATCGGTTCGATAGATACTAGATCGTCTGGTTGAATTTCCACTCCAATTTTGGTTATCGTGTTGATTATCAGACCTCTAATGTCACCATGCTTTAATGGTAATCCACTGATTATAATGCGGCTGACATTTTCTTCTTGTTTTGGATAATCAATTTCAGCTTCTAGTAGATGTACTTTGGTAGTTTGCTTTAATAACTGATCTTCAAGTATGTGTACTCTGGGCTTAATGGCTGCATTTTCCGATGTCAGTGACGTTACAATGTCCTTCAATTCTTCCAAAGCTGTAAGTTTTTTTTCCATTAGTTTAAGCTGAATCATTATGTCAGATAAACTAAGCACATTTGCAGACTCCGAACAGTCATCGTCGTCGTCGATTAAAGATTGATTCGACGTAGATCGACAAACTTCGCACAACCAATTTGCAGATCGATTTTTGATACCTTTTAGTAGATCTTCAGAAATGCGGGCACACTTGCTATGAAAAAATTGTTCACATGTGCCTCCACATTTAATTCCAGGAGATTGCTTTTTGGTGATGTTAGCGGAGCACGCACTACAGGTGGAACACATATTTTTCACTACGGCGGGAAACTTTTACGCCTTTACTGTTATTTCTCACAACACACGTCACACAACAGTTCGATTAAAGTGTTATTTGTTGTTATAAATAATGTTAATATTTTTTTTTTTTTTTATGATTTTTAATTAATGCAACCAGTGTATTTTGATACACAAACTGGAAGATGACACTAAAGATTTACGTATTTCGCTGACAATACAATTAATGACCAATTTTACATCCAATAGTAAACGGTAGTATTGTACACTTTAATACTGCTCCAGTATCACTGTTAGATGAGATACAGCAAACACGAAAATTGATAATACACACATTCACAAGGTAATTATATGTTATAACAGCGCATTACAGAAACTAATTGTCACTAAGCACAAAACTAGTTAATTAATTAAACAAACAATCCATAATTAAACACTGATTGATATAATTTAAATAATAATCTTTACTAAAATAGAATTAACTTTGACAAAATCTATTTTGACAAAAACTAACTGTAATCATTTATTTTTAATTTATTTAATTTTAATTTAATAAAACACGACTGTACTGTGCAGCAGACGAGCTGAGAATGTATGGTCCAAATGGTCATCAGGTTTCGTCGTCACCGATGTAGTGTGTGGTTGAAGAGCTGGTTTGAACGAGTAACTAGGTTTACCGCGATTGTATTGGGAGTTATGTGGTTTAACATATGCCGATATAAAAAGGATCTCTCTATTTTCAATTTTGTCATGCAGCGCAATTATGACTCCAAAATATTTTCTGATTCGCGTGGTCTGAACGTCGGCCTGTTTCCTTATTAAAATACCCACACCTCTCCGTCTTGTTTTGTGATCATTGGTATGGTGCCATATTTAATTTTTCGAAGAGCAGCTGCCTGCGCTCATATTTGTTTCCTAGACACTACATGTGTGGACATTATGACGTCGCGTTTCTGATAGTTGTTGAGGCCCCGAACAATCCAGGTGCGCATGCCGAAGGAGATGCAAGGAAGGTTCATAACAGGCGACTCAAATAGCGTTGGCTCGTCACACAGGGTATACGGATTATCCGTGGCGATAATTTTCATATGAACATTTTCCGCCACATTATAAAAACCGGAACTGTGTACAGTGGAACTCGATCAATGGGATAGGACCCTGATAAAATTTTAAGCTATCATAATGCGACCGGGTATCCAACAAATTAATTTCTGTGTTATAGTTTTCAGCGATGGGGGAGAAAATTGCTTTGCTTTTGGTGTCTACGCAATAGATATTAATTTTTAAGCTTCTCAAGTAAGAGTTCCTTAAAAAGAAATTGCACAGATTGTGAAATCATTTCACAAACCCCTCGCCAATTTCAATCAATAGGTTCTCCTTTTTAATATCGACTTGAGGTACCTGCGTTGATTTTAGGGTTTAATATTTCTTGTATTACAGAGTTATCATCTCTAAACCTCCAACTAATTCTTGCATTGGTTTAGGAACTTGTACATATAAACCAAGCAGCTTAGCTACGAAAAAATGTTCCTTCAGTTCCTTTAGGAATACATCTCGTGGAATAATTATTGTGGCTGGCTTTCCGTTGTTTCTTGATATATCTATACCTAAGATGGAAAGTGAAATTTGCATTTCTTCAACTCATTCGATAATTGATCGGCCTAATTTGTAAAGACTGAACAATTTTGTTCTGAACGATGATTATTTAGCTAACTATTCTAAAAAAACGAAAACATTTTAAGGTATCACATTCAAATATGAATTTATATACTATTTAAAATATGCTTCAAATTAAGTTGGATAGTTGTGAATCCCTAATCAAAATAAAGTCAGATTCAGAAAAAAGTTCCAAAATTAATCAAATCTCCAACTCACCGTTATGGTCTTCTGTTGTTTAAAGTGAGGTTCTTGTTATCAGAAACGGTGTTGGGCCAATCCGAGTATTATCTTATTCTTCTGACGGTTGCCCGGCTCTAACATCAGATGATTATTTTCGCATGTAGTCGGTTACTTGCCGTTAACTTTTTCAATAAAACCAGCAGAACAATTCATTTATGAGCCTGTTGCTGAGAGAAAGGCGGGTGAACAGTAACAACCGATTGATATTCAGTGAGTTTTACATATGAAAACAAGATAGAAGGAGATAACTCGTACAAAAATTTCTAAATATTTATTTGACAGATAAGCCCCTCAAGTTCAGAAAATTGTGAGGCACGAAAATCGGCCTTGTGCCGCGAACCTCCCATTCGAATGGTTTATGATGCTTTTACTACTGTAGCGAGAGAAAGCCCCGTGGCGGTTAATTAATTTTAAAATTAATTTATTAATCTCCACATACATTTTAATTCAAATTTCAAACTACAACATAGCAATTTGCAATGACTGAGTCCACAGTAGCGAGAGAACACCTGTTTGTCTCGCTGAAATTTCTCTGGCTACTGAAAACAAATCTGCAGGACATCTTTATGTCAATGGATCTGATTCTCTTTCCATACATACATAATCGTCAGTAAGTACCGCCAAATCTCAGAATGGACTCCGACGTATCCCTTGTGAAATGCGAAGTGATGAATTCAATGTGAAATGCGAAGTGAGGAACTTAACAGTGTCAATCCTGATACCAGTTAGTGTACTGCAATCACGATTTGATCGAGTTTGCAAAACCGGCATTATTGCCAGTTCACGCTCTTAATTTGTAAATTAATTTGTACGAATAAATTAAGGTCGCTTCATGCAACTATACAGACAAACCTAAAGGCTGATACCAACTAAATATTGAGCTATTTACTATTATAACTTCTCAATTACGACATGCCCAACTTGGGATAGAGAGAATTTTCACTTTCAGACCTGATTTGCAGCCCTCTATTTTAAATCTAACGGTGTACTACCGCATTCTTTATTGGATCTTTACGCCAATTAAAAGATGCCCATATTCTAGGGTTATTAGAAACCTTGAATGCTTTTTATATTGTGAACTATAAAGACGAGAAACATCCATATGATGAACAAATTGAAGATGGTTTAGAGAACCTGCACCAATCGGCTTACATAACGAAGTGTTCAGGGTGGACGGAACCGTATTCATGTGCAATTTAGTGGGACTGTAAATTACTCCTCCGCAATATAAATCTGGTTATGCCACATCATTATTCAATACATCTCAAATTTCAGCTTAATTAAATCCAGTCTACGCTCATTTATATTATATACATACTAATAATAACGAGATGCCAATTTCAACCTCTCAATTGTCGTAAATAACTAGAAAGTTACATAAAATAATTCTTTGGATCGCTCAAACGTGAATGTTGCATGGCTGACAAATGTTTATCAACCCAATATAATTTATTCGTTTCCGCCTCAGCGTTTTTATCTTCACGGTTTCATGGCTTTTCATAAATGGAACACATCTTTTGATGGATAAACTAGTGGAATAGCAGTTAAGAAGTTTTTAATTTCACTTGAACGAAATCCAAGATCCTCATGGACAAATTTAAAGCATGGATTCATTCGTCCTTTTCAAGACGGTCGATCAGGCAGCGATATTAAGAATGGTTTGGATCACCGAACCTGACTTCTGCTACAACTTATTTCGTGTATCTCATCCGCTAAATACCCAACTAAAACATCTCGAATTACTAGATCTTAGAAGAAAAAAATATGTGGCCGGGTCTTAGAATTACCTTAGCTGAAGGAAAGATTTCATCCATAGCAGCTATGGTTAACAGGTGTGTCACTATTTAAGAAGCCTGGAAAAGTATGTCCTATTGTCCTGAAATTTCTATGTGACTTGGGTTTTCTCGCAATATCCTTGAAATAACTCCTCCACCATACCTTAATCAACCAAATTAATTCGCGGCGCCAGGATACCAGCGTTCGTCTCAGGTAATAATATCAATCGTCATAAATATTGTCGGTCGCAAACGTATAAAGCAGAATAACTTTTCATTGGATATAAATTCCCAAATCAAATTCCGAAATTTCGGTCAACCTGTTCAACTTAATGCGTTGCTCTTTGGTGCATGTATTTGGAGAATCCCTACAAGGGAACCCTAATTTCCAGCAGCCAGCGATATTGTCTCCCAGGCCGAATACAATGGAAATAGCGGCAACATCGGTGAACCAATATTAGCAATCAATATACCTCCGTTCATAATCATAAGCCCCAATCAATTAAATACTTCCGTAAAAAGACAATACAACACCGGAAAAGTCAAGTTCGCCTTCGTGTCGTATGCAGTGGTAAACAACAGCTGGTACTAACATCCACGGTTTGGTCGATAGTGGAGCAACTATTAGTGCTCTGGGTAAAAATGGTACCGAATTTGTCCGAATGATACCGAATTCGACCATAAGATGCAACTATTTTCTGTTGTCGCTTCCATACAGACAGCGAACGGTGATAAAATAATGGAACTTGGATATGTTCTTGTATCAATTCTGTACAACGGAAAGGTTATCAGTATACATATATAGGCTCAAACCTACCCAAAGAGAAGTAATATTTGATCAAAGTTCAGAAAATAAGATCACGTCCTTCAGTTAGAAAAAGTACACCAAGTATAAGTAGTTAGTCTCTCTCCTAGCCCAGAGAAACTTGGTCTAGACAGAATATCCTTAATTATATACGTATTTGGAACGGGAGAGGTGCAGGTAGTAGGTAGACCTTCAATCTATGGACAAAACTGCTTTTACAGTGGCGCGGCGCTCGCTATACCATTTTATTGTTCTGCCGGTTGAAGCACAGTATGATCCCATACCATCTTACTTGATCGTATTTTCGTTTATCTCGCTGATATTATCATTTCAATCTCGACATTCAATGAGCACTTGTCTCACGTAACATCACCGTTAACATTAATGTTGAAAACTTTGTCGATCAATACTCTAACTTATCGACTCCATTGATCAATCTACTGAAAATAATCAACATACATTAAGGGTAGATCTGTGGACAAAGCTCTGCACGTCTTACTGCGTACGATTAAGAAATCGATTCCTCGAAAGAAATCTGTTTTATAGTTTTCCTGGATATTAAGGGCACCTTAAATAATGTGAAAGCAGCAGCAATCAGGGATGGAATGTCATTTTTGGTGGTTCACTTCTCTGTAAGCAGATTAATTAATCATATGCTTGTAAGTAGGATTGGTAGCTCGGAGCTGGGGATTTCACTATTAAGAGCCGAGTAATTAGGGGAACCCCGCATGAAGAGGTCTTGTCCCCTCTTCTCTGGAACATATTGGTAAATGGGTTACTACTGGAGCTGGAGATAAAGGGTGTGAAGTTATCGCTTACGCAGACGCTGTGGTGAAAGCTGTTACCGAGAAATTATAACGTTACGAAATGGGCTGGTAAATTTGGACTAGGAAATGACCCGTCCAAGACAGAGCTGGTACTCTTTACTAAAAAATACAAAATTCCGATAGTTGTTCCTCCTACCTTAAACGACTCGAGACTTACTTTTAACAAAGTAAAATATTTGGCCGTTAACTTAGACAATAAGCTTAGTTGGAGGCCTAGCATTATGGAGAGAGTAAACAAAGCTACTATAGCTAAGTACGCCTGCAGGAATGCCACTGGTAATAGACGGGATCTGAAGCCAGAGCTGGTAAACTGGCTTTACACCGTGTGTTGGCCAGCTCTGGATAATGTAACTTATACAAATCGGATGAAGTAATTCGGGGGTTGAAGGTGCTAGGCGCTGATGCGGATAAGCGGGGTCCGAAGTTTGTGTTTATCTAATTGAGCAAACTTGATGATGCAGCTAAAATAACATTTTCTTCGGGTTATGTGCATCAAGCCCAAATAAATATTGATGCCTTAATCCTTCAAAACTTGCCGTCGAAACTACCAAGGCGATTTTTAAATGTGAAAGATTGTGGATTATTTCAAAAATTACAAATGGCGGATACTGAATACTACCGTCAAGGCAAAATTGACATCCTCGTCGGAGCCGACAAGTTTTTCAGCATCTTACAAGATGGCCGAGCGATTAACCCACTCGGAACCATGATAGTTAAAAAAACTATAGTGGGATGGATTGTTAGCGGTGAACCACAAGTGAAACATATAAAATCTCGTATATTCACCTTCATTGTAAATTTAGATGTAGATCAAGGATTTTTGACCCTCTAGGATAGGTATCGCCCTCAATTGATTCATTCCAAATTCTTTTACAGAAATTATGGATGTTGAAGGTTGGTTGGAACGATGCCTTACCACAAGAACTCTTAGCGTATACATACTACCAAAAAATAAAATGGGAGTTATCGCAGATTTTGCGATGCTGACCACGAACGTTCTTACGCTGCTGTTATATACTGCAGGTCTATGGGAGGCGAGTAGTCAAGATTAATTTAATAATGGCGAATACTAAGGTAAAGCCAATAAAACAGGTTTTGATTCCAACATTGGAACTTTGTGAGGCTCAATTGTTGGCAAACTTATAGAAAGCCATAAGAGTTAACCTGTTCCAAGGTAGACTTAGTGCTTGGACAAATTCGATTATTGTGCTTAAATGGTTATCCGATTATCAGACTGCCTGTTGAATTGAAACAATGGTATAAGGGCCCTGAATGGTTAGCAAAAGGTCAAGGCACTTGGCCCATACCTAAAGCGGAACATCAGTTTAATGTATTCGATGATGAAGAAAGGAAGCAAACGAAAACATACAGCCTGCAAGTAAACAATGCTGGCGATATTTTAACAGATTTGGTAAACAAATATTCTGCATACAATAAATTGATTAGAGTACTAAGTTCCAACCACAAATAGCACATTCCTATCACTCAAACAAACATTTTGAAAGAAAGTGTGGGACGTGTGCAAGATATCGAGCTGAAGCAACAAAACAATTAATGGGTAACCTTCCAGAAGCACGCATATCATCAGCTAGACCATTCGGCAGATGCGGTATGGATAACGCTGGACCCATTCAGTTCAGCTTCAAAAAGAGGGAGATGAGTAAAGTAGGCAAAAGGTTACATATCAGTATTCATATGCATGGTTTTGTTGAAGCGTTGAAAACGATGAAGCGATTTATTTCATGAAGACGTATACATAGAGATATCTACAGCAATAATGAAACAGCTTACACTTGGGGCTCATCGAAGGCCTAAGGACATCTACTTCAGCACTACACTTTGGGGGATTGTGGGAAGCCGCTCATGTGTGAGTTGTTATGTATTGTTTTACGAAATAAAAGAATTTTTGTTAATTTTAGTATGTTCTTTATTTTTACTTGCGGTGGCTACGTTCAGAGACCAACTGACATTTTTCGTACATTTTACATTGACTTTCTTTTGTGTCTAAATGTAACTATTTTCTACTACAATTTGATTTAAGCACTTTTCAAATACAACACCTTTCCCTCAAATTATTCATAAAATTAAACTTATTATTAATTCCCATCAAATCATTATTTAAAATTATAATCATGTAACTTAAAAGTACAATAAATAAATTCAATTCAATTGTCTACTAATTTAAATAGTTAATATTTAAAACTAATGCCCCCTCCTTTTTGTTTTTTTTTTTAAATAATATTGGTAATCTTTAAATTTCTCTGGAGGTCTTAAATTTCGATTTGAACGCCTTAACATTATGTTGTCGTTTGTTTCGTTATTTAAATTTTGTTCCATATTTCGAGAATCTGTTATACTCGTAGGTTTGTTTATCTTTTCAGTTACATTTTCAGACTTTACATAAATTATGTTTTCATTAAATTGTGTGTTATTTCTTGACCTTCTTAATAAATGAAATGGATTTCTTCTTAACATTTGACTGTCTTCAGTTTTAATCAGATAGGACCTAGGAGCCAGAAGTTTCTCTATAATTTTGCCTCTAAGCCAAATTTTACCCCTTTGGTATAAAATATTGTCATTGACATCGAAAGGTATTCTAACTTTTGTACGTTTATTATAATACTGTTGAGATTTTTTATTTATGTCTTCGAGTTTGTTTTTAATATTCTCCTGGCTTCCAGGTACTAAAAGACTTTTCTTAATTGGAAATTTTGTTCTGGTTCTCCTCCCCATAAGCAATTGCACAGGTGAAACATTAACGTAACTTAACGGAGTATTTCTATAATTTAGCAAAGCTCACTTTCTTTCTTTAATATATTTTTCGCGGTTTGGACAGCTCTTTCGGCGAGACCATTGAAACGCGGAAACCCTGGTGGTGACGTTATTATCTGAAAATTCCACTCTATAGCAAATTGTTTCATTTGAAAACTTCCGAACGGTTGATTAACAGCAATCATAATACTAGGAATTCCTAATGTAGCGAAAACTAGTTTTAATTTTGTAATTACCTCTAATGCAGTTTTATTTTTGATTTCTATTATATCTAGCCACTTACTATAATAATCGACTAAAACCAGATAATAATTTACCCCTATTTCACAAATGTCGATTGCTATTTTTTCAAACGGCCGATCAGGTATTTCGTGACTATTTAACTCTCCTTTTATATTACTACTCCTAAACCTTACACATACTTGACAGCTAGCCATTAAGTTTTCAATTTCGTTGTCTAAACCCGGCCAGTATAAAATTGACCTGGCTCGCTGTTTGCTTCTGACTATACCGAAATGCCCCTCATGTATTTTATCTAAAATATCTTTTCTTAAACTGTGCGGTACTATTACCCTGTCACCAAAAAACAATTGGTTATTTTCAAAATATATGTCATTCCGAATTTTGTAATAAAACTGTTCACCATCTTTCAGATGTTGTTTTACTGGCTATCCTTTAAGGCAAAATTCTTTTATTCGACATAAAACTGGATCCATTTCAGTTTCTTTGATAAATTGTAATTTCCGATCTTGCATTAAATTTATGGTGTGAATGACTTGGGTTAGATCCTCTTCATAATTTTTATCAACCGCTTCTGTTCTCGATAGCATATCAGCAATAAACATGAACCTTCCCGGTACATATTTAAGAGTAAATTTATATAATAATAATTTCATCCTCATTCTTTGAATTCGAGAACTTTGTGAACTCGATATATTTTTTTTAAATACTCCTATTAACGGTTGGTGACTTTTTGCACGCATACACTACTGCCAGTAACTCCTTATCTATTTGGGAATACTGTGTTTCTGTATCTGACAAACTTCGTGACCCGTAACTTATTGGCTTCCCATCCTGTTTGACTATCGTTTTTTTTTTCATCATATATACCCAACGCTGGAGACTTAACTATTAAATTCTTGATATTATTTAAAGTTTTTGAATGTATATCTAACCAGCCAAATTCCCTATTCTTTTTTATTAATTCTCGTAATGAACTCACATATAATTCATTACCCCCAGGATACTTTGCTTCTATCGTTTTTATGCTATTGGGACCTCCCTTTATCCCATTCTCTGAGAAAATATGGCCTAAATAAGACACACTGTCAACTTTATATTGGATTTTTTTGGCGTTAAATTTAATATTATATTTCCTAGCAGGTTCTATAACCCTTTTCTTTATTCGATCATGTTCAGCTTCGCTACTTGCTGCTATTAATAAATCGTCTATATAAATTGTTACGCCTTGAAAATTCCCAAAAATGTCTACATTAATTTTTTGAAATAACTGTGGAGCTACTGCTAACCCAAATGGTAGGCTCTCAAATTTATTAACTCCAAATATAGTATTGAAACTGCATAACGTCCTTGATTCGTTATCTAGCTGGACATGCCAAAACCCATTTTTCATGTCCAACACACTAAATATTTTCTTGTTTGTTAAATTAGTTGATATCTCGTCAAGCGTTGGAATATGAAAATATTCCTGTAAAATGGCTTCATTTAATTCCTTCGGATCTATATAAACGCAACGATTTATCAGCTTTTTCAATAATGACCACTCGACGGGCTCATTTACTTTCGAAATAATACGATCGAATTTTAATTTATTTAAAGTTTGTCTTAAGGTTTCTTTTAAAACGACTGGTACCCTACGAGTTGGTTTTATTATGGGGTTTGCAATTGACTTTAATTTTAATGTATAATTACTAGCAATACACCCATTTCCCGTAAAAACATCTATATTCCTTCACAAGTTGACATTCTGACCTACCTGAATATATTCTATTCACCACTTTTAATAATTCTATTGTTTTCAAACCTAATATTGGTTGCGACCCTTTATCGTCTACTACAAAAAATTCCTGTATGTATTCTTTGCCTTTGAAAAAAATCTTTAAACTTATCCTTCCCAATGGTCTAACCACAGAACCTCCAAAAGCTTCCAATACTATTGTAGTTCCAATTAATTTACTCTTTGTTATCAAGCTTTCACAAATTGATCGTGTAATTACATTAATGTCCGCACCCGTGTCTATTTTAAATTTTACTAATTTATTTTCTATCAATATCTCTTCATACCACATGTCTCTATTTTTCTGTTCTACTAAGAGTGAATCCACAACAAAATTGCAATTTAATTCTCCTTTAAAATGATTTTGATTAGAATTATTCACTAACTGAATTTCCCTATTCTCTATAGATTGAACGTGTGCTTTTTTACGATAACATGCCTGAGCGAAATGACCTTTTTTATGACAATTATTACATATCATATCATATGCTGAACATTCCCCCCAAACATGCTTCGTCTTAATTTTCTACTTCCTTATCATTAAAAGTTTTATAATTTGTACCTGTTTTATTTTTGGTTATGTTGTTAACCTGTACGTTGTTATTTCCTTGCACCTCCTTCACATGAGCTTGATTAATTTCATGAGTCCGACATATCTCCACCGCCTTCTCGTACGTTAAATTCTCGTTGGTTAATAGCCGCTCTTGCAGTCCGACGTGACACACTCCTAGCACAATTTTGTCTCTTATGTGTGAATCATCCTTGAATTCGCACATTTTATACATTTCCAAAATTTCTGTTAAAAAATTATCGAACGGTTCCCCTTCTTTTTGTACTCTTTTATAAAAAACGTACCTTTGATAAACCACATTCTTTTTGGGGTTACAATATTCGTCGAATTTGGTGAGCACATCGTCTAATTTAACATTTTTTTCATCCTTTATTTTTAGGTTATTGTATATGGATATTACATCCGAGCCACCAATGTTCAGAAATATCGCTAATTTCACCTGCTATGTTTTTTCATTAGATTCCGTTGCCAACATATCGAGTTGTGTTCATATTAATAGCAGCGCTATCCAAAAGAAGAATAAACTCATATAAGTTTTCAAAAACGCAGGTTTGATTAAGATTTATTCATGAAATATATTTGATTTTGTCATATTAAGCTATAAAAAGTCAAACAAATATTTATTCGTTTGATTAAAAATTAATATAAATAAAAAAATCCATTTCATGGTGTTCACAAAAGTAGCCGTGTTTTCCATGAGAACTGCACTAGAACTCGATAAACTTTAAATTCATTTTATTCTATGTAAAACGAAAAAAAATAAATTCATAAAGCGCGAATGTGTAATGTACTTGATAAAATTACATATTTTAAGTTTAAAAATTTCCCCCTTCAGTTATTTCATCAATATTTTCCTATTTCTTGCTGACGTCATTACACGCAACTACACTCGATAAATTCATGGGTTTATCCAGTGTAACTAAAACATAAGCTATACTTGTCATTATTTATTGCTGTAACAACTTAAAATGTGTATTTATGTGAAATGCACTACACATTATCACTTTATGAATTTAATTTTTCTTCTGTTTACATAGAATAAAAGGAATTTAAAATTTATCGAGTTCTAGTGCAGTTCTCATGGAAAACACGACTACAGCAGTCTGAAACAATGCTTAGGAATAATTAAAAAATTCATCAAAAAAACTTAATAAATACCACTTCTGTGTGATGTTTTTTAATAAAGCGGTAAATATTGAGTTGCATGCTCACTATTATGAACGACAGCCGCGGATCTCCTTTTCATAGAGTCCACTAAGTTTTGACATTTCTCAATGGGTATTGTACTCCATGCTTCGGGCACTGCCTCCCACAATTGCCGGGCATTTTTTGGATTAACTTTGCTCACTTTATTTTTGATATCATTCCACACATTTTCTATCGAATTGAGGTCCGGTGATTGCGTTGGCTACTCCATAAGATTAATTTTGTACTTCCGAAACCATGACTTCGCCTGTTTGCTTGTCTGTTTTTGGCCGTTACCTTCTTGAAACACTCATTTCATACTCAGCATACGGTATAGCATGATGTCGTCAAGTATTTTAATGTATAAAAACTTATCAATGATGCCCGTTATGAGATATATCGGCCCAACACCATAGTATGAGAAGCAAGCCCAAACCATCAATTTTGCACCACCATGCTTAACAGTCTTTACTGTGTGCTTTGGGTCGTGGGTAGTGTTTGGAGGTCTCCTCACATATTGTTGACAACCTGTGGAACCATAAAGGACAATTTTACTTTCGTCGCTCCATAAAATATTTCGCCAGTTTTCTAGGGGTCAATTGACGTGCGCCTTACCGAACTGTGTTATTTTTGCCACATGTCTCTTGCTGAGCAATACTAATTTTCTTGGACTCCTGATGGCCAATTTAGCTTCTAATAGGCGCCTCCGTATAGTCACCGCACTTACAGGTACCTGAAGTTCCTTCTTTATCTTTTTTGAGCTGATATGAGAGTCGTTCTTTACCATTTGTATGATTTTTCGGTCAATACACTCAGTTGTTTTCCTTTTTGGGTCACGTGTTTTAGCCTTATCAGTCCATTTTACTTAATTACAGACCACTTTCGCAGAAAATCAAATAATTTATTGTATTTCACGGCAAGATTTTCCTCCACATCGAACTTTTTTAATAAGGTTTCGCTTTTCTTCCTAATTACTTTTCTAAAATCCAGTTAAATATGGTTTTTTCACTTTACCAATTACGAGAAAAATTTGTACTTACCAATTAGTTAAAAAGTTTCCACTTTTCGTTAAAAAATCTCGCTTCAAATTATGTTTCTTGCGTTGCTGCTATTATTATGAACAGCTTGGTTCAAACACTCGCTAACAAATGATTTATCATAAAACATACTTAAGCATTTTTTGAAACAGTAATGATATATCGTTAATAAGAGAGGAGAGAAGAAACCCTCAGAGCATTGCCAACCTTGGAAAAAAGTAAGGAGTAGAAAATATTAAAGTTATTAAAGCAAGGTAATGCGCTGCTATTAATATGAACACAACTGTATATGTTAAACTGCTGCTTGAATCTTTTCCACGATTCATTTATGTTGTTTCCACGTGCAAAATCCACCGGCACCGGACATCTTATACCACTATTCTGCATTATTATTTTTTATTTATTGCACACTACATCAAATATTTTACACCCATATATTAATTTGTTGGCAATAAATTAATTTTGATGATAATTTTTGTCCCCACTTTATTTTATTTGGTTCCTCAAAGAACATTTTTTGTATAGACATTTGGAATCAGCCAAATATTTTATTTGATACCGATTTATTATTTTTGTTTTTAATGGTTGACTCTCAAAACCTTTAATTCACTGCCAAAAAATGATTTTTTGTGTTCCATTTCAACATTTAGTGCCAAAAAATAATAAATGTTGCCAAATTATTATATTTTGTTCCAAAAAATTAATTTTATGATGCCAAGAATTTTTTTTTTGTGGCTCATAAATTGGTGCCGCTTTATTTATTTTTTGTATCTCAAATATTAATTATTTGCGTGCTGCTTTATTTGCCAGCCTAAATTATAATGCTTGATGGTGTTGAAAAGAAAATAACATCGGGTGATAGACAAACAATTTGCCGCTAAGGACGTTTAAAAAAATATATAAGGGCGAAAAAACTGTGCAGGATGAAAGATCGAAAGAAAATTTAAAATACGAGTAACTAAAAAAAAAGAATTGTGAATGATGTAAATTGTATAAATTAGATCAGCACTGTCCAATTGGCGGCCCGCGGGCCACATACGGCCTGCGACTATTGTGGCTGTTTAGTGGTTTTTTATCGGTTTTCTAGGACTCGCGAGACTTTTAGGTCTGTGACCTACATAGTTCTTCTACAAGCTATTTTTAAATCAAATATGATCCACATCTCCAAAAAAGTTGGACAGCGCTGAATTAGATTATAAAAATACCATATACAATTGTTAAACTGTTTAAAATTAATAATTTGTTAAATTAAGTTTGTGTTCATATTCTAAATAAAATGTGTTAAAATCTTAATAATTATGTTACTGTACAATACATAAAAAAGAAAAAAAAATTTAGAATGTATCGTAATATTCTGTTTGTGCATCCAATTATTATTATTATTATTATTATTATTGAAGGGCCATGCGGGCGATTAGCCACCTCGCACTGCGACCTTATAGATCTATTGTGCTGGACCCTGCTTAATTATCCGTCCAGTCCAGTGATAATACTGCCTCCTGGTACGTGATACATACTATCTGGGCTTATTGCTCTCCCTCCTAGATGTTTACTACAGCACGTAGTTCCGCTAGAAAGACGGTAGCATTGGAGTTCAAGGACTTCGAGAGGGTTGTCCCACTCCCGTATATTCCTACTCCTGTCCCGTATTCCGTTTGATTCTACTCTTGCGAGTTGCTGGGTATTGCAAATCGCCTGTAGGTCACCCAGCTTTATTACAGGAAGGCTAAATAAAACTGGAGGGTGCCTGGTATCCAGAGTCCGCATATTTTGAACTGATTAACCTATCAGCCATTCATCCATCGGCATATGCTGTTCCTTTTGAAACTGTTCAAACAACAGGTTACCCCTCACACAATTGTACCCATCTCGCAGCTGCCTAATGACAAGAGACCAGAACAGCTTACGTGATGCGCACCCTACTGGAAGGTTACGGAGCTGGTAGATTAATCTACTAAACTTTGATCCACCCCCCCTCCAATAGACGCCAAACCACCTTGTGTATCCAATAAAATTTACTTCAAACGTAAAATTAATCAATCAAATGTAGTAATTATTGTTTATTGTGATTAAAACTAAAAATAAAAACAAATATAAAAATTAAACATTGGAAATTACTGCCATATTTGTTTTGTTGTTGTGTTTATTTTTATGGAACAAGCAAATTTCATAGACATTTAAAATCTCATCTTGTTCGAAATTGCTAGAAAATTCAAAAGTGCGCGTTCGTTCTAAACAAATTCAGTGCTAAAGATCAAAGTATAGCTTTCGGCTAAAACAAACTGTTTTCGAAGAAGAATTTGTGCTTGATAAATCAATCAACCTGGACGTTGAAGTGTTAAACAAAAATAAATCACAAAACAGACATACTAATAAACAGTGGTACAGTGAAGGAAACACAGATACGTTTTTTTTTGTTGTTGGGTACGTATTCTGTAACAAAATTTGTATAATTCATATACAAATGAATCATTGAATTCGCGTTATGACCTATTCTGGATTAACTGTGAGGGAAGAAATTTGCATTTTAATTGTGTGGTTTGGCGAAATATACGAAGAGCGGGCGAGTTATTAATTCAACGCATTGTGTCGCTATTCGGTAACTATAGTGTACGAGTACATAATAACTGTGAGACGGACGTAGAAAGCTAATTTATTGTTTTGTTTCAGGTATTAATCTTTGTAAACAAATTTCACTTGAGTCGGGTTTCCACTAGATTTTTTTATGGCAAAAAAATTACGAACAAAATCATTTGTTTTCATGAATGATTGGTTTTGCTTTTGTTTTGTCACAACGCACATTTTTTGTTTGTTTTTGTTTTGTGGCTTACTCGTATGTTGATGGTTAATTAAATTGGAAATTAGATAAAATGGAGTAGATAAATAGTAACTCCTTTAAGGGGATGTCTGCGCCTTATAGTACTGCGCTCTACCGTTACTATTTTATTAGTATTCTTTTATGATGTTAGCTTTATTTTTTTTGATTTTGTTTTTTTTGCACACTAATCTCCATTTCAAGGTTTGTTTTGGAATTTTTTTTTTTTTTTGTACCATGGAATATTGGCACATCGTAAAGATAACGAACCTCCCCGCCACTGAAAGCTATCCCAAAATTTTAACAGTGTGTAACGGTGTGTCAGTATGACCCAAACCCATCGGTTACATACTTCTAACAACTACACCATCACTTGAGCATGAGTAGTTGCGAGTAGATACACAGTTAAAAAAATTAACCATATGTGATGCAAATAGTATCGCATATGACTCCCAATCAATTGTGCATCGTTTTTCGATACTACCTTTGCATCAAGAATAATAAAGTTTAAGATGCATTAAAAACCGATGCTACTAGTATTTAAATTAAAAATGATGCATCATATATCAGAATTAAACGTAACTTCTTTTACTGCTTTTTTGATGTAAAAGGCGTTGAAAAGCAACACAACAAACATCTAATTTAATAGTAACGCATCTTACATCGAATTTTTTAGATGATTGCATCGATCCAATTCGATACCACTCTTATCAAAATTAAACGGTAGTTGTTTCTGATTTGTATACAATGCAACTTACATCAACAGTAATATTTTCTTGCACTAATTATTCCAAATAAAATGTGATGCAAATTGAATCATAATTTAACAAATATTGAATAAACATTTTTGAAGAAGTAGTAAATTCACTACCATCCATTACTAATTTTTTTTTGATGTTTTTCCTAAAATATGTTCAAATGCAGCTACGGCTGTTTATCTACGAGACAAAATAAATTCACGCAATTTCTTATAATTCAATTTTATTTTTCTTAGGTAATTCAAGTACATATTTAATTTTTTTAACAAATCTTATAATTATTTAGTTATATTGATATGGTATGTTAATTTACAAAGGTTGCACTTTATAGCCTAATATATAAAAATAGTTATTCTGACTACAAAAATGTTGTTCATATGATTTCTTAAATTGTAATGATTTATATATTAATTATATTTAATTTTAACTTGAGATTTTTCTCTAATGAATTCTTCATATTTAAGATGCAGTATAATTTTGGTAATGTCTTGAAAGGCACAATTGCAAATATAACAATAAAACATTTCGTTTATAATTAAATTATACCTTAAATTTAAAAAAAAAAATAACTAAACAATAAAGTAATAAACAAAAATCAAATTTATAATGGTAGTTCAAAAATCTTATATAATATGTCTTTTTACTTAAATAACTTTACTTATGTAACTGAAAATAACTGATTTGACTGCATTGCTAATTTCTGATCCAACTTACTGTCCGTATTCTGCTTGTAAGTTTTTTCTCCTCTAGTCCGTAAAAGTAGTGAGATATAAATGTCAAAATGTTTTTAAATTGGCCTCAAAATGCTGCCCAAATACATAATGGGACTTAAACAATACATTCATGCATTCTATGAATGAAGTATCAGGAGGCAAAATAATTAGTTCGTTTTCGATACATAGGTAGTATGTAGAAATTGCTAGTTTATTATGGCCTTCGGCTATTACATAAGGTTGTATTGATCCACCTTTCAGTAACCCATCTTTTGTTAAGTTAGGCTATAAAATAAAAACATGCGGTTTCATAAATATTAAGAATAATTGAAAACCACGACAAATGAGAATGAGAAATCATTTGATTTTTTATTTCGCCTACTCCAAATGAAAATGCAACCGGCTGACGAAATAAAAAATAAAGTTATTACCCATTATCATTTGTCTTGGAACCGGGATTCCGGTACTAGTATTTTACTAAACCGATTTCTGGACTGAAATCTGTCATGTAAACATTAAAGTTCTGTATAGTATGAACTGAAAGTATTTTGAAATTTACCTGTTTAAATGTTATTATTTTATTAACTGAAGCCGTAAATGATTCTCTCTGCTGTACTTGAGGTAGTACGTTAAGGAGTAAAAAAAATGTTTTCATGGAGGGTAACAAATCTGGAAACAAAAAAATTATTGTATTTTTTATAGGCAAAACCGTCTTAGTGTCTATATACCATCAAATTCGGGTAATCCTCTAAAATTAATTCCCTTGGTTTCCTGGAATATATCAGCAATTAATGGCGAACAAATGTTCCATTTATTAACGAGGTTTGACTTCTTGGGATGTCTGAGGTCAAAATCATATAGAATCTACAATAGATAATAAATATTTACTATAAATTGAACAAACCAAATTATAAACTTATTTCTTACCAAGTCAGGAGACGTAAAACGGAAACTGTTGAGAGTATTTTTCGGTTCCCTCGAATCCAATTTTAATAAGATTTATTCTTTCGTTTAATGTTTCCTTCAATTTTTGTTTAATAAATTCTTTTTGGGTAATAGTATTTAAATTTTTTAAGATTAGAAAATTTTCATTTTGCGTGCGTATTCCTTTTTCTGCTTGACTTTCCGGATCCTTTTTCAACTGAATAAAGTTTGTGCCGTACTCTGTTAAGGCGTGAAATTAAAAATCCCCTATTGCTTTTACGATCGTAAAGAGCATCCTGTTATTAAGAAAAAAATATTATGATTAATTTAAATAATAAAATGATATGTTATCTGCTCACTATTCCGCCAGTTTGCACATTGCTGATTTTTAGTTGTGGAAAAAGTTTTACAGCCGACAATGCTAACGCGTTTAGCTGATTCGAATCAGGATGATGTGAATATTTTTCTGTTAAAAAATCGACACAATCCCTAACTACTGCTCGTCTTTCCATGTCCGATAGAGGTTTGCTCCTTTCGTTTTCTTTGTACTTTTTACATAGTAAAAAAGCATTTTTATTTTTAATTATGTAGTCTTCTAAGTCCTTAAATAAATTTTGTTGGAACTTAATATTTTTATTTACTTAATTAATTTTAAATTACTTGTGCACTTATGAAAATATCATGTCCCATCCGGCAGTTCTGGCGACCCAGTGTCTGTTTCATTTTCTTCTAATAAGAAAATTGGTATTAATATTTCGATAATTTTTATGTGACTGTTTTAAAAAATAATCTCACCAGATTTGTTATTTTTCATAACAATTTTTAAATAAAATTCTGGATGGTTTTTAAAACGATCAAAAATACCCATGAATTGTTCTTCAAAAATTCGTACATCCTGTGCTGTGAAGTAATCTATATCCATACAGGAAATGTTGGCGTACATAGATGCTGCAATGCAGAAATTTAATAGAATAGAATATAAAAATTGGCTTAACTGGCCAATAAGGAAAATTTACATGTGTTGAATTCATTTAACACGATACAACCTTTTCAATTTAAGCTATTAAATTCATATCTATTAAATCCTATTTCTAAATTTTACTTAACTTGTAATTATAGTACGGCTGACTGTGCGTAACTAGTGAAAACGAAACGTTTTTTAAATAATTTTCGAAGTTTTAAAAAATGTAATGGTGTCCACTGGTCCTTTTCTGGTTTTCTCAGGGAATTTCAAATTGGGGAATTGATTTATTACGGTGTTTTTGAGTATAATTTAATTTTATTTTTCCACGGTATATTTTGGCGATTGGTACTTTTGGAATGGTAGGGAAAAATAATTCGATTTTAAAGATACGAATTCCCAACCAATTTTTTAAGGAAAAATAAACAACAAAATTGCTATGAATTGGAATTAATTTTCCTCTAAATTGGAAAAAAAAAAAAAAATGCCGATCGCTACTGTATACTTTGGAAAGAATAATACAAAATTAATTCACGAAAAGTCGCAATAAATTAATTCCCAATTCGAAATTCCCGGGAAAACCATAATTTTAGTACTATTGAAAAAAATCTTTAACTAAGTGGGTGAAGAAATAGAAAGCAACTGATAATGTGAATTTATTTCACCAAATGCACTTTGTTAAATTGTATTTGTAGTTTTAAATTAATTAAAATTTTTATTTTATTTTGTAAATCAAAAATTGGTGGTAATTTATTACTTAATGCTTTTATTTGTTTTGATGTGCGGTGTTCGAATTACAAAAAGAGTTACACCAACTTTTTTTAATACTATTATGTACATATACACTCGTATGTACATGTGCAGTATGTGCAGTTCGATAGAACTTACTATTAAAATTTCCAAAATGACTGGACCTTACATGTAATTGTTTATATTATTTATAAGTTTTGGTTTTTACTAAAACTAGCAAAATCGTTCAATTTTCTTATAAAAAACGTTTCATTTTCACTGGCGATGGCAGACCAACATGTGGCGAGAGGTGCGGTCTAACTTACCGTCTTTTTTTGTACTATCATGCATAAACCGCTTATCAAACTAAAAAATTTCACTATAAAGCTGATTTGAGCGGGACATACCGGATTATTTCACACGTTAGCCACGATTTAATTGTTGCAGCACATACCAACAAAAAAAAAAAAAAAATTATGGTGCAATTTTGTATCGCATAAGAAAAAATTAAACGTTTTGTCATTTTGTATTTACAGATTTATAACGGACACAATAACTTACCTGATAATAAGAAATCTTGGTATTGTAAAGTATCCTCGTGCTTCGTGATTTTCACATAGTTCATTTGTCCAAAAAAACGAATTTTTACGTACTCGGTTCGTACCATTTTAAGTTACATTACAATAATCACAATAAAATATTTTGTTTTAAATATAACTACAAATGTATATATATTTTTTATTATTCAATTAGCACTACAAATACAATTAAACTGAGTTAACTTATTTATTAAAACACTAGAATTATTTGAACTTTCACTAAGTATTAATTTAATTATTTTTATTTTTAAATTAAAAAAATGAACCAAAACGTGTGAACACCACGATGCATAATTAAAATTTGAACAATGAACGAAAAATCATCAATAGTATCATATCGTTAGCAAGTCGTAAAAGGAAACCGTTGATAGTTCCAGTTATGTTAGCCGAATTCATGAATAAAGTGATAAAAATGTGCCACTCATTTGTGTTTTAAACCAATCAAAGAAAAAAGTAAAGCAACAAAATTTTGTTTACCTTTTTTGATTTTATTTGATTGGTTTAAAACACAAATAGTGAGTGGCGCATTTTTCGCTGTACTCATGTACACGGCTTTAGCGAAATAAATATGTTTCTAATATTAAAGAACACATGTAGCATCTTTGAGTTGGCAATCAAAGTACTTAAATTGCATGCAAATTATTTCACCAAATTTAAATTATGTTTGTATTTCTATATTTTAATTTTATTAAATATTTTAGTATTAAATTTTACAAACAAAATACAACTTTTCTTTTTAATTTTTTAGTAAAACCTTCAGTATATAAAATTTGGTCCCAAATTTCCTCACTGCCTCATGAGAATTTTGTATACGTACAAGGAGTATAAGATACATTTTGTTATTGTGTTCTGTCATTTTCGTTGTTTGGATTAGTGTATCGTTTTATGACGGTAAGTATCAAAAATAAGCCAATCGGTTGAAATCTGTTGAAATCGGGAAAAAATTTTGATGCTTATGCTCACGTGTGAGAATATTTCACTTGCTATGAAGCAGGAGAATTAACAATACATACTGTGTGTTGTTCGTTGTAAATATTTTTTGAATATTCTACTTTTAGTAAAGTTCTATTATTGTATAATAAAAAAATGTATTTCTTTAGTTTTAACTTAACATGTTTGTTTATTAATTTTTTAGGTTTCGTGTTGCAAAAGCAGATTAATTTTTTATTAAAAACTTAATTAAATCAATCAAATATTGTGTAAGTACAGTTTACATTATGTAAAGGTTACTAAAAGTACTTACACTGAAATACATTCAAAATACATAATGTAAACTGTACTTTCACAATATTTGATTGATTTAATTAATTTTAATATTTAAGCATCAAAAAATTCTGTTGAAAGTTTGATAAATTTAAAAAAATCGAGATTAATCGCAAATTTTTTTAACAAACTGTATTTGAAATTGATAATGATGTTTTACGAAATCTTTTTTGCTCTTTTTGTTTTTTTTTTAATATAATATCCAAGATAAAAAAAGGTAGAAAAAATTATAAGTACATAACGTAAAACATTTGAATTTTTAAATGTTTTTGTTAATTGCTCTTGTTTACCAACAAAATATAATATTTTGAACATTATGTACCTATTATTAAAAATCTATTTTCTTATTCCTTTATTTTCTGTTTACCTTGCTAACTACTATATGCAATTTATACATTCTCCCAATGCCATATGGAACGTAAACAAAATCATATAGGATTTTCAAATGCATTATTTTACATCGTCTTTATTATTAATTTAAAAGAAAATTTTTGCTTATAAATATAAATAATTTGAAATTAAATATATCGAATTGCAGGTTATACACAATTTTTATTGAAATTAATAAAATTTTAATACACAATTTTGCATTTTAGTCGATTGATTTTTTTTTTCAAACATCGCGTCCCTTTAAAAATTTCATTCTTATACGAAACCCTAATCTCAACAAAGAACACAAAATAACTATACAAAAAACTAAAAAGAGCATGAAGAGCATGAATAATAAAAGAGCATTCAAACACACACAATAACTAATACCATTACGATCCGGTAATTCTCGCCTCACCGACTCATGAGACGACCAAAATTTATGTCCAGGACATAAATTTTGGTCGTCTCATGAGTCGGTGAGGCGAGAATTACCCGGATCGTAATGGTATTAGTTATTGTGTGTGTGTTCGAATGCTCTTTAACTATTCATGCTCTTCATGCTCTTTTTAGTTTTTCGTATATGTAGTTATTTTGTGTTCTTTGTTGAGATTAGGGTTTCGTATACAAATGAAATTTTTAAAGGGACACGAAGATGACGATGTTTGAAAATAAAAATCAATTGACTAAAATGCAAAATTGTGTATTAAAATTTTATTAATTTCAATTAAAATTATGTACAACCTGCAATTCGATATATTTAATTTCAAATTATTTATATTTATAAAAAAAAAAATTCGTTTAAATTGATAATAAAGACGATGTAAAATAATGAATTTGAAAATCCCATATGATTTTGTTTACGTTCCATATGGTATTGGAAAAATGTATAAAATGCATGTAGTAGTTACCAAGTTAAACAGAAAATAAAGGAATAAGAAAAAAGAGTTTTAATAATAGGTACATACATATGTATGTGACGCTGTACTTAAAAAAGGTTTCGTAAAACATCATTATCAATTTCAAATACAGCTTGTTAAAACAAATTGCGATTACTCTCGATTTGTTTAAATTTATCAAATTTTCAACAGAATTTTTTGATGGCTTTAATATTAAAATGAATTAAATCAATCAAATACATATTGTGAAAGTACAGTTTACATTATGTATTTTGAATGTATTTCAGTGTAAGTATTTTTTAGTAACCTTTACATAATGTAAACTATACTTACACAATATTTGATTGATTTAATTAAGTTTTTAATAAAAAATTAATCTGCTTTTGCAACACGAAATCTAAAAAATTAATAAACAAACATGTTAAGTTAAAACTAAAGAAATCATTTTTTTTTTACAATAATAGAACTTTACTAAAAGTAGAATATTCAAAAAATATTTACAATGAACAACACAGTATGTATTGTTAATTCTCCTGCTTCATAGCAAGTGAAATATTCTCACACGTGAGCATAAGCATCAAAAATTTTTCCCGATTTCAACTGATTTCAACCGATTGGCTTATTTTTGATACTTACCGTCACAAAACGATATACTAATACAAACAACGAAAATGACAGAACACAATAACAAAATGAATCTTATACTCCTTGTACGTATACAAAATTCTCATGAGGCAGTGAGGAAATTTGGGACCAAAATTTATATACAGGAAGCATAAAACGAAAATAAACGTTTCAACAATTTTTGAATTTTTTTGGTTGAACCTGCTTATAATTTGCACTTTAACATTAAATGAAAAATACTCGCAGATATGAATCTGGATGTGTAGTTGTAAAATTATATGATGTAAAAGTATAAAGTGGTTCATTAGCATTGTTCAGTAATTTTAAATTAATTAGGTGTACAACAATTAATCTAAAAAAAAAAAAAAAATTCAAAAAATTGTTTTGATGATATATTCGATTTACTTATCATGTGAGCATGCTTTTCAGTAACGTTTACCTTAACTGTTCAATTTTTTGTTAATTTTTTCTAATAATTTATAATCACAATTACCTAAAAAAAAATTGAAAAAAATTATTTTTGCCTTTTCGAACAGGTTTTCCATTGTATATCGAGATTCGCCAATTGCTTTATTAAACATACGTAAGTTCGTTTACGTTTCAAATACATAAATGAATGAGTTAATGGACGGTTTTTATACAAATAAACCATCTTTTATTTTTGAAATATGATGAAAAAGCGAGTATGTGCTACAAACAATTTATAGCCACATTTTATCACACCAAGTGGCCCGGATCAGACCAAAGTTTGAAACAACAAAAAAAAAAAAAAAATTACAAACTTTCGTTTTAAATGAAAATGTTGATCTCGAGTAGTTGTTTGCATTGCTTGTAGTTTCATGAAATATGATTTGTTATATAGATCAGATCAGACTTAATTAAAATGTATAGATGCATTTTCCTGCATATTTCGATTCTAATTTACATTATTTGTTTTTGATGCTAGGCTGAGTCTATAATATGATGCACTTTCGTCAAATTAGAGTTCGATGTAAGCTATTAATCAAATTATGACGTATGTTGTATCTTTTATGGCTTGATGCAAGCTTTGCATCGAAGAACATAGTAAGATTTTTAATTCTATACAAGTAGTTGTGAGTAATATGCTGACGCCAATGAAACATACTTAATATTTCTTTTCGTTTGCTGAAACATGGATTAATGAATGATTTGAATAAAAATAAATTGATTTTTGTAAAACAAAAAATTGAAATTGAAAAATGAAGTGACCTATTTCCGAAGAGTTTTGGAATTTTAAGGCAACCCTCCTCTTAAATATTTCCTCTTTTTCTATCTTACTAATACGGTAACTCTAGTCTGTACAAACTACTTTGATAACTGTCTGTACTGTTGTCTACTATTCGATCTACTCGTATATACCGTTTTGCAACCTACTACAATTTTGAAAAGTCGAACTTTTTGTAACAAAATTAGAAAAAGGTACTTTACATAAAAAAAATGCACAAATGAAATCTATCTAAATCGATTAAATTTGAATGTTTATAAAAATGCCAGATGGAATTTTTAGTGCATCTAAATTAAAACATAACTCAATCAGACATATGCATCTAAATTTGCAAACCCTGTAGTCTGAACAAAGCATTAGTTTATATAACGAATTGCCTTGGTTATTGTTTTCCAAACAATTTACGAATTATTAAACATTTGGTTACACAGACGTGCTAAAGTAACCTCAAAGTTTTTGTTTTCTCGTAACCAATAGGTTAGTTTAAAGCTATAGTTACAACAACATCAATATTATTTGTTCGCCCCAATGAACTGTGAGTTATCTCTGTATCTGCATGAAAAGAATTGCTTTTTATGTTTTTCACTCACAACACTGCAATCTCGTCGGTACATGAATATTCAATTTATTTTTGTCTCTATTATAGAACTTAACTGGATGGAGGGATACGAGAATCTTTCCACATAAATGCACCTAAATTTAAATTCAAAAGAAAAATCAAAGCAAAAAAAATTTTATTTTCCAGTAAAAATATGAAACATTCATAAAAAAAGAAAAAATAAACCGAAACCATAAAAACAAGAAGCTTAAATCGTAAAACTTTTAAATTCTATATAGAAATAATTTGTATTATGCATGAGACGAAACCTAATTTTGTCTTGTGAACTTAATCTTATTAGGTGTTACAACTATTATTGATTTTAATAAATATTTAATTAGTGATATAAACAAAAGAAATATATATTAATTATTTATAAACCCCATCCACCATAAAATGTGTAAATAGTAATAATAAATAAGCTCATAAATAACAGGGATCAAAATATACTTTTTTTTATTGTTAGGTTGGGGTGTGAGGTCTGGAGGGGGACTGTCGATTTTGTTGCTGTTATTTTGCTTGATGTTTAGCGTAACCTTATTAGTTTTATTTATTGTATAATTTAGTTAAAAATAATTATTTTATCTTATCACACAACGTTCAGAAATTAGTGTTGAGACAGAAAATCAGGTTGGACAAAAAAAAAATAAAAATTGTTTGTATTGTTGATTTCTGTTATCGCGGAAAATTAAAAGATAAAATAGAAAATTAATTTGAATTTGATTCACCTTTATTTTTGTACTATGTTTAGAACCATGTAGGTACTTGAGAATATTCGCGAATTACAAAATATGTGCCGATATCGATTTATTTTGCGCGTGGTTGGGGTGTTGAAGTTGATATGTTGATAAGATTGATTAAATTATTTGTATACACAATTCCGCGGATGATTGTAAATTTTAATAATTCTCTATAATAATAATTGTCACCATGATATATACTATACGTAATTTATTAGATGATTTATGAATCATGACAGTAGACTCGTGTTTTTTGTTATTATTTACATACTTATATAACTTTATACAGGGTAATTTGTCAATTAAATTAATTAAAGTATATTAACGTTCAATTAAATGGAAATCAAAATATCAAAGAAAATTGTTATTTATTGTTATTCGGGTGCTTGTGATGGAAAACTTACATGAAATTGTTATTACAATTTTCGGCTTAATTGAATCATTTCCACGTATAGCATATTTTTATAACAACTGTGTGTACGTAATTTATTATGTTTGTGTATCCACCAAAAATTATTATTAAACAATCTTTGATTGTCAGTCAACAATGTTTTGTTGTAGTCAATATACATATTTCTAATTTAATGGATGAGGAAATTTCGATTTTTAACCCAAAACAAATACTTTCCATGAATATATTGGTTACACAATCTCTAACCGTGCGATTATAAAGATTTATGTACTGCTTCTGTTTACATTAGAATATTTTATTTTTTTACGAATTTAAATCAAGTTCTAGAAGAGTAGAATCCTTAACGATAAATTCTATAAACTTTTATTTAAATTAACAAACCATTTTTTATTACTATTGGCTCAAATGAAAAAGAGGTCTAGTGGTAGTCAGTTGCTCACATATTTACTTCACAATACAAGTACTTATCTGAATTTCAATTTTGTAATGGATTTTTTGGAGACTTCACATGAAATGTTAAAATCGAAAAACTCCGATACTGGAACGTGGTGGCTGTAGTTTGTACTTGCCGCTACATCTGTATTAAATCCTGTTAGCGTAAATCGCGTTGATGGGCATGTATATTAAAAAGAGACAAGATAGCAATTCTGCAAAATCTACTTTACCACAAAAAACCACACGTTTTAGCACTTGCACATTTCCGCTTTGAAGACAGACAATGTCTGGAGAGAGGCCTCTATGATCAGTTGATGATAACTTTTTAAGAACAAAAAGAAACATTGCTTCTGGATATTTTCTTTTTCTTAGAATGAATATCGTAAAACGAAAATCAAATAACCCTTGTATTGAGCCGAGAGAGCGAACAAATGAAGTGTACAGTGATTTGAATGTCAATATATCATGGAAATCCTTCGAATTTCACATTATAGACCGATTAACACAAAATCAGCAAAAAAAATGCAATCAATATACATCAAAAATTATAGAGGTCCTAAATAACACTAAATAGCATTTTCAAAATATATCATTAATTTTAACAAACATTACACGTCACGTAAGACATTAACCAATTTAACGGAACTATTACACAGTTTAGTTAACTAAGCTTTTCTAACAATAATCGATGATTAAATTTTAGCTACAGCCCATTTGCATGCATCTTCATTTGTCATTACGTTTAGTGGTTTTGAGTTTAAGATTGCCTCTATTTGGCACAGTAACGTGTTCATCTCTTCGAAGGTTAGATTGATACCATTTAAGGGCTTATTAATGTTGTATTTGAAAAAAGCTTAAATCAAAAAGAAAGTCAATGTAAAATGTACGAAAAATGTCAGTTGGTCTCTGAACGTAGCCACAGCAAGTAAAAATAAAGAACACACTAAAATTAATAAAAATACTTTTATTTCGTAAAACAATACACAACATGGCGCAGCTGGTATTTGGATTCGTAGAAAGATAAAATAAAAGGAGAATACCGAAGAAAATAAATAATTTTGTTCGTGATTAGCATTCAATTAATTTTATTCTTAGAAGTTGATTACATGCGTTTAAAAGTTTTTAGCTATGAAATTGTCATACTTCTAGTCTTACTTTCGTAATTTTACAACAACAGTGCCGTGTATTTTCATTCCCGAATGAATAGTTTCAAACCAACTTTTTTTGGTGTACAATTATTCTAGAAATAATTTAGACTTTTTTTATTTTGTAAAAATTAAGTAAAAAAATTTTATTTTTTAGACCACGATATATACTTAGTATATATTTAATTTTGAAGTTTTTTGATTGTGGTCAACTTAAGTTACCGAGCAAACGGCGCAGTGGTTAAAGCTGCGGTGGTTGAATCGAGAGGTACCGGGTTCGAATCCCTAAAGGGGCGGGATGCAAAAGGAATTTTTCATCATCTGATTACGATCGGTGATGAAGATGAACACATCTATGACCCCCTGTTGAGAGTGCAGAATCCATGGGCCGACCCACCTTTCATGTCAGCACTACAGGTTGGCATGAAGCAATGCAATGTGCAGGTGGTTTTCAAAGACGGATCTGTAGCCGCCCGTCCTCGATTTGGCTACTCCAGGCGTAAAGTAGGATGGTAAAACATAAATCAAGAAACATAACAAACAAACAAAATAAATTTTGCTATAATATCATATTAGTGTTCTAATCAAGTGATTTTATTTCGCTCTCCAGTTGAGAATACACATAAATCGCTACATGTAGCAATGTAATGCAAAACGCTACATGCTACATGTAGCAATGTAATGCAAAACTTATCAAAATACTTGCTTTAAAATAGAAACAATCACTGCATAACTATTTTACGTCCTGAACAGTACGTAGTCACTACGAGAACTGCGCAGGCGCTTGCATTGGTGTAAAAACAACGTCAGTCGATATCTTTCCCTCTTTTTCTATCAATTCGAACAGTTTTTGTATATACAATTACGAACTAAATGGAATAAAGTAGCGTTAGTGCGAGAGCGAAACTCCGCACAGTAGAGGCTGAGATTTTTGTTCCAGTTGCTTCTTCCAGGTCCGATTGTAATTTTATGGATATTCTGAATCGGTTTCGCTTGGACCGAAGAACCAGAAACTTGTCATCCACTATGGTGGTCTTCCGCTTTTATCCAGAATGTTTGCACCACTCTGTTGACCCAGTCAATTTCAGTTTTTTTCAATCACATTGTTATAGCGGTTCATATAGGACATTTTACTATTATAATTAATTAAGTTTTAATTATTTACACGTATATTGTATCTATATTAAAAAACTACTAGAAATTCAAAGTTTTTATATTCCTCATATTTTTATTCGAATGGGGATTTCATTGCAGACCAGTGTAATATACTCGAATATTAATTGTTACAATTTGTTGTCCCTCAGGTTGTTTTGCTATTGTGAAAATTTGGTTTCATAGTGGAATTTACAATACTTTACTCTTAAATGCCCGTTGTCTCCATAACTACTCCTACGAAACTCAGTTTTCAAAAGGGATCGAGATCTTAAACTCCTTTCCGGGGCATATAATCCAAGGTACATTAATAAGAATGAGCTCTGGATATTGCCATAGAATACCGGAAATGAAAATGGCACCAGCATGCTGACGGCGAATTACAAATGGCTCAAGCATTAAAGTTTTGCATCTATCGACATACGAAGGCAGATCCCTAACGTTTTTCCACCGTGCCTTACAATGATCAAATTGGTTTGTTTTCCACGCATACAAAATGAGAAATGAGAAGAAGATCTTGATGAGATCATGAAATTGAATTTCTTGTCAATTCCCACAGTTTGTCTGAGTACCTCCGATAAATATGCTCTGCGATGAATATGAATTTAAAAAGTTTCAATGATTTACTATGGCATTTAACGGATTCATACTTTTGAAAAACAAATGGTACAATAATTATCACGATGGTGTGATTCAAATTATATAAATAAAATATTCCATCAATTATAAGGATTACAAATGTTACGATGTTGATTTATATCAATAAAGAAAACACAAAGATTTTTATGTTAATGGCGGTCATACAATTCACATATATTATGTCGCCGATATTTATTAAAATATTTACAAGAAATTACACGGCGCATATGGGAAATAATTTCCACCACCACAACACGATCACAATAAGTTAAATTGTTAAATAATTTTTGTCGGATCCAATTTATTTGTTATTAATTCGCAAATGTACAATAGGTTTCGGCATGAATTTAGTTGTCACAAAGAGAAATTTATTTCAAGAGAAATGTACCTCAACAAAGTTTTATGCAATGATGGATAATAAAAGGAAAATGAGTTATTTTACTTGAATAGCACATTGAATGTCTGGTGGATGTTTGGTACTGCATTCAAGCCACATAGTTAGATGATGTGTTCGATGAGTAGTGAGGATTTAAACCAAAATATATCCGGTAAGTTGAAATATATTTTGCAGGTAGATCGAATGGAGTTACAAAAACGTAAAATTATATTTTGAATTAAAACGAATTAATTTTGAATAATTGTAGTGATGCAACTAATAAATGAGCGAATGAATGAGTGAATCGCTACAGAACTCCCCCGCAAGTGATTCTCCCCACCACCCCTAAGGAAAATGCAGTTAGTATGAAATATGAACAGTTTTATGTGGAAGATGAACTGATATTTGATCAGTGGAAGACAGTAGGCCGTATGCCGGTTTGAGTCAGTCGTTTGGAATGGTTTGATTTTTTCCATTAATCGACGTGGTGAATTATTTCTGAAGGCGTCGAATAACTTTATATGGACCTCCGCAGGGAAGAGATAATCCGCTGCGAACCTTGTTTGTTCTAGTGAATACAAAATCGCAATTGTCGAGTGGTTTCGGAACAAAAATGTCATCTTGTTCGGATTGACGCGTTGATTTTGGTACAGGTTTTGCATTGTTTGTCGTAGTTGGTCGATGTGTCGATAGATGACTTTCGATGAAGGTGTTGCGCGGATGATGGCATTGGTTGCAGCTGACATATTGGTCATGTAGCAAACTTCGGGCCAGCGAGTGAAGCGATCGACACAGGTGAGTGAGGACATAAGGGTATCCATTAGATGGAGGAAGTGGACTTACGATGTCTAAATGGATATTTTCGAACCGATCAGGTGGAATCTCGAATTGCGCATGATGAATTGCGAGTGATTTTGTGTGCCATTGGACTTTAGCACGTTGGCAGGATAAACAAGACTGAGCCCATTGGCCTTCGGCTTTATTTATATTGGGCCAAAAGTAGCTAGCAGTAGTCAAGTTACGAGTTGCACGGACACTAGTTGTGTAATGTATCGAAGATGGTTCGACATAGTGATTCTGCGATGTATGGGAGATTATACCCAGAGGATGTTACGCAAACGATTTGAAGGCTAGGTAGTTTAAAAAGCTCTTGTTTCAGTGATGAACTACAGTGCCTGGCCATATTAGTATGAATGTTTCCATTATATTTAATTTTTATCGGTTGATTTATCTGTTCTTAAAACTCCATCTATGACTGAAAAAAAAATGCAATTGTGTTTGATTTCATAGATGGCGACATATCACTTTCATGTTTTCCGTTTTGACATTTAGATTGCATCTATAGGGCAGACTAAAAGAGAAATCCCTGAAAGTACTTTTCTTTATTCTCAAGAGGAAGATGGCCCAAGAACTAATAATAACCAAGCCCCAGCTTATTGAACGCCTTATTACGGTATGTCACCATGATCAGGATATCGCTGAAGCCGCTAGAGGGTGTGTAAAGAGCATGCACCGACGTGTGGAAGCACTTATAAAGGCCAAAGGCAACTTTACAAAATATTAAAATTTGACTAAGGTCAATAATTAAACCATATATAAAATCCTGAATTGAATTTAAAAAGAACAATTTGTTGTAATAAACTATGAATAAATATTTTTCAAATTTACATTTTGAGTTTTTATAATGTACCATTAACAATTTCTAAGAAAAATTAAAATAAAAAATCAACATTTATACTAATATGGCCGGGCACTGTAGTGTGACATTCGGAACCAGAAAATAAATTCTGAAGTTCTAGGTCATCTTTTTGAGTGTTTGCGATTTGGTTTAAGTCGAAATGTGTCTCGACTGTGGCCGTTTCGTTGTCGATAACTCGGGAAAGTGTTTTTGTAAATTGACTTTTATAATCTTGCCAATTGCCTAGGATTACGTTCATTTTTAGTCTGAATTGCTTTAGTCAGAGGTTTATGGTCTAACGATTTAACCCTTCTTAGGGCTTCATACTCTTGCCGAGCGGCGAAGAGTTTTGGTCCGAAATAAACTACACTCCAGTCGACAGTTCGTCCTTACATATTGGGCACAGTAGCAGCGCGATACAACACCATGGACAACATTCTATATTCGACTGTACAGTAGCTGAATTTAGCTTGAAACAGGACCATATGATTGCAGTATTATATCTGATAGCACCGTTTTATAGAACTTTCGGGTGCACTTGTTGATTCTTTGGGTAAAACTGCAGAGTCCTTTCAATTGTGAATTTGTCCATTACTTATTAATATTTTGCTTATCAGAACAGCAAAGTATTCCGAACAATGCTCACCAATCCCCAATGATATTTATTGTATTTATTGTGCTGTCCTGCTGCCTTATATTCTCAAGCTACTCTAGTAAAGAAAATAGATACCATAGATTTGTTGCTGACACTAACTCCACCCAGCTGGTCAAAGAGTTCCTTATTACTATTCTTACATCTGTTTACTTGCGCAATTTAAATTGTGAATGCAAGCCTTTTATCTCGTTATGAAAAGCCTTGAGCGTTCATCAGTACCATACCATTGAACTGGCTCGAAATTCTCCGTCTGATGTACTAAGACGAGTGTATCATAAACTGAAGCAGACACATATTGACGAAGTCATAGTTAGTGTGTTCAGTGGGACATTTTTCGTGTGTTGAAAATATTTGCATAGTAACTTGCAATTTATCTATTTTTGATAAACTTGAGTAAGTTTTACTCACAGTTTTTCCGGTATTTATACGCACAAAATCCCAAAACAATTTTTAATCCCAAATACAAAATTTATAAAACTAAAATCTCAAAAGAGATAATCCCATATAGGCTGGGGGTGTTGTTACAAAAAAAAAAAAATTCAAAAAAATTTCGTTTAGCTTAGAGGATGGGGCTACCACCCAAACCACCTTTTATAGAAATTCTAACAGTCATAGATATTTGGACCTTTTTGAAAAAAAAAAGTTTAAAAGATGATTCACATTGCAAAACAGAGAGCTCCTTAGAGCCGCTTAGCATTGGTGTTCTATGTCAAATCATAAGAAATTATGAATTATTAATTCTGAAAAATTTAGGTTTAACTAATTGGGATTTTGTTTTTGGAAAAATAATTTTGGGATACGGTACCCAACCCGGAAGTTTGTCTGTAATTTAAAGCAATTTTGCTTATTTAGTTTCAAACAGCGTTTTTGGCGTTTATATCATTCTTTCAATCACCGATTCAATCATGAACTGGGGCCTTACCATAGACTCCGCCGGCGTTCGTTGTTATTCGCTTTTATTTTTCCGCTTTGCTTACTAATACCAAACCACAAACAACGCAACACAACAAGCGAACATTCGTTTACTTAACTTACAATTATTGTCAAAAATGAAGTTTAACAACCCCAAATTACATTTGGGTACTAAACAATTTTATTCGCGTTGTTCGCTATAAAATACAACACGTGCATATACTACCTTGATCAACAAGTTCTCGGAATAACCACCGTGTGGCGCTCCCATCGTTCAGATTTGAGTTCTGTTAAGTTGGTACATCTGTTGTTGATATTCCCTCTAAATCTTAGCGTCATAGCTTGACATTTGCAAAAGTTACGTAGTCAAGAGTACATCTATCTCTGTGTGTGTTGGCGATTTTTCCATTATTTCCTCTCGGCTGCTGAAACGCGTTTCCCGTAATGATGTTTTAACTCGATTTAACAGAAAGAAGTCACAGGGAGCCAAATCAGGTGAATTCAGTAGCTGTTGGATGGTATTTGTTGCATTTTTCGTCAAAAAATTACGAATAATGATGGCACTGTTCGACGGTGCGTTATCATGGTGCAAAATCCACGAGTTTTCTGCCCACAATTCTGGTGGCGATTTGCTTCACGCAAACGTCTCATAACGCCCAAACATTACTCTTTGTTTACGGTCTGGCCTTCTGGCAAAAATTCATGATGATACACCGTTGTAATCCATGAAAACCGTGAGCATTGCCTTCTTTTTTGACTGAAAATGACGTGTTTTTTTTGGTGAACGCCATTCACTTGCCTGATGTCTGAATTGCGTGTCGTACTCATAAACCCACGTCTCGTCTCCAGTAATGATCTTTTTGATGAATGTGGGATCGGATTCAGCCTCGCAAATCATGTCTAAAATTGTAAATAATTTCTAAAGTTGTAAATAATCGCCAACACACACACAGAGATAGATGTACTCTTGACTATGTAACTTTTGCAAATGTCAAGCTATGATGCTAAGATTTAAAGGGAATATCAACAACAGATGTACCAACTTAACAAAAAAACAGAACTCAAATCGGAACGATGGGAGCGCCACACGGTGGTTATTCCGTGAACTTGTTGATCAAGGTAGTATATGCTTATCATCGAAAAGAAGTGCGTGCAGTTCTTGTGGTACCTAAATTTTGTTAATCTTACGCCTGAAAACGTTCATGTTCTCGCTTTGCGTTTTGTATAGTACAGAAATTGCAAAAGCGAACCCGCAACGAACGACAGCGATGAATTAATTAATATTCAACAAAAAATTAATAAAAGTGCTTTGGTTAGTTTTAATTTTTGGTAATTAATCAATTAATTTGAATATAATAACGTCTTTAGAAAACAGAAGTAAAATTGGCAGCTTTATCGAACTATATTTACCACACATGCCTTTACCGACAAAACATTTGACATCAACATTTTCGATAATAAGAAATTCATTCGCTTATAGCTATAATATCTAGGTGCCTAGGCAGATCCTTCATCAGACAACGTCTTACATTTTATAATGGATAAAAAAATAAAAATTGTACAACAAATTTAAATTTGGTTAAAAAAAGATTATACACATTTCAATAAATCTTAATAAACGCACACTTATACGATACAATCAGAAAGGAAATATAATTCTTTTTAAATTAATTGATTTTTTTTGATTAATTTATTATAAAATTTTATTTGCTTCAGCCGGGAAAAAATTGAACATAAATTAGGTGCGTATGTGTATTATACAGAAACATCAAAAAATCAATGTTGAAATCCACAAAATTTTCCAATTTTCTTTGCCTTTTATAATATTTTTTGGTTGATCTGTCTAAATTGTATAAAGCGGATAGACGTTGGTACGAAGAATTGAAAATGTAGATGAAATGAAAATTCTTTAAATACGTACAAGCATACATACATATTTACATATAAGGAAAATTGGAAAACTCTATGAAGGTAAAAAAAATTATTTTATGGGAAAATCCATATTTAGGTTTAACGTTTCTTTTTGTAGTAAAGCGTGGATATAAAAAAAAATTGTACAGGGAAAGGTAAATAAATCCTGATACAAATAGGAATGTATTGTGCCTTATGTATATTATATTTGTCTATTTAAGAAAGGAAATCACACAAGCTATTTTGGGAATATTTTTTATTTAACTTTATCTTTTGCCAAATCTTATTTTCTGTCATACACATATACTTACACTTCTTATAATATTTGACACTCAAGTTGGTTAGATTGTAATTTAATTGAAATTTGGAAACGGTACATAAGTTGTACCGATTTACAGACAGCTAAGCGTTAATTTAGACAGCGTCGTATTAACGTTATTTGGCCCTCTGCGTTGAGCAGAGCTACTTTTGTCAAAAATTTCAGCATTAATGACTGCATCACCGACCGAGGACTGAATCACCGACTTTTGTTGGATAAGTTTAGTAAATTTAGCTACGACATTTTACCGTTAAATTGGCTAAAATCTTACTTATCGAATCGTGGAATGAAGTCAGTTAGGACCTTTGCTATTTTTGTTATATGTTAACGACGTTATTAAATCGTTCGAGTTTGCAGAATGTCTATTATTTGCTGATCTTGCGTATTGAATCGGGATCTATTCCAAAAAGACTTAACCACCTTTTGTGATTGGTCTACTTTAAACCTCTTGAGCCTTTATATGGAGAAATGTTAAGTGGTGACATACTCCAAATCTAACCATCCGGTAATTTTTAGTTATTTTCTTGATCATCAGATAATAGAACGGGTCCACTTGTGATTTTCAACTCTAATATAAAGTTCAACTGTCATATTTATTGATACCTGTTATCAGCAAGGCTTAATCTATGCTGGAATCTAGCAAACGTATCCCGAAAAATTTGCACGATACGGAATTATAATTGAGAGCATCGAAAAGCAATTTTTTTATTTGTACTTAGAAAACTGCTATCATCATTATGGTTATAAATTGTTGCCGTACATTGATCGCTGTTTTGTCTTTTGGATCTTCAAACATAATCTTCAAGGTGTAGGTGTACGATTGCCACTTTTGAACGCAACATCCTTTGTGGAAAAGTTTATTGTGCAGACTTGCTTTCACTTTTTAACATTTATGCTCCACACTCCGTACTAACTATTGTTATTACAGTGCAGTTATTCGTAGTCAACGTGATCTCAATGATGTATGTATCTAAATATTTTGATTTTAATATTTCACGTCTTGTATTCAAATACTCCATATCAAAATTAACATTATAACTGGGTGTTATATTAATGATTTGATTTTTGTAGACCTCGTGAATCCATCGTCAATGAAATAGTTCGGCAAACACATATAACGAGTTTAAATTCCTTGAAAAATTTATCGGATTTCAGAAATTCATGAACGATTTTTATAAATAGTTGGATTCAAAAAGAAGCTGGATGTTTGGATTCCACACGGTTTAGCCACATTTCACGCCAGGGAAGGTGATTGGTGTTTTATTGGAAGGGAATCATGAATCATAAAATGCTACATGTAGGTATGCCTATAAATTAACCAGATTAATTAAGCAATTGTTAAGCAATTGGGACCTGACTATATCGAAAGCCGGACAACTGCATACAAAATGAATGCAGTCGTCATCTTTGTGGCAGTCCTCACATAAAGAGTTCTGAGCCAGTCCCATGTGATGTATGTGTACCTTGAAACGGTTATGACTCGAAAGAGAGGTAGACAAAGCAAAATTAAACGGTTAAATTCTACGACCTACGAATAAAGTATTTCGCCTGATGAGAGCTCTAGTTAGCAAACCACCTCTTCTCACCACTGTTGAATGATATGGGAGTAACCAATTCAGGACCGATACATTTCTTCGGAGTACTATTTTTGGCTAACGAATCGTTCCTCAATATCATAATGAGCATAGAAATCCACATGATCAAAACACTGTGTTCCAAGAAAGAAGATTAATGAAGTTTTTGCAATCCCTGATAACTTGGAAATGGGATTGTTTAACGAAGTACAGAGAACAATAGTTTTATTTCTTGCATCAGAATTCAAGGCCTTAAGTACAGCATGTGTTACCAAGAATACCGGCAATTTTTACCAAGAATACCGGATAATCTAAGACCAAGCGAAGGCCAGTAGACGCCAAATCCTGTACTACATTCAGAGAGGGAGCCATCAGGAAACAATACTACCGACTCCGACCATAATTTATTATAATCCTGCAACCTCCACCGAAAATGATTTAGTGAAATTGAATTGAGGCATCAGTTTATCATTAACCACATCAATCTCTGGTACCAGAGATATATATTTATTAAGAATTAATCTATTTTCACATTTTGAAAAAAGTCTCACGCCCCAAAGCACTTCAAGCGAGAAGCAGCAGAGCTTGCTGTAACTATAATGAAGGAATGCAACTGTAACGGACACAAAACAGCTTCCATAGTAAAAAGTGGAGTTGAGGACATTGCTCCAGTAATAGCCCTACAAGCAATATTCTGAGTACCATTAAGATGCACGTGTTAAAATTTTAGATTAACCACCGGCCACAAATATACACTATAGAAGCATATAACTAGCGATTTATAGGTGAAAAGCAACATCTTGGGAGATAAACCCCAAGTATTCCCGCAGGATCTTCTACATTGCCAAAAGATAGCAGTTGCCTTTTGAAATTTGCAATCCAGGTGATACTTTCATGAAAGTTTACTATCCAAGATAACACCTAAATATTTAACGTAACCTGATCTGATAATCTGTGTCCTGAAAAAAGAGGGAACAGATAGATCGTCGTTATGTCTATGCTTAGTTTTTTTTTTTTTATATTTAAAATAAATTTTATTTATTTATTTTATGTAATTACAATCTAGTCTCCTGGACTAATGAGCAATTTGTTTCTGACTTAATTTACTAACTTAAATTAATCTATGGCTTCTTCCCATTGGCGTTCCATAGTGTTTGGTAAATTGAAGTAAACCACATCTTTGTAGTGGATTTTAGATCAGCATAATGCTGTTTAAACTGACAATCACACCAGCTCAAAAGGTTTGGTTCTTTTAAGTCTGCGAACTAAATTCGTGATGCTTAGGAGCTGAGTTGCCTCAATGTTTACATGTTGGCGGAGCCTTTCTTCGTATCTCCGTGCTTTTTCCTGGATTTCATTTAAGATGAGGTTCATTTTAAGGTCCTTATGAAGGTCATTGTTCCTGACATACCAAGGTGCATCAACGATGTTCCTTAATACCATATTCTGAAATCTTTGGATGATATTTACGTTGCTCTGTTTGGTACAACCCCAAAGCTGAATACCATAAGTCCAAATCGGTTTCAATATTTGCTTATAAAGTAGAAGCTTGTTGTATGTTGATAAAGAAGAGTTCCTTCCCATCAGCCAATACATTTTTCTGTATTTAAGTCTTAATTCTTCATTTTTCTTCTTGACGTGTGCTTTCCATCGTAGTTTAGCATCCAGGGTCATGCCGAGATACTTAGCTGTGTTCGCATGCGGTATTATTTCCCGATTTATGGTAATCGGAATATGTTCGATTCGTCTGTTTGTAAAGTTGATGTGAACTGATTTAGCTTCATTTAGTTTTATTCTCCATCTTTTTGTCCATTTATATATTTGAGTTATAGCTGATTGTAACTTCTGTGTTGATTCTTCGTTGCTTTTTCCAACAGCTAAGATCGCCGTATCATCTGCAAAAGTTGCCACTGTGTTGTTTTCTAATGTAGGAAGATCATAAGTATATAGTAGGTATAAAACCGGCCCTAATACACTGCCCTGTGGAACTCCTGCATTGATTTCTTTCAATTCAGAAAATGTATCATCTAACTTAATCCTGAAGAACCTATCTTTCAAGTATGATTCTAGTATCTTAGCAAATTGCATTGGTAGAAGATTCCTTAACTTGTGGTTAAGTCCTTCATGCCACACTCTATCAAACGCTTGTGCAACGTCTAGAAATACTGTTGAACAGACTTTTTTCTCCTCTAATGCTTTCTCAATTATACTGGTTATTCTGTGTACTTGATCAATTGTTGAGTGTTGGTTGCGAAAACCGAACAGATGATTTGGGATCAAGTTTTTACTCTCGATTATCGGATTTAATCTTTTTACCAGAAGCTTCTCAAAGAGTTTGGACATGACTGGCAATAGCGAAATTGACCTATAAGACGATGTTATGTGCGGTGGCTTCCCAGGTTTTGGGATCATAATTACTTCTGCAATTTTCCATAAGCTTGGTACACATTTGATTCTAAATGCTGCATTTATAAGATTGGTGAGTTTCACCAGAGCTTTCCTTGGCAGTTCTTTTAAGATTTCTGCAGTAATAAGATCGTACCCAGGAGCTTTTTTCGTATTCATATTAGCTTTTATCTTACGCATGACTTCTTTTGGTGTTGTCGGTAGGATTTCTTTACTTTCTTGCACAGCTTGTTCAGTTACTATCTCGGCTTGCAACGTTTGGTCTTCATGTGGCTGGAATATTTTTTCGAGGTGTTCGGCAAATTCTCGAGCTTTGTCTTCATTATTTCTAGCCCATTTCTCACCTGCTATTTTTATTGGGGGAATCTGCATTATTGGTCTTTTGATTCTTTTGGTTGCTTTCCAAAGAGAATAATCAGTACTGTTATCATTAAATAAATTAATTTTCTTAAATAGTTGCTGATTGATTCATCTTTCAATTCTTTGATCTCTCTTCTTAATTGTTGAGTGAGATTGTTCAAATGAGTTTTATCTTGGGGGGCCCTTGTTTGTTGCCATACTCTTCTCGCTCTTCTTTTTTCTGCGAAGAGTTCCCTAATTTCTATAGGGTAGTTGTTTCCCTTGATTTTCGTTTTAATTTCAGGAGTATTTTCCCAAGCTGATTGCTGTATATCTTTTACAAATTTGTGAACTTCTTTGTCTAATTGTTCTTCAGTCTTTAACGGAACCATTAAGTTAATTTTTTGTTCTAGCGATAGTCTAAAGCATGCCCAATTAGTGTGATTATTTACTAGGAATGGGTTTCTTTTTTTCTGAATGGTTTATTTACTTAACGTTAGAAGTATTGGTGAATGATCAGAGTTTAAGTCGTGGCTTTCATCTACTTGTACATAACTTACAGATATGTTCTTTATTATAAAGAAATCAATCAGATCTGGTACTTTGTTTGGATCAGTTGGCCAGTAGGTTGGTTTTCCAGTTGAGAGGGCTTCACAACTGTATTTTCTGATAGCTGTTAGGAGTTCTTTACCCTTAGTCGTTGTTAATCTGGATCCCCAGTGGACATTTTTTGCATTAAAGTCTCCTCCAAGTACAAATCGTTTTCCTAATTTACTGAGGAACTCGAGATAATCTTTTTCTTTCATTGAGTGCTTCGGTGGGCAGTAAATACTATCAATACAAATAGAACTACTTTTGGATTTGACAATAACAGCACTTGCTTGTATTTCTTCCGTTTCATATTTTAACTCCTCATAGTGATGAATACTATTTCTAATTATAACAGCACTACCTCCTTTAGCAGTGTTTCCAGGGTGAATAGTGTGATATATTTGATAATTTTTAAATTTAATGTTTGATTGTCTAGTGAAGTGTGTTTCCGTGATGAGACATACATCGATTTTTTCTGTGTCCAGGACCACTTGCAGTTCTTGTTGATGTTGCATCAGTCCATTGGCATTCCAACATAAGATTCTAAGATCTTTGGCCATTTTTCTGTTTAGGGATGGCTCCCTTAGTGCTGTACTCTAGTTTCTGTAATCGCTCATCAAATGTATTTAGTCTGCTTAAAATTAATTTAAGTGTTTGACTTATATCGTCATTTTGAGCAGTTTTTCCTGGATTTCCGTTGCTCATCATTACTTGAGCATAAGTCATTTTACCAAATTGTCCTTGAGTAGTTCCCGACACTCTACGATTTACTTCGGGTCAGTTCATCTTAACCGCTTGTTTCCTGAATGAACTTGGATTTTTAGCAATCACGTTCTTATTTTTAATATTTTGCAGTTCAATAGCAACGCTGCATCCTCTGTAGTTAGCCGGATGGTTTTCTCCACAGTGAACGCATTTAGGTTGAACATTTTGGGCTTTTACACAATCTTTGGTATGATGTTTACCTAAACATTTGACACACCTAGGTTCCCTGTTGCAATATTTTTGTGTATGTCCATAGGCTTGACATTGTTTACATTGTGGTATAAGCTTAGATCTTCTTAGAGGCTGAATAACCACTTTGCACCCCAAGATGTACTTAATTTGATAAATTTTTTCGATATCTTCATCAGTATCGAAGGTCAACATAAACATGTTGAGAGGTACTTTGCCTCTCCGTTTTAGCTTAATCGATGCTTCAGTTGCCTTAAATCCTTTTGCTTTCAGGTCATCAATTATTTTATCTGGTTTACACGTAGAGTGTAAGTTTTTAGCCATGACCCTAATTGGTCTGGTTTGTTTATCTTCAAACGTGTGGCAAGCACGTTTTTCTTCATTTAATATTTTTGTCATTTTTCTGTATGTTTCAGCATCTTCTAAGTTTATTTTGATGGTGTTTCCATTCATCACCTTTGCATTAAACTTATCAGTAGCAGTTATTGTTTTAATTTTCTCATAGAGTACATCGTAGTCTTTGACTTCATCTATTACTATTGGTGGTGGTGGAGGTATTTTTTTTTGGTTGGTTCTGGATAATATTTGGAACATTATCCTTTAATTGAGGTGGGGAGGGCGTATTATTTCGTCTCCTTTTTTTCTCCCACCTTTAACTCTAATCCACTCAGTTTCTCGAGCTAGTTCTTCTTCATCCGTATGATACTCTTGTGGAGTTGTATTCTGGTTAGGAGTAGAACCGATGTCCTCCTTTGGCTTAAGAGCTTTAACTTCGTTTTCAAGCGTCTTCATACGCTCCTGCATCCATGCAATTGTAATATTCAGTTGCTTATTTATATTGTTGGCTTCAACTTATGCATTATTAGCTTTACACAATTCATTGTGAAGCTTTTCTTCGTTTGTAGAACGAGTGATGTGGCTGCTGGCCCCAATGGAGGGACTACCGCCTCTTATCGGAGAATACGCGACTTTGTTACTCCTCTAGAAGGGATGTGAATTATCCTTTTCTGTTTCACTCAAATGAGTTTGTTTATTCACCAACATGTCTTGGGATTGGTTAAAATAATTGTAGTATAGCAATGGCTGGTCTCCCCCAGAATCCATGAGACCAACCTTCGAAGAGGGTGGATTTACCTGAGTAACAGGTGTACCACCTGGGGTATTAGTTTCCTTATTTGTTCCGCTCATTGCCTATGCTTAGTAAAGACAATTAAAACAGTTTTAGATGGATTGACAAGTAAACCCTTGTCAACGCATCACTCCTCCACAATAACTAAAGCATGTTGCATCGACTCAGATAACATATTAAATGTTTGGCAGCAACAGTAATAACAGGATCGTCAGAAACCACAGCAGAGGCGAGAGTACACCTCCGTGAGGACAAACTTGACTGGAACTTGAAAACTGTCCATGTGCGTTAGCATCACAACCGATTTCAAGCGGAATATTTTTATTCTTACACCATCTTACGAGTCTACTTAGTTCTTCAGAAGGAGGAGGATGCCCAAAATCATACGAAAGATATACTGAAGCTGTAACCACACATTTTCACATATAAAAAACATAACAGTCAATCAAATCCTCGCTATTTGTATAGTTTCACTTAATTACTTGTGTTAGTGTCTCGGTTAAACAAATCTTAGAGCTGCGCCCTAAACGCCCTATCTATGACAGGCTGTATAAAACTGGTTGGGTACCCTATCCCAAAATTATTTTTCCAGAAAGAAAATCTCATTTTCAAAATCCCAACTTTAAAATCCTAAATAGTAAAATCCCAAAGGGCGAAATCCCAAACAGTAAAACCCCAATTTTTTAGACCAACTTTTTTTAAAACAAGTGCAGCGCCGCATTTGTTTTAATTAAAATTAGTCTGAAAATTGTGATTTTACGTTTGTTGCTTGTAACGTTTCATTCTATTGCAGCCAGGTGGGGAGTTTAACTGGGGCGGTACATCTTTCAAATAATAAAAAGTGTTATAGATGCTATGCATTTATATTAATAAAAACTAAACATGCAAATTTGTTGTGAATTAATTTATTTAAATTATTATAAATTTTTATTTTTATTTTTCACCACCATTTTGGTACTACAAAAGTGTGGTTGACGGCCAACACCAAGAGCGACGTGTTGCCGCGTTGAAATCCGAGACGAGACTATTTTATGTAATTTTATTTTGTATTGTCATTTTTTGTTGTGTTTTGTTTTGTGTCGCGCGGTTGGTATACAAAATAAAATGTAGAATGGGCGCGTTGTTTTGACGTGTGGCGGTGAACGCATGTACAAACGCGTGACCGCCACAGTGTGTACGAAGGTCAGCTCAGTGCTAACCAAAACCACACATTGAGATAAAAGCGACGTCGCTATGAACGTTTGGCCACCACAAGACAGTTATCCCTTTGGTAAATTTTCTCACACCTCTTGCTAAGGGAACTAACATTTATTTTGAAGATTAATATATATTCGAGCCCCCTTTATAGGATTCCACGGTACAGGGCTAGAAAAATCCAAATTAATTGTCAGAAAACTGAAAGTGGTCTATTAAAAGAAATATCAAAACTCGGTCGATATACAAAAAATTAATCATCTAAAATATTCAACTCACAGTATTCATCCGTGGATTTAATGGGAGCGTAGTGACATCCCCAAAAAATAAATGCCATGGATACAAAATCCCAAATGAAAAATAATTCCACAATCACCGACCAACCAGCGCAGCGGTTAAAGCTGCGGCGGGATGCAAAAGGGATTTTTCATCATCTGATTACGATTGGCGATGAAGATGAGCACCTCTACGACCCCCTGTTTAGAGTGCGGAATCCATGGGCCGACCCACCTTTCGTGTCAGCACTTGTAACACTATCCCTTTAAGAGGATAACGTTGACAAAAAAAAATGTTTAGTATTTTTGGGATTTTGTGCGATTCCAGGATACGCCCTTGTTCTGCCGCTAGCTCGAACGGAGAGGTATATTGTCGTGGGAGATTGCATCCTGGCACTCTTATATCACACTAACTGGCATGAAACGAAAACGGACACTCAAGTTCACATCAACTCACCTCAAATCGGTCACTCCATATCCAAACTATTTTAGCCACTCATAATGATAAATAATTTGTGCTTCAATAAATTTAAATTTAACAAGATTTTACACATTTATTTATAATAATGATCTTATCAAGTTTGAGGGAAAAAAAAAAATAAATTACAAATTATTACTTATTTACAACTATAAGAAGAAAAAAAAAATACAAAAAAAATACGTTAATAATAATTAATAACTTAGCAATTACAATCTTTTTCAATAATTACGTTCTGTTACCAGCCAGTGACAGTTAATTAATATTCTTAAGTTTGCTGTTTTAATAAAAATGTTTTCCAACCGGAAATCTATCAATACAAAAAAAAAAAACAATATAGTGCTACCTGACAGTAATCGAAGACGAAGAAAGCGCTTCCCACGATCTCGACACAGCCGGTTTCCTCCTAAACAGAAACGTCTCAAATGAAAGAAACAAAATGATATTATTTAGCTGCTAAAAAAACGAAAAAAAACAATTGACGTTGAATTATAATGCCATAAATGTACTAATTATTAATTGGAAACAAACTGGCAAGATCAAGAAAATTAATAGTATAAGTAATTATAATATTTAACTACAATTTCATAACACCAAAAAAAAACAAAATAATAAAGGCAAAATCAAAATAAGATTAGAATAACACTTATCTATTATACGCGTGCATGATGACAACCACTTGTTATACAAAACCTCCAAACTCTCCAAAAAAAACGCTTGTCAACTGTCAACCGTTATGCACTGTGAGCAAAGTAGTACCGCCAGCTCTTTGCAACGATACCAAGCCGAAGAATAAAAGTAACACAGCTTCTAACGTGGTCGCCTTCAATCAAGCCAATAGGATCCACTTCTGGCGTGCACCCTCACCAGTATATTCATGGGCCATATCACCGTCCAAATTGATTAACTAATTGAAACCCAGTTGAGCACCACTAACTGTAAACCACTACGCAATTATATTTCTCGAAACCTCAAAGTTTGCAGTAATTAATAGTGGTTATATTTTATTTATATGCATAATGCTTGTTACACAACGGCGAGTATTCATAAACTACTCAACCCACACAGTCACCAATTCGAAAGTTTAATGTACTATTAGGCTACTCATTTGAGATACATTAACAACAAACACTAAAGACGGTTTATGAAGTAAATACTGGTACAAAAAAAAATATCACTCCATCGGTACATCATATAATTAAATTTTGCAATTAAATTGCTTTAATTTTGAATACTTAGTGTCACAAATTTATAATATTTCACTCAAAAAGAAAAAAAAACGAACATTGTATAACCCATATACTTTAGGCTAGGTATTTTCCATTTGAAATTGCAATACACCAAAATTACAAATTGTTCGCAATTGCACTTAACAAGTTTTACAAGATATTTTTCACTCTTTATATATTTTTTTTCTTTTATATATCACATATATTTAATTTTAGTTATTTCATGTTTGAAATCGTAATACTTAATGTTTTTCAAATCCTCCTAGCGGGGATAATAACAGTAGAAACATCTCGTAAGTTTTTATTCTCCGCAAAAAAAAATTCAAATGCTTGATGAATTTATGATCCATTGCATAGAGTCTGGGTGTATAGGTTATATCAATTCATTAATGAAAATAAATCAATTCCTCGATCGGGGCGGTGCGTGTAATACTAACATACAATTGTACATTTGTGGTATATCTATTTCGTGCAATGTACATTTTGGTAATAAAAAAAAATATTTTTTTTTTGTTGTTGTTTTTTCTTTCAAACAATGAACAATAGTTCAACCACAATACTTCATTGTAAGCCTAAAATCACACCTCTCATCTTTTGATCTTTGACCTTTTGACCTTTGGCCTTTAACCTTAGGCCTTTGAACTTTGGCCTGATGACGTAATCGACTTTGATGATGACGGTCACTTGAATATTTCTTGTTAATTTTCGCAACATTTTTTATGGGCTATAAAAAACGCTTTTTATAAAGAACACGCCGTTTATTAATTAAAAACTTCTAGTCTCGTTTTGGTCAAAATTATCTGATTTCGAGAGTGAAGAAATTACACTATACGAGCGCAAATTGTAATATTGGGAAGTTAAAAATCATTCAAAATCCGAAAACTCCAAAGGCTGTCTTAATTTCCAAAAAAAAAAAAAAAACTCCCAATTGATTCGTTTTCTACAGACAAATGCGCTTCTTAATGAGAGAAACAAGAAATTGTTTTGCAATATTTCAATATTGCCGAAAGTATAAGTTAGTGCCCCAACATGAAATGCTTGCTGAATTTACATTACCTATTTTTAAATTCAACCTTTTGCAAACCAAATTTAATCTGTTACAAATCACATTGAACATTTTTGCAAAGCAGATTTAACCTTTTCTAAATAAAATTTTATTTGCAAAAGGTTGAATTTGTTTTGCAGGAGTTTGAATTTTGAAGTGAAAACTATTAAATTTGGAGTGTAAAACCTCTGTTTCAAATAAATGAACCCAGCAAACACTAAAATCATTATCGTTTGGTGTCGAAAGCTTTTATTTCTCAGGCAGCCAAGAAGAAATTGTTGGGCCTTTCTTAAGAAAATAGCTAATACCGACCGGAACTGGTTTACCTCTAAAAATTATACCGGTATATACTTTTTCTTCAAATTGTCTTAAAAATCTCCCGTTTTGTTAAGTTAAGCATAATCTGAGTCATTATATTGTTAATCTTGACTGTGAATTAATATTCGAGTGCTTGCTAAATAATAGTGGGTACCCAACAACTATTAGTTTCCAAAAACTGTGCCCCTCATAGCTATATCACTGATGATAAAAGTTAAAACAAATTGTGGTCTTCCAGGACAAATTTTATACCAAATTCACACATCTATGGAAATTGTGTTTAAATCTTTTAATTTTCACAAACTTAATTAAGGGAATGCGAAAGTCATTAAAAAGTTCGGGAACGATATCATATAATGTAAATTGCGATTACTTTGAAGGGCTCTGTCCATTGTTAACGGAAAATTCTGAATCATGTTTATGAATTCAAGAACTTTACACGCAAAATAATTTCTAATATCGACCCAAACATCCTCCAGAAACGATCCCAGGAACGATCATTAATTTATTTTATTGTTTTATGTATCTTCTTAAATTAAAAAGTGCTTTAATTGAAAGGAAAGTAATTACCGGGCTCAAAAAGTAAAAGTCGGTAATGCAGATAGTGTCTTGGCTGTTTCAGCCGAAAGTTACAACCGGCTAACAGCCGAAAGTTTCATAAGAGGAGCATAAATCAAATTTTAAAATTTCTATAAATTCAAGCTTTACAGGGTCATTTCTGGAATATGGTTCAATAAAAGTACCTAGCCAATAGTTATCCCTAATAAATTATTAGGTCAAGTTTCATGTGGGGGAGCCCGTGAAAACTGGTTTGAAAAACTTGTTTTGGAGTAACTGTTAGTTAGACACACTAATTGAAATACTTTCCACACATGAAACTTTAAAGGTTGAATTTATAGAAAAATTTTACATTCTATACGGGCCTTTCATTCAAATGAATTTTCCCGTACTATCCACATGAAACTTGATCTGCTAATCTTTCTAGGTATAACTATTAGCTAGGCACTCCTATTTAACCAAATTCCAGATATGATACTTTAAGAGTTGAATTTATATAAACTGTTACATGCTATATTTGGCTCTTCTCTGAAACTTACCGTATAATTCAGGGTTGTGCCATAATGTAAATAGATTAGCCTATGTAATTTATGTGGACTACGTAATCTATGTATTTCTTTTACTGATCATTTTAGTTTTGCAAATTAAACCAAAACGAAATCAAGCCTGTTTCAAAGAGGGGAATGTACGAATCACCAATTAGAAAATACCCTTAAAACAGATTAATGTACAAGGAATTTACTTACGAAAGATATACTGAATGTGAAACGCAGTAAAAAAGTGTCAACCAAGCTATTGATGTAGGCGGTTCTTGAATAAAAATCCCAATTTAGACCAGACGGTGCACTTGTCGTGATTCCTATGAATGCTTCGTTAAAAATATTCAACATATTTAATGTTTTCATATGTTGAATATTTTTAAAGTGGCATTCGTAGGAATCACGATAAGTGTACCGTTTGATCTCAATTCGGGTTTTTAATCGAGTGGCGCCTACATCAACAAGCGATTTCTCAAAATTCGAATGTTTAAGTTTTTTGAGCACGGATAACATATTTTTATTGCGTTCTACATCCATTACATCTGTCGTAAGTAAATGCCCTGTATGGCTTTTGCAATTACTATGCCAAATTTTGACATCCCTAAATAGCATAGCGGTGACGTTGTCAAAAATAAGTGCGTAAATATTTTCCGCCTCCAATATTACATCCCATGTTCCTAAGAAAGCTTTAGATTGACCCTTTTTAGGAATCATTGACGCTACCAGTTTGCTGTTTTGTCGAAATGTTTTCCAACCGTCAATTACAAGTAATGAGCACTGCTGTGGTTCTGAAAACTTTAAAAGTACGTTTCAAATTTTCTAAGAAGTATTTTCAATTGGAACGGAGTACATACGAATAACATTAGTTACACTTTAGAAATAAATAATTGTTGCTATTGTCTATTAAAAAAAACTCACAATGTAGCAAATTTCACTAAAATTGTTTTTCGTTTTTGAGCCAATTTTAAATATTAAAAGAAAACAAACAAAACAATTGTTAAACTCTGTATACTGTTCGAGCTAAACAGTTTTTAACACGGTCTTCAGCACTTTCCACGAAACCACAGATATAACTATGGGTTAAGCTAAAGCTTTAATGGTGAATTAGTAAAATATGGTCATATACATTCAAATGCAATGCCATATGGATAAGCCAAATTTCAGTAGTGTAATAGTATAATTTTTAAATTCTGGTGGTCTTAACCTAAACTTTTAACAAAACAAAGGATTTGATAATATTCATTTTAAAGCTTATTGCACGATTAAAATTTGCCTTATCACACACTGCATAAATCCCGACTTCCTTTCAACTTTCTAGTCTAGACTGTAGAAATTGTCTTGCGGTATTATTTTTATATTTGGTTTGAGTCTAAGCCTTTGAAAGAATTGTAAATCCAGACTTCCACACATCGTTTGCGTCCGGCAAGCCTAAATAATTGCATAATTCGTCTTGAATCGTAATTTAATTCAGGCGGTCCTATTTTACATATTTAGCCAAACCAGATAAAAGTGCATTCTATAGAGTACCCTGAAAAAAAGTCGGAATTATCTTGCTTGATGCTTTTAATAAGTTTTACAAATATTTTAATCTTCCCATCTTTAAAAAAAAGCTTTGTGTTGAAGTAATTTAGTTCGCAAATTAAGAATAGCTTAGAGAAAATGCTTTAGATATGAAAAAGTCACCCATCTGTGAAATACAAAATGAAATAGCGGAGTACAGGAGTACGGACTAAGCAATATTTTTACAAATACTCTGTGGTGATCATCACTTACCGACAATTCAATAAAATTACAACACATGAAAGCCGTGAGAAGTCGTACCAACCGAGCGAAGAAAAAAAGAATTGATGAATGTTCGCAGTATACACTTGAAGTAAAAATTATCAAATGGCCGGTCCCTGGGGTCGGCCATATAAATAACAAACAATATTTTCATAATTTTTACAATGGATATTCGAGAAAAATCATTTGACATAGGGACTTTTGATTTTTGTGGAACAAATTTCGTCGGTGGAAAATCGTACAACGTTTGATGCAAATATTGCTTGTTATTTATATGGCCGACCTCACAGACCGGCCATTTTATAATTTTTACATCATGTGCATGGTTTCTTTATTGAACAAAAATCGTCATTGAATTGTATTATAATCTATTAGATAATTGCTTTCTTTACCCTACATACGAGTATATACAGCCGTAAAATCACTTCATGGAAATACCGGTTTTTAATTTTTAATTTTATATGAAATAAATTTCGGCTGAAATATGTCGGCTGGTAAGTTTCGGCTAAGTTAGTTAAGACACTACGTGTACTTTTACTTTTGGCTAAAAACTTTCGGCTAACTTTAATATATATGTACACATACATACCTTGCTCCCCTATGCTGAATTATATTGAAAAGGTTTTTTTCGAAGACTAAGTTCAGCGGTGGGATGTTGTAGCATCACTTTTGATTCGAATTCGATAGAGTTTATGTCTCTTGTTTCAAGAATAAAATTCTACTCTATTTCATTTTTCATTTTTGCTTTTTTTTTACTGAAATAGCAGCTTGCTCGAATCAAACAATATTCTATTTCTAATTATATTCATGATTCTTTATCACTCAAATTTTTGTTTAGTGATGGTTTATCGATGTGAAGGAAAGGAAAAGTACGCAACAAAAAGGGAACGCAATAGAAAAAGCATAATCAAAAAGCGAAATAGTTTACAATTTTATTCTTGAAACAAAAGACATAAACTCTATCGAATTCGAATCGAAAGTGATGTTACAACATCCCAGCGCAATAAATTTGCGGGCAGATCCATCAATAACTTATTCGTCTACTTATTTATTTGTCTATAAAACTACCATTGGCTGGTGCAAGGCAAAGAGAATTCGATTAAATAATATTGTTATGTTTTTGTCTTGTTAATCATCATTTTTAATTTTTATTTTGCACTAAAACACTTTTTAAATCACTTTTTAATTCCTTTTTAATCTTCGTACTATCGCTTACCAAATACTAATAATAATCTTACAAGTTTACACTATCGAGTTCCAAATTCGAATAATCCAATTCGACTCGTTCGCCTTTTTTTATACACAAAACTAAACTTCTAGAAAGTTCATTACTTTTCCGGTAAGAATAGTGTAGAAACATTTAGAACATTTTTATCATGTACAACATTGAGCTATTAATTTAACCTGTTCTATTACAATCCAGGTGTCACCGTCACAATATGTAATAATATTAGTACGTTTTTGCCTTGTCAATCAATACCGGATTGTGAATAATACAAAATCAATTCAATTTATCACCAACGAATTTATTTATTTAGCACATGAATTATTACAACACAATTTCAATACAATTTATTAATAAAAATTCACAAAATCACTTTATATAAATTATTCTCAATTTTTACTGTATACTTATAATTTTTATTTCCACTAAAACAATTATTAAATCACTTTCTATTTCCTTTTTAATCTTCGCACTGACGCTTACCAAATACTATTAATAATCTTACAAGTTTACACTGTTGCGTTCCAAATTCTAATATGTAATCTAATTTGATTTCGTTCGCCTTTTTATATATACATACAAACCAAACTTCTAGAAAGCTCTTGACTTTTCCAGTACTAATAGTGTAGAAACATTTAGAACTGTTTTATCCTGGAAAATTTGATTTTAGTACAGTAAAACATTGAGCTATTAATTTAACTTATTCTATCACAACCTAGGTGTCACCGTCACAATATAATTATTATGACGGTGACACCTAGTGTGTAATAGAAGAAGTTAAATGAATAGCTCAATGTTTAACCGTATTAAAATGGAATTTTCCATGATAAAATTATTACGTAATGTTTCTACACTATTCTAACTGGAAAAGTCATGAACTTTCGAAAAGTTTGGTTTATACATATATATAAAAAGGCGAAGGATATCGAATTGGATTAGTAGTATTTGGTAAGCGATAGAGTAAAGATTAAAAAGGAATTAAAAAGTGATTTAAACAGTGTTTTAGTGCGAAATAAAAATTATAAGTGTACAGTAAAATTTGAGAATAATTTATATAAAGTGAATTTGTGAATTTTTATTAATAAACTGTGTTATAATAATTCTTGTGTTTACTAAATAAATGCGTTGGTGATAAATTAAATTGATTTTGTATTATTCACAATCCAGTGATACGAACCTTAATTGACAAGGCAAAAACGTAACAAGAATATATTGTGACGGTTACATTCAGGGTGTAACAGAATTAGTTAAATTAATAGCTCAATGTTTTACTGTACTAAAATGTAATTTTCCATGATAAAACACTTCTTAATGTTTCTAGACTATTCTTACTGGAAAAGTCATGAAATTTCTAGATGTTTGTTTTAAATATATAAAAAGGCGAACGAAGTCGAATTGGAATCATTAGTATTTGATAAGCGATAGTGTGAAGATTAAAAAGGAATTAAAAATGAATTTCAAAAGTAAATGTTGATTTGTAAACATTTGAATTTGCTTTAAAATATAAAGAATTTGATTCAAATGAAGATGAATTTGAACTAAATGAAGATGTATTTATTTTTGAAAAAGTTGAATTTGTGCTGAAAAAGATTGAATTTTTCTTGGAAAAAAGTTGAACTTGTTTTGGAGGAGTTGCAGGAGGATTTAAATTACTCTACTATAAAATTTACTCCACAATAATGGTAATTAAGCATTAAGTATCCTTGAAGCAAAGACCACTGGATTTTAAATCAATTATTACTTTAATTTAAAAAAAAAAAAAAAAAAAAACATATTTGAAGAACTTAAATTTTATGTACAAACTTAAGACAGTCGAGAAAGTAAAAAATATAAAATTTGCAACAACAAAAACCTTATTTGCTTTGTTTAATTAAAAAAATTATTAACAGACAAAAACAGAAATCTTAAGATTCTCTAGAAACATGAAATATTCAAATGAATTTATTTCAATTGTTTTTCGTTTAAGTCTAACCACCTCTGCTGAAGATTCATACCATAGGATGGAACGATATAAATTGACTTAAAACTCTGAATTATTATTGTATTATTATGGTTTCCCTCCTAAACAATTCAGATGTAATTTATTTATTTTTAATTTTTATTTTAACAGTATAGCAAATGTTGAAAAGGAAATTTCTTTATAACCTCCATTTGAATAAATAAAAGAAGAGTTGAAAAACAAATGCCTTGAGGTCTGCTTATATACCACAGTCTTCTTTTGCATACATTTTTACAGAGAATGGATGCTTCTTTAGTTTAAGGGTTAGTTTATGTTGATATTTGTTGTTTACCATTTTCCATTGTTGCTATTCTACGGGCAAGTTTGCTACGCTTTTGTGCTGAAGAGAATATCATGTTTCTTCTTAATGTTATGCAAATAATACTTCATTGTAAATTTATTTGTGAAAGTTTTTTTAAGAAAGAGCAAGGATCTAATTTGAGCCAAATTATATTATTTTGGTTGTTATATTTTATTTACTTTTTGGTTATTAGATATTTTAATTAAGTTTTGCTTAGAAAATTTAATTATCCAAAAGGCTTTGATATAAACTTTGAAGCTCAGTCTTAGCAAAAATTAAAATATAGCATTGAGTTGGGCTGCGATGAAAAAGTAACTTTACATTTTTTGTTCGATCCACTGATTTCAATAAATTTGAATTTTTTTTTCCTCTTTTATTCTCTCCTGTAAATTGTGGCCGCTCTTCTTAACATAAAATTCCATTCCTCTCAAAGTCTGTTCATAGTATTGAATTTGACAATAAAGAATTTTTTATACGTAGTTTTGTAGGTATTTTGATTATGAATAAAATTAAATTAAATTTTCAAGTCGATTGGATGAAGAAAGAAATAGTGAACCAATAGTATTTGTTTTTGTAGAGGTCCCTCAACAAAACAGATCATTCAGCAAAACATAAACAAAAAGTGATTCAACATTGTAAGGTGTTAAAGCCCTACATCAAACATCAAAAACTCCACGAACTCCACCAGGTAGTCCGCTTCAAATGTCACAAAAGGATCTAGATTTAACAGAAACCATGTCATCTGAACAATAAATTATTCTCCGATGTCGCCAAAATAAATAATTTCGTTAACTCCGCAACTAATTTCATAATCGGTACAACCTAAAGGGTCGAGTGATCCAACTATGTTCACGTCATCCATATCTATTAGGTGTACAAGTAGAAACTCGGTTTTTTTTGGTCAAATTCAACTTTTTTGAAAAGATACTTGTTTCAAAGATTAATAATCGATATATTAGCCATTACTTACTATGATCTTTTCCATTTATCGAGTAGATGATATAAGGTAACGGAGAAACTAAACAATAACATCAAGTTAAAGACGGAGAGTGATTTAGATCAATCAGTGGAACATCTCAATGAATGTATTCAATCAGCAGGTTGGAGATCTACTCCTCTACAAAATGAGAAAGAAAAGAATGGGGAATGTACGAATGTTGTCATGAAAATGATTAAGGAGAGAAGAAAGTTAAGACAGCAATGGCAAAGATATCGACTAGCGCGAGATAAATTTAAACTAAACAAAGCGGTCAAACAGTTAAAAGAACTATTTTTCAATGAAAAATACCAAACAATACAAGAATATTTGTCACGACTCTCAACAAAAGAAAACACAGATTATTTACTGTGGAACTCGACTAAGAAGCGGAAACAACCAAAATAGCGTATTCCACCGATATGTAAAAGTAACAGCCACTGGGCGAGAAATAATGAAGAAAAGACTGATTTATTTGCACACCAATTTGAAAGGGTGTTTCAACTATTTCCATCAGAAAATATAGACGACGAGAATAACAATATTCAAAACTACTTGGAACCACCATTGCAAATGAATCTTACTATCACGAAGATTTCTTTGGAATAGTTACCAGATAAGGGTAGTCGATTTACAAGCGATATTTTTGCCAAATGATTTCTACAGAATATTGTCATCATATCTACTGGACAGATATTTTATAATAAAACATCAGGATACGAGTACGTAGGCAAATGTAGCTCAATTAAATCTGGTGTTCCACAGGGCACCTTGCTTGGTCCGATATTATTTCTGCTATATACCGCAGATATACCTACAATTACTGTTGTAAAATTTCCGATATTTTTAAATTTAGTAAGGTTACCGGTAATATTACCGGAAACATGGGTAAAATAGGTAACACACTTCTTATTCAATATTTTAATTCCAATTTGTACCAAACAACAATAGTACTATTTTGACGACTGGATACAAGTAGTAAGATTTTTAAATAAAACACAAACGGCTCTTCAAAGTAATCTCCTTCGGATACAATACTCTTATACCAACGTTTTTTCCTGTGTTCGAAACAGTTGTTAAAGTTTATTGAACGTTAAAGTGTGAAAATTAAACTCTTTAACTCTAATTCGTCGACGCATTTATCATCCTCAGCCTCACCAACATCCCTAACCGAAATTCTTACTTTCCTCCAAGTCATCCTCTTCTTCAAGCGAATATGATTATGCAGCTTCATCCATTAATAATAATTTGTATTTGGTTCAGCAGGAATAATTCCATCTTCGTTATGCACACTTCCTACGTTCGATCTCGACAGGTTTAAGTTGAGCAAAATGTACGCTAGTTTTCCTGCACGATCAAAAGTCAATGAATCTCGTGTTGAGCTATATGTATAAAACCATAGGTACTGAATGTGCTTTCCATTGCAGCTCTCGATGTAGGCATGCTCAAAATTTCAACCGCCAAGCACTTTAAGATGAAGTAGAACACACTACCGCCGACCAAATTTCATCAGATAGCTGCTCACTTGTAACCACAAACGGTCGTGAAAAAAGTTCACTTCGAACATTTTAATGCGCCAAAGACTCATATATTTTATTGCCCTTCTATTTTTTGTCCTTATATTTTATGTGAAGTTCTGCGACATTAAAAATAAATTCAGTCGCTTCAAGCTTCCGTGATTCCGAAAAACTCTTTCCTCGAATAGCTGGATCAAGCAAATTTGAGAATACTTATAAGTTCTTCGTAATTGGCGCAATTATTTTGTTCAAAGTTTGTTTTATATTAACAAAACACTACAGCACTTTAGACAAAACAGCAAACTCTCAAAAAATATGGCCATTTATCAATCGGAGATAGTAAACAGTGAACAATTTCGAATAGGAGATGGTAGATGCCTTCATAACTGACTTCACTTTGTCTTCGATAGCCAGCGCCTTCAGGGCATACCTGATGTAGCATGAATGTAGATCGAATGTAGCATGAAAAATGTGCGAGTTTTTTCATTTACGAAACCATCCATCATTTCCGGTTTTCATCGACTAAGACGTTGCAGCCACTTTTCTATAGTTAAAATAGTGATTGGTATTTTTTCCAGACAGAGCGATGGCGCATATTCAGGGTCAGATTCCAGCTCTATTATGTATTTGCCAAATGAATATATCAATGAAACAGGAAAAAGGTGTAGATTATCATATTTTTCAGCTAAAATTTGGTGTAGTTGTTTAATAATACATAAGGAAGTATATAATAAAGTGGTGTTACATCTCTTTTTGCATTTAGACTAGTTGAGTTGTTTGGAAAAAAATATTTTCAATTTATGTTACCGATATTACCACGGTAATACCACTTCGGGTAACATTACCTAGAATTACCTATTTTACCGGTAATATTACCACCGAGAATATTACCGTTTATATTACTACCTACAAGAAATCAAGTAACTTTTGCAATATTTCAGACGACACGGCAGTATCCTCATCATATGAAAACCCCAATAAAGCCACAGAAGTTTTGGAGGAGAACATTAACAGTATTCTAGTATGGATCAAAAAATGGCAAATTAAAGTTAATAATGCTAAATTCAATTATGTAACCTTTACAATGTGAAGATGTACGTGTCCACCAATACCAATGAACCAGGATATACCTCAAACTGATGAAGTAAAATATTTAGGTATTCACCTCGACAAACGACTAATATGGTGTAAACAAAAATGAAAAAATTGGGTCTATCCAATTCCTCGGACGAAACTTTTCCCATGAAGCATCCATTAAAGATCACCAAACCAACCATTTAAATTTCAATAACATTTTTCGTTGTTTTGGGCAGGCAAGGTCCTTAAAGGGTGTAACGGCTTTTCTTAAATTTGGAAACCTCTTCCTCAATATCACAATTGGTTACGACAATATAAATCTTCTACACATTACTTCCCAGACTCACAATTAATGTTAGATTAATTGTGAGTCGCATTCGCAATTTTTCATCTCCAACCTATAACAATTAGATTCAGTTATACGTCTCTAGTGTACTGTTGAAAAGTTGAAAATCCCTAATAATTTAAATTACTCCATTCAGAGAGCATCCATAATGTTCCAATTTTTTTTTCTGAAAATTTGTGCCGTTTATTCAGATCAGAATATTATGTGAGGAAAGTGAGAACTAGCAGACATAATTCTTTACTCAGAGCTTCCGTCTGTACGCAGCATCGCCGTGGACCATTCGAGAATACAAAATAATAAAACACAAAAAATACAAAATCAAATTTAACGTTAGTTATCTTTTGTTGCCGTACCGTATCCCAGCGCCTTTCTCCTAAACTTGCTCCACCCTAATCGCGTGATGTTATTTTAAAGGCGTCTCGTAGTAATTTGCTATTAAGATTTATATATGACCTTTAAAACCTATAGAACTTTTTACTCAGAAGCAATTCACAAATAATGCGTCGTTCAATATGTCGTGGACATTTCAGTCATTAGAATGTCATAAAATGTCAATAAATCGTCACAGAAATGGGAATGCCTTGCTAGATTTAACCTTTCCGCGTGAAGTGCCGTACACGTGTACGTCATGCGTAAAATCATCTTTACTGCGGAGTGCCGTACACGTGTACATCATTACAAAATAAGAACTTTAACAAGACACCGTGAATTATTTTAGATGCTATTTGTATAAAGTACATTTAAAAGTTTTCGTTTAATTTCCTCCTTCCGCAACTCACATAGTAATTGAAACTTTTAACTCCCACACGGAAGGGTTAAAAGCTTACTAGATATATTTTATTTTTAAATGTTGACGATACTATTTGCCACAAGCAAAGTATTTTAAGTAAATTTAGAAATTTAAATCCATATTACACAGTAATCTACCAGGTGTATGTATATGAAACCGGAATTTACCAATAAATGGCGCCACCTGTCAATTTACCTTGCGCCATTCCTTTTTTGACATCCGTCAACAACATCCAATTCATATCCATAGAAGTTTTATTCAATAACGCATGCTTTTTACGTGTTAAAAATGTCGAGTTTTGTACCTACATATTACGATTTGCGGATATCATTTATTTTTAAATGTTGACGATACTATTTGCCACAAGCAAAGTATTTTAAGTAAATTTAGAAATTTAAATCCATATTACACAGTAATCTACCAGGTGTATGTATATGAAACCGGAATTTACCAATAAATGGCGCCACCTGTCAATTTACCTTGCGCCATTGCTTTTTTGACATCCGTCAACAACATCCAATTCATATCCATAGAAGTTTTATTCAATAACGCATGCTTTTTACGTGTTAAAAATGTCGAGTTTTGTACCTACATATTACGATTTGCGGACATCATTGTTTTTTTTTTGTTATCATTTGAAGAAAACTGCTGCAGAATCACATCGAATGCTTGTCGAAGCTTACGGTGAGCATGCTCTTTGTAAATCACAATGCTACGTGATTTAATAAATTTAAAAGTGGTGATTTTGACGTGAGAAACGAACAACGTGGAAGATCACCAAAAAAAGTTTGAAGACAGTGAATTGCAAGCATTATTGGATAAGGATGACGCTAAAACAAAAAAACAACTCGCGGATCAATTGAATGTGTTACGAGAACGATCTTATAGGTCTTAGTTGTACTAGATACACCGAAAAAAACCTGAAACAATTTAAAATGATTAACGGTTACAAATAAATCTCAAAATGTTTGTGTCAAGGGAAAGAATACTACAAAGTAGAAAACATCTGACTATTGGCTGTTTCTTTAGAAAATAAAATCCAAAATAATTCAAATTAAATTTTTCTCAAGAATAATAAGCTTATGAAAGCAACAACCAATTTCTAATTACCCATAACGTGTTGAATATTCAAACTAAAAATTTCATCAAGCTTTTTGCATAAAAACCACATTTTTTTATGTCTGCGGTTATTGTTCACTGTAACTTATTCCGTGTCAGAAATTATTGTGCTTGTATATTCATTTTTCTGTTTTAATTATAGAATCTTTTTTCTTCATTGCTGTAGTCAAAAGATTATACCAGAAAACTTTAATAATTATTGGAAAAGTAAGAAAAAAAGCTTAATTAAGTTAAAGAAAAAAGAAATATTTTGCGTATAAAAGCAATAAATTAAAAATACCTTGAGAGTGTGAACGCGTCCTTTATAAAATTTTACGTTTCGCCAAAAGCACACAGACAATATTCGTTTAATTATGTAATTATTTTTCATTTATGGAAATATTGTGTACATAAACCGCTTAATTTAATTAAAAAAGTACCATTTGTAGTAAATTACTGTCATAGTGAAATTACGAGAAGAATTGAATTTAGGTTTATTCAATATAATCCTCTCTACTAGCTCCTAATCCTAAGTGAAATATTTTATAGTTTCTTACATACAAGTTAATTGAAGCAGTTTTGAATAGTTATTTAGCTTTGGAAAACAACCCTCTCACATAAACACAACCTGAAATCAATGAGAACTATACAATTAGAAAGAATCATTTTAGTGATATTAATACCCCCATTCCCATAGGTCATTTCATGTGTTGTGACTATAGTCGTATCACGTCACTTGAAAGTTGCTATTCTTGAAGGCAAACCAAATGACACGACTGCAACTTGAAATATATTAGGCAAATTAGAAATAAAATCGATTTACAAAATTCAAATGACATCTGTCGTATAAAGTGACTTTTGTCGTAACAAACGACTAAGAGAATCGCAAAATTGATGTGATGTGACTGTAGTCATGAAAAATGACGTGATACGACTATGAGAATTGGGGTGTAAAACTTCTTTAAATTTTCTTTGAGCACACTTACATTTCCTTGTTCGTGAACCTTATTTTGTGAATTTAGCACTTTGGAGAAAATTTTGTTAAGTTGACCTACCCTATTTGTAACATTCATTACTCACATTTTTTCAATTCCTCTGTGAAAAATTGACTGAGCTGACTTGAAGTTGGAAGAAGACAAAAAAAAATAATCTATCAGAGAGACAAAGATAAAGTATTTTGTTATTGTTTTTTTTATAAAAACATAACCAAGAATTATTAAAAAAAATATGAATTAGTGTTAATTTGAGTATTTTTACGATTCAAAATAATCTAAAAAATTAATTATTATTAATACTCATATCAGAATTATTTTTTCGAATATTTTCGATCACACATTAGACTTTACCATCAAAATTGCAAACTTTAAAATTGCCTTAGTGTTTTGACAGCAAACAAAAACATAACCTAGAATAACCGAGAATTATTAGAAAAATGAAGTACTAGTGTTAATTCGATTATTTTCACGTTTCAAAATAATCTAAAAATTTAACTATTATTAATACTCATATCAGAATTATTTTATTCAAATTATTTCCATCATAAAATACAAAATTGAAAAAAATCTTTCCCATAAAAATGCCAAACAATTAAAATTATCAGCGTGTGCGAGAAATATTTTTCATCGGTACACAATATTTATGTACATGTATTAGTTGGACTACCATAAAATGTTCTCGATTTGATACTTTTTTTAATTTCGACTTCAGTGCACTAACACAGTTTTGTAGTAAGACAACAGATTTGTTGTAAGTAAAAACTTGACTGACTCCGTTGTGTGTCTCGTTCACACAACCACCGATTTTATATTTTTATCTCAAGTTATTTTTACTGACAAACTTTGATTCATAGTGGAATTGAGGCATAAAGCTAAGTATCGTTAATTAATAGAAGACAAAATAATGGTATTGGCCAATGATTTTTTTTTATCGCTTGAACTATTTCCTATTTTCAATAATTTTTTTAAGGTCCATCAAATGATCACATCTCTAATTTTTATTGATAAGTGAGGCAACATCTATGTATTTAAGTTGACCTGTGTACACTTAATATTTTCAATAACAGATCATTTTTAAATTGGCAATAATGCGCCAATAGAGTCCTTAAATAGTTAGAAAAATATCTTAATTTTTTTCTGTAGTCGACAAACTTCCTAACAACTGAAATGCGCTTTGAATTTTCTCAGAAGTTTAAATGGCTACAGCCTTATTCACTCATACAGGGTGATTGGTTCAGGAACGGATCGGGATCAAAACTCTGGCTTTATCCAAAAATCATTTTAGAATCCCATTTTCAACGCACATGCCAAATTTAAATAAAATCGGCTGAGGAATAGCCAAGTTCCATTGTAGTTGGCCATATTCCAGAACTTCATCTAAAAATCGTTTTAAAATCCCACTTCTATCGCGCATGTTAAATTTCACTAAAATCGGTTAATAGCCAAGTTCCATCCTAGTTGGCCATATTTCAGAACTTCATTTCAATAAAATCGGTTAAGGAACGCAAGTTACATCCCAATTGGCCATATTCCAGAACTTTATCCAAAAATCATTTTATAATCTGATTTCCAACGCGCATGTCAAATTTCTCTAAAATCGGTTAAGGAATAGCCAAGTTCCATCCTAGTTGGCCATATTCCAGAAATTTATCTAAATATCGTTTATCGAACTTTCTTTATTTAATGATATTCAAAGAGCAATTCGTGTTTAACAAAAAATTTTGCTCCCTAATGTATTTTATTCAATTGCTCTGTAGAATGGGTTGGGAGCGATATTTGTAGCTTTTACGCTCTCTGTTTTAAGAGCAAAATTAAAAATAAAAATTGAAATCACTTTGAAAGAGCGAAATAATTTTTTTTTTGAAATTATCATTAGAGGGTAAGAACGTAAAAGCAAACTGAAAAAAAATTTTGTTGGGAGCAAGAGCGAAAATTTTTATAAACAGCTCTAAAAGAGCGATAAATTTAAACTCTGGTTTATAGTGACCAAACATCAATACAAACATTGCTACAAAATATCCAAAACAATGAAGTAAATTTGAAATTCGTATCGAATTTCAGACATGATTTTAAAATGATTTTCGAAAATCGTTGCTATAATAATAGCAATAGTTACGACTATTCGGGCCTAAATATCAATCGATATTTGCGGTTGCAAATCGATATTATCTGTTGCAATCAACATATTTTGTTTCAGTTAATTTGTATGTCGATTATCAGATGGTTGAGAGATTCTACATTTGTCAAAGAAAATTTCATGAAATACTATGGGTACGTCCGAAATGGAAAATACGCATTTAGCGAAGACACATTTCAAAAAACTATATGCGATGTACAGCCTTGGACAAAATTATAAAGCACCCCTCCCAAATTGCAGTATCTACAAAACGAATGAAGACAAAAATTAAAACTCAATATTTTTAGGAAATAATTTTTATATTTTATTAATTTTAGTATTTTGTAGGTCCTTCTTTGGCTTTGATGACAGCCAGGACTCTTTTATTCATCGACCGTACTAATTTTTCGCAGGTATTTCTCGATATATTTTTCCATTCCTCTGTCAGCGCACGTTTGAGGTCTTCCTTTGAAGTCATACTGCGATCCTTGATTTTTTTTTTTAAAATTGACCACAAATTTTCAATGGGATTTAGGTCTGTGACTGGGCGGGCCAGTCCATGACTCGAATTTGTTTTTTTCGAAACCAACTCATCGTAACGCGGGAAGTATGGCAGGGGACATTATCCTGTTGATAAATTATCGAAGAACTATCCGTTTCCCCAAAGATTTGCCGAATTGAGGCATTCAATGCAGCCTCGAGGACGGTAACATAGTTGGTACTGTTCATCGGACCCTCACAAAACAACAGTTTTCCCACCCCTGATGATGCCATACAACCCCACACCATCAGTTTACCCCCTCCATGCTTTACGGTAGGCACTATACAATCAGGATTGTATGCTTCCCCGACTCTTCTTCTTACGATGGTTGCGCCAGGAGTTCCAAAAATCTATAAGAATTCCATCAAATTTAACATAAATTTCTCTATTAATTCTTTTAAAATACATAGCACAATTTTTTATTTTTTTTTTGACTAATTATTTTTTAATATTTATTTTTTATATTTACCTCAAAAGTAGATTCATCTGACCAAACAACTCTCGCCCAATCCACGTCATTCCAATGTTTGTGTTCTCGAGCCCATCTCAAGCGACTTTTTATGTTGGTAAGTGAGAGCAAAGGTTTTTTTCTTGCTTTACAACCTTTCAATCCAGCTTGCAGGAGCCTTCTTCTAACTGTCCGTGCCGAAATGTGAACTTCTTGTTCTGTTAAATGCTCTGCAGCTATCTCAGCAGATTTTTTTCTTCGGTTTTTGAGAGATTTTCGCACAATTTGTCGATCGTCTCTTACCGAAATGATACGATTTCTGCCTGAGCGTAGTTTATAGGCATAGTCCCCGGTCTCTTTAACCCTTTTCAATGTAGATTGAACTGCTCCACGAGAGCATTTTAATTTTTGGGATATTTTAATTTGGCTTACACCCTGGGAATCCAACAACACAATTTGTGCCCTTATTCCTTCACTGAGTTGGCACGCTTTAGGCATAATTATCACAAACACACTTTTTTTTCTCAAAAAACTTACGAAAACTCTTTTTGATTTAAAACACTTTATGTGAAGACTGCACACGATCAAATACAAAACTAAAATAAAAAAATTTTACGACGCTACAACTTCTTGTTAAGAACCTAAAACAAAACCAAAATTGGTGATTTTCAATAATTAAGGGTCGCATTCGGTGGGATGACTCGTTCGTTAACACCCATTGTTTAGAAAGACATAATATTAATATATAATGCTAATAGATAGGGGTGCTTTATATTTTTGGCCAAGACTGTAGTTTTTATGTGCATTTTTATCACATTGTTTGATGTCCCATTGTATGTATTTAAATAATTTGCTTTTTTTTACCTTTTCGGACACATTATTAATATGTCAAATTTTGACATTTATTTTTTGATAAAAGGTAAATTGGAAATCAAAGAGCCAGAAACTGTGCAGGTTTAACAACAAATTAAATTTGGGAACTCATATGCCACATCGACTATAATACATATATGCGGCCATCCCATAGACGGCAGATGATGATATGAATTAATTTTAATTTTAATTAAAATTATTTTTGCTGAAAAAGGCAAAATTAAACACTGAAATATGTTTCTCGAAGCTTTTAGTTAGTTTTTTTGTTTGTCAAGTATGGTTTTCGATAAAATTTCGGAACAAGTCCACTTTCCTATACAACTTTGGATTTTTATGAAAACTGAGAGGAAGTGGTTGGTACGCCAGATATTGAAATTTTAAAAATTTTAATTTGCTGAAATTGCTCAATCAAAATGTTGTGTTAAGCGCTTCCTAATATGTCATATTCCAGAACTTCAAATAAAAATATTATTGGAATCATATTTGCAAAGCACAGGATACATTTTACCATGATCAGTCAAGAAAAGGCCAAGCTCTTTCATAATTGGCCATATTCCGCCAAAACTTCGCCATCTAAAAATAAATTTATAATCCTAGCTCAAGAAATAGCCGAGTTCCATCCTAATTGACCTTTTTTCAGAATTTCTTCTAAGTATCTGATTAGCGTCTCATTTCTATGGCACAGGTTGAATTTTATTAAAATCGACATCGATTCAATCAAGATTTTGTTAAACTAAATTAACATATCCTTGAACCTCCGTGGCTGCGACAATAAATATATACTTAAATCTTCCAACGAACTAAGCGATTGTCTTTTTTGACTTTTTTATCTTTCATTAAACCAATGAGTTTTTTTAATTTTAATTACAATAACGACGAACAACATGAAACAACAAAAAAAAATATTTTTTATTTATGGTTCAAATAATACTAAAGCACAGAAAGAGACAAAACGAGTAATAGGATAAGTATAAACAAAGCAACCTAGATTATACAAAGCCATAGTCTAAAAAAGGAAGCTTTTATAGGGGAATTATGGTGGAGATATACATATCAAAAGAATTCTACAGTATAGAGCCCATAATCATGATGACATATTTTTTAGAAGCTTTTTTAGTGGTATAACTTTTCACTGATTTCGTTAGGAATCCATAGTAAAAATGGAGTTTTTTAGCTGCTAGTTTTTAATTTAAAAAAGCAAAAATATTATAAAATGTTTATATAAAAGATTTCTACATTAAGTATTAAGACTGTGACCGAAACCTGTGATAAATATTTTTTAGTACAAATTTTTGACACAGGCACAGTCTTAAGCCTGGTTTCCATTATGAAACTTTTCATTGAATCGAAAATTTCATTGAATTGACACAGATCATTCTTTGTTTTTAATTTTTTTTTGAAAAATTGCATTGAAAAATTGAAATATTTTTTCAGTACGGAAAAATATACTTCGCTTAAAGCCTGATTTCTATTATGAAATATTTACTGACAGTATAAACAAAATGGGATAAAAATATAATTCGCGTGCTGTGTGAGAGAAAAAAAAACACTTTTTCAGTTTTACAGTACTGGAAAAATTATTATAGTATGGAAATCAGGCTTTACATATTTTTTCAGTAAGTTTTGTCAGTATACTATAAAAAATGTCAGTATGCTATTGTACAAAGTTGTATCCAATAGGTTCGGTTTAAATTTTGTTTTATATGCACTATGTGTGGCAATTCGCAAATAAAATTTAATTACCAAAACCCATATACTGTGTGTTGAACTGGAAATTTCTCGTGTCCGGTAGAATAGCGTTGGTCGTAATAAAAATGGTTGGTTTTGTCGTCGGTGTCCAAAATGAAGGCGAAGGTCCAAAAAATCGTTTGGGGTGTTATCGTGTCCAATTTACTTGCGTAGGTCAATAAAATGTCGAAGCGGCTTTCTCAATTCCAATTTTTTGTCCCGGTATATAAAAAATAAAAATTCACTGGTTTTTTTGTTTGTTTGGTTGATCACTGTATTCACTGGATTATCTCACACTATTGTACATAATATTTTCTTTTACATATTTATATAAAAATAATTGTTATACAAAATTAATTTAAGTGTTATACAATAAATATCGCCATCTAACATTTAAAATAATTAATATATAAGGTACTATAATTAAGTTGGTATCTTAACTATAAATTATTTTCTAATTGATAATAATAATTTTAATTACAAAGGTTGGTATGATTGTGATTTATGTTAATAAAAATGTCAGACTTGTTTAGTAAGTAGAATATAAAACAAGAATGAAAATTATTTAAATGTAACGTTACAATAATTGATTTTTTTTTTAATAATTGATTGATTATGGGAATTAAAAACGGCGATACATCAGCCGGTAAATTAGATAAGTATAATTTATAGTTTTTTTTGTGTTTCGATGATTCTCTGTGGTTTTTTATTGTTTTCAGGATGTCAGCTGTTTGATCATCATCAACAGCTATAATAATTTTTTCAGTACTGTAAAACTGAAAAAGTTTTTTTTTCTCTCACACAGCACGCGAATTATATTTTTATCCCGTTTTGTTTATACTGTCAGTAAATATTTCATAATGTAAATCAGGCTTTAGTAAATATTAATTGCAGAAGCATTAAAATTAAATTATTTCTAAAATATTTTTTTCGAACTTTCATTTTGAAACATACATCAAAGTTGGCTCTGACGAATTAAAAAAATACTTGCTAAATTTATGTTTAGTTTTACTAGTGTACGTAAGATGTCTAAGATATTTACAGAAAAATACGAAAAAAAATTATTTAACAACAAAATTACCACACGCTCCTATAATTTGTAAATTTGTTTTGCTTTTCCTACAGTTGTTGAACTTGAAATTTCCCCAGGTCATAATTTTTGGTACGATTTTACCAAATTTTTATTGCCATCACTGCCATCTATGTAATATATATTGACTTAATGGAAAAACGAATTGTAGTCAGCTTTTATTTCAATTTGACCAGGGCTGGGATGTTCTAACATCACTATTTTCGATATTCGATACGCTTTATGTCTCTTTTTTCATGAACAAAGTTGCCCATTATTTCGCTTCCTCAATTACGCTCATCTATTGCGATCTCAGCCTATTAGAATAAATTTTTTTTACTATCCTTTTTCAACATAATCGACAAAGTATCACAAACATTTTTTGTAGTGATAAAGTGATGAAGAAATAGCAGGCTGAATCGAAAATACTTTTACAATAATAGGAAAAACGTCATTAAATAAGTGAAAGATAATGCGATTTTATACTTGAAAAAAGAGACATAAAGCGTATCGAATATCGAAAATAGTGATGTTAGAACATCCCAGCCCAGAATGCTGTTGTTATGGAGTGTTTTTTTATATTTTGGTTTCAATATGTCAATTATTACAAGAAAATTAAAACGATATACTTACACGACATTCGAATAGGTTGAAATTCAAGCATTTATGAAGGTATTTTAGAAATCATAATTCAGAATTTGTAACGTTTTTGTACAACACACGATTAATCAAATCACCAAAATCACTTAGTGGTCTGTATTTTTCTTGTCGCTGAGTCGGTGTAAAATGAAAGGCTTTATATTCACGTTATACTTTACAAAATTTATTTATTAATTAAATATTCTTCGATGTACAAATTAAACAAAATAGAATTGTTTGGTGTGAGTTTAATTTCGCCATTAAATTTTGATTGTTTTTTGTTTGAAAGAGCGTTGTTCGTGGTTGACATACAGACACAGATAAAAAATAAAACGTTTTACGCTTCTTTTTATATCCATATTATTTATCTCTTCCCTTTTATATATTTGTCTCCTTTATTTTGTTTAGTGTATTTAAGCAATTTCTCGAAATATCTCGAACATAAATTTTGTTGTGAAAATTGTACTAGAGTTTGCTTATGTCAATATGACAGATACAAACTACATCAACATAAGGTAATAATAATTTTCTTATACAATATAAATTTAAGAATAAGTTAATGTACAATAAATATTATTTAATTTTACAGAATATTTGAACAATTGTGACAATACGCATAATGGATATCATTTACATAGTGAATACAAGATAAGTATAAATTACATAAATTTGTTTGTGATGGTTAATCATTTATTTTGTTTTCTTCCAGGTATATATAGACATCGATTGGCGACTTCCTCATCAGACTTTGCATGGCTAAATTATTAATTGGAGTGAAACTAAGAACATCATAATAACAAATGTAAATGAATAGTGTAACATACAAAATAAATAAATTATGTTTTTTGTTTTGTGATTTTAAATTTTAGAGTGTTTTCAATTTTTGTCTAGTGCTACCAAACAGTTTTCATTTAAAAATTTATCTTAGGAGAATAAGTAATTTCCCATATGTTTTTTTGTGTTTTACTATGAAAAGTTTGTTTTTTTCCCCATTTCTAATTCCCTTAAAAAAGCTTTCTTTTTTAGACTATGGCTTTTTATATAATCAAGGTTGCTTTGGATATACTCGACTTTATTCAGAGGTTTCAAAATGTCAAATACGCGCTTACATCAAGTATACTCAAGATAAACTCACTACTGAATTCGCGTTTTTGACTTATCTTTGACATATATGACACAATAAAAATCAAAAGTGACAACATTGATTTTTAATTATTATAGAAATAATTATAAAATGAATCGAGAAATGAATGTAGATCGAGTAAAAAATTAAAACCGATGAAGAGTGGGATATTGATTTGCTTTTTTTGTTTCTTCTGAGCCGCTTCGAGTATAATGGCTTTAGCGCAAATTCATATACTTCAACTTGTTTTTTTTACTTAGTTACGTCGGTTGTGTCGACTATATCACAAGGGTTAGAAACAAGGAAAAAACCAAGCTTATTTCCATAGTAAAATACACAAAACATATGGGACATGACGTTTTTTCCTAAGACAAATTTTTAAATGAAAATACTACAAATTCTTAATTTCAATATATATGAACATAAGAAAATCGTTTTCATTTTCATATTTGAATTATTTAAAACAAAATTGCTAAAATTTTCATACCAACAGCATTCTGGTCAAATTGAAATAATAATATTGATGGTAGTACAAATTTGGTAAAATTGAACCAAAAACTACCACCTGGGGAAGTTTCTAGTTCAAAAATTGTAGGAAAAGCAAAACCAATACACAAACAAACATTAAGAACGTGTGATAATTTTGTGGTTAAATATTTTTAAGATTTTACATCTGACGTACACTAGTAAAACTAAAGATACATTTAGCCGGTACTAGTTTTTTCGGTTCGAATCTCGACCCAGGGGCGGGATGCAAAAGGAATTTTTCATCATCTGATTACGATCGGTGATGAAGATGAACACATCTATAACCCCCACCTACTTTCACATGCGATGCTATCATCCATAATAATACTACTATTGCGGACGGTGAGACTTTACCGCAGCCCACGTTACCGACACAGTGCTAAATCAAGAATTGTGAGCAACAAGTATTGTGATAGTGAGCAACAAGTTTATAATTTAAAGGAAACCGTAGTAGCTGAAATTAGGCGTACGGTTTTGTCTTGTTTTTATTAGTTGTCAGCGAGAAAAAATGGGAATTTGAGAAGTCTTACGAAGAAGACACATTTAGAAAATTTGAACCGGCGAAAACTAATTAAATTTTCAACGTTTTAGTTTAATAAATATATATAGACCATCAAGTGGTTTGAGTTATTGTATTTATTATACGTTCGAAAGATTAGTTGGTCGCTTTAGAGTTCACAATTTCTACAAATTGAAAATTTAATTATTTTATAATCAATCAAGGGATTGAAAGTGAAAGTGAGAGTGAATAATTCGAAGAAATATTTGAGCTTCTTCGACAAAGGTTCGCGCAAGACAAACGGTTACGAAATTTGGCCGGAAATAAGTGTGCTTCATTAGAAACCGCTGTCTAAATCGTGGTATTTCCGGGAAACCACGAATTGTGAATAGAAGTGACTAAAAAGCCGTCGCATGAGCACGAGAAATCTGAGATCAAGGAAACAGTTAGGCGAAACCAACAACGAAGCGGTTGAGAACCAGATAGCTCGAAGACCACAAAATAAATTCCAACCGGGAATGTCTCACAACGAGGATCAACAAAATTTTAACGAAACCGTGCACCCGAAGAGTGGATTAATGTCACGGGAACCACAAAATTCATCAACTCAGAGGCCTTTCGAGTACTGGACAAAAGGAGCAGTAGTTTGCCAAGTCTGCGAACAAGCCGACAAATACACCAAGGCATACTGTCAAATATGTTTTGGGGTATTCCATTTAAAGTGCTCAAGTAACCACAAATACGAGGACATCAACAGTGGTAAATGGTACTGTGACCAGTGTACCATTATCAACAGAGAAACGGAAGGAACCGTGGAGAATAAAGACATGGAATCCTGCATTAGGACCACGAAGTCGACGCAATCAAAGAGTAAGCGTTTACCAATTGGAACAACAGACATCTTGACCGAGTCACAGACGTCAAGGATTAGTGCACGAGATCAGTTGAAGCTGCTCGATGAGGAGAGCAAGATGGCTGAGCGAGAATTCGCGGTGGAAAAAGAATTCCTTGCGAAACAGAAGAAGATATTGCAACAGCGACGTGAATTATTAAGTAACGGAAGCCAGAGGGGTACGAGTTTAACTTCGGTATCTTTAGGAAGGAGAAGAACCAGCACCGAGTACTGGGTGGACAAGCAAGCTAATCAAGTACACTTTGAGTCAGTACTAGCCTCGGAGATATTTCAGCCACCAGCTATGACCACGGAGCAATCAACACGCATGCATCCAAACACGCGCTCACGAGTCGAAATAGGTAATGTGGCGCATCATGTATTTGATCCCTCGCTGTCCTGGCTACAACCAAGCGCCACAGAACAACAGTTCTTAGACAGTACTGTGGCCGGTAACCCATCAATGGCCCGTAATTTCAACCTAACTAAAAGTCAATTGCAAGCACGGATGGTGATCCTGAAGGAGCTTCCGCCGTTTTCAGGTGACCCTAAGTACTGGCCACAGTTTATAACCGCCTTTATAAATTCCACACAACAATGCGGGTTCACCGAAGAAGAAAATATAGCAAGACTAAACAAATGCCTAAAGGGGGATGCCTATAACGCCGAAAGAACGGACTTGCTTTTGCCAAGCTCTCTATCTACTGCTATGAGTACATTGAGAATGCTCTATGGACGTCCTGAACTAGTCTTTAACTCGGCTATGGAGCAAATAAAGCAAACACCACCCGTGACGCTCGAAAAACTAGAAACCATTGTCGCATTTTCAATGAGGGTAAAAGCGTTTTGCGACATTGTGAAGACGGCAAAGATGCACTCGTACCTGAACAACCCTACACTATTATCTGAGATGGTAGATAAGTTGCCGGCTATGTTAAAGATGGAATGGGGCCGTCATAGGAGACTCGCAGAACTCGAAAATCCTGTAGTCAGTATCGAGGTGTTTAACGTGTGGCTACGAGGAAATGCTGAAACGGCGAGTTGCTTGTCTAGCGAACCAGCAAGAGCAGCTACACCGATAATGTCGATCCGAAAGGCGACAAAAACGGAAGCATTCCACGGAGCTCACGAGGCAATGACACCAAAGAGCAGCGTCAATAGTGCAATTCGAGGAGTAAGCTGTCGAGTATGCAAATCTCTGGACCACTTGCCAAACAAATGTCAGGAATTTACATCATTACCGGTCGTCAGGCGTTGGATTGTAGTGCGCCGAAGGAATCTATGCGTAGGCTGTTTGGGAAATCATTGGCTCCGCGACTGCAAAATAAAATCAAAATGCGGAATAGATGGATGCGATCAACCGCACCATATGCTGTTGCATTCGCCGCCAAAGAGAATAAACTCTATTGTGGTAGAACCGAACCCTTGTAGAAAAACCTCTCCAGAAACATATAACAACGCGCAATCGACGAGTGTAGAAGCGGTTGGTACAAACATGACGAAGCCAACGCAAGCGATAAGTCGAGCTACTACTCAACAGCGAATCAATATGCACTGCCGCACGAAATTGTATGCATTTTACCAGATAGTTCCGGTGGTGTTGTACGGGAGAGGCGAGCGAACGGTGTCCACATATGCATTTCTAGATGGTGGATCCACGGCAACACTTTTAGAACGTGATTTAGCCGACGAATTAGGTCTCGAAGGGGTGCCTGAAAAATTAATTCTTAAATGGACCAACGAAATTACCCGGGATGAGGAACACAGCTGCAAGGTGAGATTACATATTGCTGGGCAAGATCTGGGCAACCGATATGAACTCCAGGAGGTTAGGACGACGGAGCAGCTATGCTTGCCAATGCAGTCAATCGAACGAGAATTGCTGGAAAAGTTCAGGCATTTAAGAAACCTTGGTATTGCGACATACACAGATGTGCAACCACGTATATTAATAGGTTTAGATCACTATCAACTGCTGGTTCCGCTAAATACAGTTAGTGGAGCTTGGGAGGATCCAGTAGCGATACTTACGCGCATTGGATGGACGCTACAGGTCGGAGCGCGCGGAAATATATACAATTCAGTGTCACTGAATCATCACAAAGTGGCAGACCAAAATCTACACGAGTATGTGAAAAGTTTCTTTGCATTGGAAAGCCTAGGTGTGAAAGTTCCCGAACGGGAGGTGGAATCCCACGACGACGCTAGAGCAAGAAAAATGCTTTTGGATACGGTGCGAAGGACTAACGAGGACCGGTACGAAGCCGGATTACTATGGAGAAGCGATGATATCAAGTTTCCAGTCTCAAGACAAATGGCCATGCATCGATTTCTGAGCTTCGAAAGGAAGCTATCAAAAGATCCAGAAGCAGCCAAAAACGTCAATGCACAGATCGTTGAATATAAAGATAAGGGTTGGCTGAAGAAGTTGTCCGCTCAAGAGGCACGAACGCAAGGAGACAGAACATGATACTTGCCCATTTTTGCGGTTACAAATCCCAACAAGCCGGGTAAGACGAGACTCGTGTGGGATGCCGCGGCAACAGTCATTGGGATTTCATTAAATTCAAATCTATTGACGGGTCCTGATCTATTGGCAAATCTCGTAGCCGTGCTGTTCAAATTTCGAGAACACAAATATGCCATCAGTGGTGATATACGGCAAATGTTTCACCAGATTAGAATCAAGCGAGACGACCAAGACGCTCAGCGATGCCTATGGAGAGATCGTCCACATGAGGATGTCTCTACGTACCAGATGACTGTAATGACGTTTGGAGCATCCTGTTCACCATCTACAGCCCAGTATGTAAAGAATCTGAACGCAGAAACGTATCGAGAACAGAAACCACGAGCTTATGAAGCAATTAAACATCGACACTATGTGGATGACTATCTTGATAGTTTCGAAACAATCGAAGAATGTGTTGAAGTCACGCGCCAAGTAATTGATGTTCATCGAAAAGGAGGTTTCGATCTGCGAGGTTGTATTTCAAATTCGCCGCAGGTGTTGAAATTAATAAACCCCATTCCGACTGAAACTGAAACGATGTTAGGCGATAGCGATGCCAGCACTAAGGTCCTCAGCTTGTTATGGTGCACGAGCGACGACACGCTTCGGTTCCGCGTTAATAAGCAGCAAATAGGGATAGAACTTTTACGAGGAGAAAAGATACCGACCAAGCGGCTTGTCTTGCGTATCGTAATGATGGTCTTCGATCCACTTGGGCTGATCGGATTCTTTATTGTTCAAGGCAAGTTAATTCTAAAGGAGATCTGGCGAACCGGAGTAGATTGGGATCAACAGATTAAGCCGGAGCAGATAAGGAAGTGGAAAGACTGGATACAAGCATTGTCAATCATCGAAAATATTCGCTTGCCAAGATGTTATTTCTCCGACCATGAAATCTACACGTACGAGTTACATACGTTTGTGGACGCGAGTGAACATGCAGCAGCAGCAGTCGTGTACCTAATTAAACAACGGGATGATTTACAGGAGGTAGCGTTCGTCACTTCGAAAACGAAGATCGCGCCCAATAAAGCTATCTCAATTCCCCGGATGGAGTTGCAAGCAGCAGTACTTGGAGCTCGACTCGCCAACACTGTAAAGAAACAACAAGCGCTAATAATCACCAAAAGCACTTATTGGTCTGACAGTCGCAACGTGTTATGCTGGATTAGATCGCCTGGGTCGTTTAAACCTTTCGTGGCTCACCGGATTGGGGAAATCCTGGAGTCGACGAACTCTCACGACTGGAGATGGGTTCCGACAGCCAGCAATATTGCAGACGAAGCCACCAAGTGGAAGCTGACTAGCCGATTTTGTATACCTGAGAGGTGGTACGAGGGACCAGTTTTTCTTCATAGACCGCGTAACGAATGGCCTAAGGAACGAGATGACGAGCCAAATCCTGATGATGAAGAGCAGGAAGTACGTTGTCTGCATATCGTCGCTACAGCGAAACCAGATGATCTAACACCCAATTTCGAGCGGTTTTCGATGCTTGGGAAGCTAATTAGAACACAAGTCTGGGTGCTACGGTTCTTCTACCATAAAAACCATTTGGGCAGAATATCACCGCACGAACTGGACGATGCTCTTACGTACCTGATTCGAAGCGTACAAATAGATTATTTTCACAATGACGTAAAAGCTCTGAAAGAAGGCCGGAAATTACAGAGCAACAGTAAATTGCGAAAGTTGTCTCCATTTATTGATTCCTAATTCATCATCAGGATGAAGAGCAGACTGCAGGATGCGGAGTACCTCACGTATGAGCAACGATGCCCGATTATACTTCCAAGGAAACACAAATTTACGGAGCTATTAATCGCAAGTTTCCACCAGCAAATGTACCACCAAAACCATGCTACAGTTTTAAATGAGATCAAACAGCGATACCACATACCCCGATTGAGAAGTTGCCTTAAAAATGTGCGAGCGAAGTGTGGACGATGTCGTATAGTAGATGCCAGACCGGAGGTACCAGAAATAGCAGGTTTACCGAGGTCGCGAATGGCGGCTGGGATGCGCCCATTTACGTTTGTTGGCGTAGACTATTTCGGCCCAATGACTGTCAAACATGGCAGACGTATCGAGAAGAAGTGGGGTGCAATTTTTACATGTTTGACTACAAGAGCTATACATCTAGAATTAGCCTCAGCTCTGTCCACGGATGCATTTATTCTGGTTCTTCGAGCGTTTATAGGAAGAAGAGGAATGCCCGTTGAAATATACAGTGACAACGGGACGAACTTCCGAGGTGCAGAAGCACAATTGCGAAAGATCCTGCAGAATGTCAGCAAGGAGGCGCAGGATCAGTTTGCCCATATTAATTGGAAATTTAATCCACCGGCCGCACCTCATATGGGAGGAGCTTGGGAGAGACTCATCAGGTCCGTCAAGAACGGACTTAACTACGCCTTGCCTAACAGAATTCCGTCAGAAGATCTGCTCCGTTGCTGTTTGATAGAAATCGAGTCCATGATTAATTCGCGGCCATTGACGTATGTCGAAACGGAGACAGATACTCTTGAAGCCCTTACACCGAATCATTTTCTGCTAGGTTCTTCAAGCGGAACGAAGGCTTTCGGTAAGTTTGACGATGAAATTAATATGTTGCGTGCTGAGTGGAAACGCCAACAAGCAATTACATGTAAATTCTGGAGCCGGTGGATCTCTGAATATCTCCCGACAATCTCGCAAAGGACACGCTGGTACGAGAAAACCATACCACTGCAGGAAGGAGACGTCGTAGCCGTGGTACAAACTGAAACACCTTATACATGGCAGCTAGGCCGTATTGAAACCATAATTAAAAGCGCCGACGGAAATGTCCGACAAGCCGACGTAAGAACAGCTTCAGAAATACTAAGGAGGCCCGCGTCCAAGTTAGCCGTCCTAGTAAGGGAACCGAGGGAATTGAGTGATCCTGTGGGACACTCAACTGGGGGGAGTATTGCGGACGGTGAGACTTTACCGCAGCCCACGTTACCGACCCAGTGCTAAATCAAGAATTGTGAGCAACAAGTATTGTGATAGTGAGCAACAAGTTTATAATTTAAAGGAAACCGTAGTAGCTGAAATTAGGCGTACGGTTTTGTCTTGTTTTTATTAGTTGTCAGCGAGAAAAAATGGGAATTTGAGAAGTCTTACGAAGAAGACACATTTAGAAAATTTGAACCGGCGAGAACTAATTAAATTTTCAACGTTTTAGTTTAATAAATATATATAGACCGTCAAGTGGTTTGAGTTATTGTATTTATTATACGTTCGAAAGATTAGTTGGTCGCTTTAGAGTTCACAATTTCTACAACTACTATGTCACATGCGATGCTATGTTCCACATAATCCAGTGGCTTAAACGCTGACCCACTAGATATGCATCCGGTAGCGGCGTTTATCAGGGATACAGATACCTATATCTCACGCAAGGAAATCTCTAGGGATGCACAATAGGCCTCAATGGCCGCAGTGCTCTGGGCGACGAACGCCCACCCTTTAATAGAAAAAAAAATAAAAAATTCGTAAGAGCCAACTTCGATGTATTTTTAAAAATGAATGTTCGAAAAATATATTTTAGGCATAATTTAATTTTAATATTTCTGTAGTTAATATTTATTTAATACCAATAAAATTATGTTGTTGTTAAAGATATGTGGAAAACTTTTATATAAACGTTTTATAATATTTTTGCTTTTTTCATTGAAGAAGTTGAAGCTATTAAACATCAGTTTTACTATGGATTCCTTTGGCGAACAACGAAAAGTTATGCCACTAAAAAAGCTTCTAAAAAATATTGAGGTATGATTTTGGCTCTGTACTCTAGAAGGCTCTGGTATAAACCTAGAGAGTTGTTGTTTTCTGTAGTTCAGCCGGGCACAAATGATACAAATTATCATGATATTTTTATCACGTTTTGCCACAATCAAAAAAACAAAAAAAAAAACAGCTTTTTTTTTGGTTTTAGCTGTCAAAATATATAAATATTTGAGAACAAAACGTTTTATTGCGGATTGTTGTGGTAGCAGAGGTAAGGGTAAACAAAAAATTATTTTTGAGGAACGAAATAAAAATTTTGAGCGACAACCATTAGAAACAAAAATAATAAATTAGCGACAATTTTAATATTTGGAGTAAATTTACTACCTGCTTGTTTTTTACATTAAAACTAATTATTTAAAATTATTTATTTATTTCAATTTTTTTTTTCTTTTATTTCAGATTACGCGTTTCAATATGTAAGTAGCTTTTATACAAAATATTAATCAATTCAAATAAGTTTTTGATCTTATTGTTGTAGTATATAGATACATGTACCATGTAAAGGAAATTAAAGGAAAACTTGACGATCGCCTTTCGATATATTTTTAGAATGATCTACATAATATGTATATATATATATATATATAATATCTCTATTTCAACTAATTTAATTAGTGTTTATTTTAATTTTTAAAATTCAAAGTAAATTAAAAATGGTTTAGAATTTTCGAAAATTCTTGAAAAGATCTAATTTTGGTTTTTATTTAAATTAATACATATCCTGAAAGTCCAAATTATTTAAAATAGGTTTAATACAGACATTTCTTAGTATTTTACTATTCTTAAGAAAAATTTTAAGCTTCAATATACTAATATTCATAAAATTCTTAAAATATTAAAATTCATAAATAATTGATAATAATGTTATGGTTTTTGCCTTGTTAATCAAGGTTCAAATCACTGGATTGTGAATAAAACAAACCACTTCAATTTATCACAAACGAATTTATTTATTGAACACAAAAATTATTACAACACAATTTATTAACAAAAATTCACAAAATCACTAATTATAATGTTTGAACTTCAAAACCTGTCTCATTGCGATATAAATCAAAACTCAAAATCTTACAAAAATGTTATATAATTTCTAAAAAAATTCTCAGCCAAAATCTCCTGACGACTTAATCTTGAATTTTGAGAATTTCAAACAATTTGCCAAAATTTCTTAGCCTCGTTAAGCATCTAAAACGTGAAAATTTTCGAAAATAACATAAAGCACAGAGTGACCTGCACAAATCTGTAGCGAGCCTAAAAATTCCGAATATCCCGAAAATCTCATATTATTGTTCCTCTCAGCGCATAAATATGTAAATGTAATTACGTACGAATTTGGTATAATTTGCTAGAGAGATCAGTCCGTTTTATAAGTTACAAAGTGTAGTGAAATTATTTATAGTGTAGCCTCCCAGCTGTTCTAGGAGCCCCTACAGAGATGTACGGTTTTTGTTTTTAGCTTAACTCCAAGATTCGAGTAGGTCGAAGTTTTTTTCCAAGAGATCTCCTATTGGAGGGCAGATTTCAAAGGTCGCTTCACTTGTCATGTCAGTTAGGACGTTTAAAAGTAAAACTACGAAAGAATTTGCGAGTGACTCGAGCCGCAGTACAAATTGCTGAGACAGAAACAAAACCCACAAATAATATTTCAAATTCTGATTTCGAAGCTGGAGAAATCCAATTAATGTTTTCCTTATATGTGGGTGCAACGTGCAACGTTTAGATGTTTGTCATATGTTCCAGTTTCCAATTAATACTGGATATCTAAAAAATTCTTTACATTTAAACGGACATTTAAGCTGCATAGTTTCTGTAAAAGTAGGTTGTGTTTTACTCGTAAAAACTGAGTGTGGTTGATTGTTTGGTAAGGACGAATTATTACTAAGTATAACTAAATATTTTGTGATAAAAAGTGATTGTTTACACCTGCTAACTCGTAAATTCGATTTATAGTTTGTGTTTAACAGTGAGAATGTCTTATAAGCTCACAGTAAGTTGTTGGAAATTATTTTCATTATTCTCATATCATTTTGTGGATTAGGTAATTGTAAGGGTAAAAAGGGGGGCCGGTTTAGATGGTCTTAATATACTAGCCCAAATGTCAACCTCACCTGCACGTGATACTTCCTGCTAATTAACTAACGAAGCTCTGGCGACCGAGATATGGCGGAATAACCGACCACCGAGAACATAGCAAATGATGTTCTCTTCAATGATCCACTACCAACTTGTAATGTTTAGGTTAGTAATTGATATATAACCAGTTTTAAAGCAATGAATACAACACAAAAAGGAAATAATACCCCAGGTGGTAAACCAACTACCCAGTTGGCCAATCCACCCTCTTACGAGGCTGGCTCCCCATTCGAAAGAAGTTCAACGTTGTTAAGATCACCAAACCATCATACTAACTCTGCAAATCAGCAGAAAGACGAAAACGCTGAACTCTGTCGAAAACTCAGTTAAGTAGATGTACTTTTAAACCAACTAAAAAGCGAAGTTGAAAAACTAAAAAAAGAAAATTAAGAATTGCAGAAGCCCAAACCAATGGACATTTCTGAAAACCCGCTAACTTGTGTTGATGAAGCAAGCGCGCAAACGAGAGAGAGGTGAGAACAATCAAGTCAAAAAAAGGGGGCTTCCACTCTTAATGCTTACGTTTAACAAAAAAGAGAAAGTTGAAAACATCTTCAACATCAAAGCAATTCTCAATATGACGGTTAAAATAGAAACGCTTAAAAAAAACACGAGGCTAATACCTCAATGCAAAAAATTCCAAGGTTTCAATCAGACGCAAAAATATTGCAGACGGGAGCCGAGATGCGTAAAATGTGCTGGAAAACACAACGCGAAAGAGTGTACAGAAAGTAGAAACACCCCTGCAAAATGTATAAACTGTAAGGGGCATCATCCTGCAAATTATAGGGGCTGTGAAGTAGCCAAAGAACTTCAAGAGCTAAGAAAAAAAATGCATTAGTTTCCTCAAAACCCTAGGGTTACCAGAGAGAAACCAACTTAAACCACTAGGTATAGGTACAGAGCGGAAAAGTTATTCACAAATTGTACAGCAATCATCTAATGCTATGAATGATAACTCCATTGAAAGGATATTTCGAAGCATAAAAGCCATAAATATATGGTTAGCAAAGCAAGAACGTGGTCTAGAAACTTTATATAAGCGACTAGATATGCATCAAACCATGAACGAGGCAACAGCCCTCATATACTAAAATGAGCAGAACATTAAGAATTACCATCTGGAACGCGAACGGACTAGCGCAACATGTTCCAGAGGTAGATGTTTTTCTAAATTTAGATAAAATCGATTAATGCCTTATATCGGAGAGCCATTTGACAAAAACATCATTTATTAAAATTCGTGATTATGAATGTTGTCATGCTGTTCACCCAGGAGGAAAACCCAAAGGAGGATCAAAAGTAATAGTAAAAAAGAATCTCAAACACTATGAAGAACCTAGTATAGAAGAAGAAAGTATGCAAGTTAAAACCATAAAAGTTGAAACTAACAATAATAATGAATACAGTATTTACTCTATCTACTGCCCTCCACGCTAGAATCTAAACAAAGAAGATTAAAATAGACTCTTTAGATCACTATGATCCAATTTTATTATTGGTGGTGACTTTAATGCAAAAAACACCTATCAAGGGGGATCAAGATTTACAACCCATAAAGGAAAAGAGCTATTCGAAGCCTGATGAGTAAATAACTGCTTGAGTTTGTTTTTTGATTTAGTGAATTTCATTCGCTAGATCGTTACTTGATACTCTCGGTGTTAAGTGTGAATTGTATTTTTGTAGTTTGATCGTAGCTACCTGATGAGTAGTCCAAACTTTTCAGTACGAAATCAAACTACCAACGCAATGAACTCAATGAAAGTTCTTATTTTTGTTCAGGGTTGTTACACTTTGTAATTTTGTATAACTCTTGAGGGTAAAGTATGGGGGTTTGATATTTATACTTTTTTGGGTAAATATATTACAAATGATTGGCCACTTGCTTTTGCTTATGATTAACCAATCGAAGATCTTGTGAATGCCATTTATTACTAATAAATTTGTGTCTATAAAAAGCCGAAAAAAATCATTTGATATTTAAAACAGACATTCTTCTCCTAACATGAAATAAAAATTTTCCGGTAAGAGTATGATTGATTTATTTAAATTCGCTTTAATTCCAATTTTTTTTTTTTTTTTGTGTATTTTTATAAGAAAACTAATTTTGAAGGAGGCCTTCTAACGAATGTCAAGAAAATTAAATTTGTTTGCCTCCTCTTTATTCTGTTTGTCTGCTTAAGAAAATTAATTAAAATATTTACACGTACACAATTTTAGACAGATAATTAATTTAAATGTTGGTGCAGCTTTAAATGTTACGACATATGACCTCATTATTAACGTTCCCCTTGGTTTCTATGTAACATAATACAATATTTGGGATCAATACAATAATCATGGAGCTTTACTCTCCTTAATGTTTACGACTTTGTTTATATACCATCCATTTTCCACCTTAATATTTATTCGGTAAAAACCCCAACAAAAGGACTAATTTCTTGAAATTTTATTATCATTCCTTCAGTAAAGTAATACGATTAGAATTATTTTTACATTTTTTGACATGTTCCGGAACTTATTTTTTTTTACTTTTGTGTGGTAATATCGTTTTTGTGTTTTAGTCATCATAATAAAAATGAGTTAAATTGTTTTTGTTATACATACTCTGTGTATATATGTGGTAAGAAATGACTTTGATTGATACAAAGCAAATGCGACAAAACCACCATTAAAAAAAAACATTTTCTCTCTTTTGTGAACCGACAAGATGCAATTCGGCCCATAAACGACAAAAATACACTTTAAGATTTTCCGTTCATTAAAATCTGAATCTGCTAAATTGGGCCATACATAAAGCGCCAATCACAATATGCGGATGATCTTAAACATTTTGTTCTGGATAGTGGACCTCTTGATCAGTTGATTTCTAAGAATTTTATTTCTGGCACTCCATATTCCTGAGAACCAGAAATTAATGTGTTTATCTATAGCACCAATCACAGGTTGCGAACTGACTAAAAACATGTATCACTAGTAATGTATGTCGTTGTTAGGTAGTTTCATAAGAATCAGTTTGTGTTAACAAAGGTTCTTGAGAATAATTAACTATAATTTGTAGCTGCATTTGTTTTATGTACGAGAACACTTTTTTGTTTACACTTCATGAGAATTTTTGTAGTTACACTTTCTGTGAAAATTTCAGTTGTCAATCTAGTATCTAACCGATTTAGTAAAAAACTAAACCGATTTGCAACCTCGATTTTCGCTAACTCCTTTGTCTTTGCATAGAATACTTAAACTAGTTTAGCAAAATCGGATTTATTAAACCACAGTCTGTTTAGGGTATTAGATTCTCTTAATTAGCGAATGGAGCTTTTTCCGTCCGCTTCGTACTTTGTTGTTTTTTTTTTAAAAAAAAGTATAAGAACACAAACTTTTTATTGTAATTATTTGATTAATGATATTTAATTTATTTAACAATAATTTGTTTCTACAAAAGTTTTTATTGCGAGTCAAAATGGAGTGACTAAAACAAAAATGATTTTTTTGTTTTTTACATATAAATTTTTTGTTATGTTGGTATTTAGATTTATGGTTGCGTCGTTAACATACTCCCCTTCTTGAGCATTCGAATGGTCAATGTTTACTGGTAATGGGCAAAGCCTACTCATTGCCCTCTTTAAAACTCCGGTGTTGTTCAACTATTCTGCCTAGCTCCTATTTCAAAGGCGGTAGATTTTCATCCTTGATGATAACGAGGGTACCAAAAGGTAGATTTATAGTATTCTTTTGCCAGCGGTAACGATGTTGTAATTGCTGCAAATATTCCTTCGACCATCTGTCCCAAAATTGTTTGTATAGTTGATTTACCAATTGCCATCTTTTTGCATAGCTGAGCGTATCGGTAGTTGATATGGCCATTTCTGGTATTGCCGTCAGTGGTCGACTGATGAGGAAATGCCCCGGAGTTAGGATTTCGATCTCATCGTTCGTAGGAATTGAAGTGATAGATCGGGAGTTAAGTACAGCTTCGACTTGCTTTATGAGGGTGTTAAGTTCTTCGTAGCATAGGTATTTCGCAGATTTAACGGCTGCTTCATTTAACCCACTGAAATGAGGTGAGTATGGTGGTGCGAATTTCCAAATTATTTTGCCATGTTGAAGGTTTGAACTTAGTTTGGATTTGGTCTTACTAGCTTGCAATAAATAGATTGTAAAGTTCGTACAGTTTGGAATTGGCACCGATGAAGTTAGTTCCGTTATCGGAGTAAATGGTGTTGCATAATCCTCTGGTGACAATAAATCGTCGAATCGTTCCCAGAAATGCATCAGAGGGCAAGTCTGAGGCAAGTTCTAGATGAATTGCCTTGAGCTGCTCATGATTGGAACACCATTTCCTAAAATTCATTCCGGCCGACTGTAAGATGGAAGAAATAGATGACTTTAGTCTAACGGCTTCTTCTATAGAATTAGACGAGTAAATATCGTCTTGGATAACTGAACTAGCGATAGGATCCTCGTTTTGGTTGTTAATTGCTAGTTGCAACAAACATCTAGTAGCCAGAAACGGGGCTGAGGTGGTTCCATACGTGACGGTCTTTAGCTTATATGTGCACAAGTCGTCTGAATAATTGTAGCGCCAGTAGATATAATGACACTGCTGGTCGCCAGGATCAAGCAGTATCTGTCTATACATTTTGCAAATATCTGCACTAAATGCATATAGATGAGCCCTAAAACGAAGGAGTATGGCGAATAGTTCATTCTGGATTACAGGGCATGTCATTAGAATATCATTAAGCGAATAACCATTTGAGGACTTAGCTGAGCCATCAAAGACGACCCGCAGTTTTGTTGAAGTAGAATCTGGTTTTATGACGCAATGATGCGGTAAATAAAAATTTGGCTGTTCGACAGTGGCCACCAATTCTATGTGATTTAAGTTTTCATACTCGGACATAAACTTGTTGTAACTCAACCGAAGTTCGGGATTTTGATCTAACTTACGTTCAAGATTTAGGAATCGTCTCTGTGCCCGAATTGCTGAGTCGCCTAGCACTGAGGGTGGCTCAGTAAACGGTTGTTTTACCACGAAGTGGCCGGTAGTATTTCTTGAGAATGTATTTCGAAAATGTAACTCGCACTCGTTATTATCAAGTGGATTTGTGCTGATTACATCACATTGGTCGTTTTCCGACATTATTTCTAATAGCTCATCTAGTCGATCCGACTCCACGTTTGTGGCTACCATGTTACAATATTTTGACGTTGTCGCAGCTCCCAGAACTATCCACCCTAACCTTGTATTTTGCAGAGACGGCAGATTTTCTCTAAGTTTAATTTGTCCTGTGGATTGTAATTCCTCGTAAAATTCAGCTCATAACAAGAGATCGATGGCACGCGATTCGAAAAATTTGGGATGTACTAGGTGGATGTTGTGTGAAATTAGCCAAGAAGAAACATTAACTTGCTTTGTAGTTTGATAACCCGATATTTTTTTAATACATGTGCTTCGATTATTGACGAAATATTGTTTATACGAGAGTGAATCTTAAGGGTAGCACTACATGAAGAGGAGGTAGGCGTACCGCCTATTCCGCTAATCTGAATCGATTATCGTGAACCTGAATCCAGAAGTACTCTAGCGGTCATTCTTAAACTGTGATTATCCGAGATATCCACTAGCGCCGTTGGTAAAAATACAAATTTAGACTCCAGTATAGAAATGTTATTTGTACAATCATCTGAAATTTGCATAAAGTTCGATGTGTCATTTTGAGAAGTAGCAACATGCTGAGATTGGCTAGTTTGTAGAGAGATTGTTTGATTTGATGTTTTTGATTCTTGCAGATGTAGATGAAGAAGTGTATGATGTTTTGATTGGCATGGTCGACAACGTTCTTTAGAATTGCACTGCGCCACGTTGTGCGACGATCCTAAACAATTTGTGCATGGTTGAAGCCTTTCAACAGATTTTTTACTTTCTTCAACTGACATTGATAGAAATTTGAAGCACCTCAGAATTGAATGCCCGGACTTGTTGCACAACACGCAGTTGTACAACTTTGAAGTGGTGAATGCAGTAGCACCTCGCTGTTTTTGGCTTGATGCTGATCGATTTAGCCTATTTTGTGGCTTAGAAGAAGTTTCGGGATTGGATTCAAACTGGCTATTCATTCTATCACAACGATTCTGCAGAAAATCGCAAATATCTTTGAATGTGGGAAGCGCATTTCAGGGAGCTTGATCTCTCCCTTTTAACTTTGTCTCAGCATCAAATTTTGTGACAGTATTGAACTGGACGACCAAGTGTATTCAATGAACGGATGTGTGCATTAAAATCGTCGATAAGATTTAACAATTTTACCGAAATGGCTTTGTCTACAGGTTTAATAGCAAACAACGATTTGATATGTTCTTCGACTATTTGAGTCGGTCTATCAAACCTCTCAAATAGCAACCGTCGGGCTTCTTCGTAATTGGCTGCCACGAAATCTAAGTTTTCAAATGATTTGGCAGCGGTGCCTTTTACTGAGTGTTTGAGATACTGAAATTTAGTCAAACTGTTAAGCTTTGGGTTGTTGTGAACATGGTTATCAGACGACTCTATAAAATTATTCCATTTAGTGATTTCCCCAGAGAAGCTATCAAGTGTGATTTCTGGTAACTTTGGAACGAATGTTAATACATCAAGCTTTATGGCAGGGACCGTACCTTTTTTTTTGTTTTAATTCTTCCAGCCGTTCTTCGAGGGCTGGTCTCAAATTGTAATAATAACGGCTTACAGTTGAACGATTATCGGACGTGCTCTGCTCATCATCTAATGATTCGACTTCCAATTGAGTTTTTTGGAATGAACTGTAATGAGTGATGAGGCCGGTTAAGCACAATTTAATTTGTGATGCAGAAGCACCGTTCAATTTTTTCAGTAACAAACTCGTTCAATTCATATAGAGAATCAATGAATGCTTTATTGCTTTGTTTTAATCGCTTTATTTGAGTTTTCTTAGCCATGGTCAGCGGGAGACATAAAATTTAAGAAAAATTTGAAGAATGCGTTTAATAGTTCACACTTAAGATGGAGGAAACCGCTATGTAGAAAAAACAACCGCAATGAATATTCCAAGAACCAAATCAACGTGGTTTCGAAAATTGAACCAACCAATACGAACCGTATACGAATACAAAATTAACTAAATTATCACTAGGATATGACGCTTAAATCACTGTAATTATTAATCGCGAACAATACAATTTTTTAACTTTTGGTCAAATTATTACTCAGAAACCCACTTCCAGAATACAAACATGAATTATACTTACAGTGTAATTCTGCGACACGATATCCACTCAAAATGGTATGAAACTATCAGGCGAGATGTGGAAGCAATAACTTAGCGATACGTCGAATTACAGTTGGCTCTGACCCAGCAAAAAAATAAAAATGGAAATGATGATCTCGTTGACCTTGAAGAACCGCAAATGAGCGTTGTATATTAACAGCCACGAATAAAATGCCGTATTTGCACAGGAACACTCGAAATATAATAAAATGATACTCTCGTATGACTTTTGGAGATTGTATCGACTTGTAGAGCCGAAAAATAAATTGGATACTGCCTATATCCCACTTCTGACACCAATGTTAATTAGCGAATGGAGCTTTTTACGTCCGCTTCGTACTTTGTTGTTTTTTTTTTTAAAAAGCATAAGAACACAAACTTTTTATTGTAATTATTTAATTAATGATATTTAATTTATTAAACAATAATTTGTTTCTACAAAAGTTTTTATTTTAAGAAATAATAGAGTTTCGCTGTACTGCGAATCAAAATGGACTGACTCAAACAAAAATGATTTTTTTGTTTTTTACATATCAATTTTTTGTTATGTTGGTATTTAGATTTATGGTTGCGTCGTTAAGAGATTCAATGAACAGAAAAAGATTTAATTCAGGCTTTGTTCTAAGCCTACATAAATATTTTTTTGTTTTTTCCGATTTGAAGATAATCATATATCCTTTTGATATTATCATTTTGAACAGAATATAACTCAAATATTAATATACAGATTATGTACCCGCATTTTTTAACATCAATATCATAAAACAAAAACATAACCGCATTAAATAACACTACCGCATATAATCTAACTACTCATTCAAATAAATTATACTCCGGATAATCTGGAGTCATGAAAAATTGTATTAGCCACATATAAGAATACCACAAAATAGAATTTTCTAAAATAAACGACCCAACTTGGTTTCTCCTCATAATAACATTGAAATTCAATTCTATATAATAAGACATATAAAGAAGAGATCAACAGGTTTAACCTTTCAAAAAGATTATTCGTCTAAGTCTCTGTATACAAAAACCGTATACTGTTGGGTATTGTATAAAAAAATGTCAATTTACCGGTTTACATTTTCTCATATGGTTACCCTTATTTACCTAATTTTTTTATATCGATGCATATTTTGTTTGCTGAATTATAAACGACAGACTAAAGCAAAATCATTTCAAAATCCTTTTATCACTAAAGGACAACAAAACTGGAATTAGCCGACGTGGTGCGCTTCGATAATATATTTACAATAAACGTATATCAATGGACTGGAACGATATACATTTATGAACAATTGGATGCGTTAGCCAAAAGTATACATGGAACAATTTTTCATATTATTTCCACGCCGTTTCCAGGAAATTAAGATTTATGATTTTTATTTCGTGTTTTTAAATTAGGCGACAATTTAGTAATGTGCTTTATTTTTACGCATACTCACCTTCCCCATCAATTTATCAATTTCAACAGGTATAAATCATTTGCCTGGTTTAGCATGCGTCGCAAAGCTCAAATCATATAGCAGAACCCCTTTTGACGCATTTACTGTTTTCCACTTGCCCCTTCCAAAATAAAACTAGATACCTGTAAAAATATAGTGTCACATATTATACGATAATCCATCAACTATAACACAGCGCATAACATTTATGATACAAACATTTTCAAAAATAAAAATATATAACTCATCAAAATATTAAGTTACCTTGTACTCGTATGTAAAATTGTACATATGTATATAGTATACATATATTTATGTATTTACAGAAAATTTTATACAACAAACATAAAGTGACTCATCCATAATCTAAAAATAGTGGTCACCCAAACCATATCCTAAATCCTAAAACCAACAAATAAATTATTTAACAGATAAGAAAAGCACCCACAAAATGTAATACTCTGGTAATATTTTGTCCTTTTTCATTGTTGTTGTGCCAGTTTCTAATAATCATTAAATTTTTTGTTTGCTATACATAGCTATTATTAATAATAAATTAATAAAAAAAAAAAATTCATTAATTTATTTAAATAAATATATTATGGTGAAAAGGAAATCCCTAAAAATATCGTTCGGTTTTTTGTTTTTGGGAGGTCGATAAAAAATGGGAGATTACAAACCCAAAACTGTCGGTTTATTTTTTTGTTGTCTTGTAAATTATACTTATTACTTAAGTAGAAAAAATGTAAAACATACAGCTATATTCGGCGAAAAATTTAGTATAGATGTGAAAGATTTTATCTTGCCGCCAAAACATCAAATAATTTCGTTTTTTCTGTTTATTAGTGCATTTTAGGAACAATTCCATCACATTTTAATATTTTATTAGGCTTTGATTATTATAAATAGGTTTGGCATTCGGTCAGCAAGATCGTCAAAACGGTCTAACTTGCTGATTATATTCTCGATCACCTCTGCGATTATATTTGCCAGTCAAACTCATGTAAAAAAATTTTATTTTTTTCTCGGAATAGTTTGGTCGGCTGGATTTACAAATTTCGTAGCTCGATTTAATTATCACCGTTCGAACAAACAAACAAAATACAAAAGAGTTATAATATAAAGAGTATGTTGAACATAACGCAGTAATTTAACCAGCTGATTGCTGACCCAAAACTATGGTGGCTTTTTTCCTATTTCACTCCGTGGTTAAGATGATCGTGGTTTTACTGTAAAATATAAAGGCAAGGTACTCCACCGGCACAATAAAAGACCATAGGAAGGTCTGCAGTTACCTTCAGGCAGGCCTCGGAGTTGGAGGTCATTGGGATCTTGGGATCTTGCCCTCTGGTTTTCCTGAGTGTGTCCTCATTGAAGAGCAGCTTAAGGCTGTCCATGAGGGCATCCTAGACAAGATTCTGGAGCAGGAGGCCAAGGAGCTTATACTTAAGTTCCTTCCCAGTTGGCTTCGGCTTGTTTGGCTGATAGTAACCTGCGCTGACCGGGCCACTGTACAGTGGCTCAGGGAGGCCATAGGCACTATCAAGCCATGGGAGGGTACACATATGATCGTGGCTGAAGCGGGAAACCTGCCTCGAGCCAGCATTTTATTTGGTACATTCAAAACCGTGCTGAACTACCCACGAATAAGCTGCTTAGATTTATCAAAAGCCAAAACGAAGGCATGCAGGCGATCAACTGGAGAGTGATTAGGAGAGAGGCGAAAGGCTCTTCAGCCTTTTGCGCGTTCTCCATGGACCACTCTTCAGTTGAGAAGCTGAAGAGGGTTGGCTGTAAAGTCAACTATAAGTTTGGGTTTGTCCCATTGCATCCCAAGGGTTGCCAGAGTGGTGCCAAACCGGTTTCCGTGGGCGGGACCCAAGAGGTCAAGCCTGTGGAGGCTACGGTGGTGGAACCAATCCAGGAGCCATGGGTGACATGTAACCAAATTAGAGGTATACCAAATCAAGTGGGCAAGTTGATTTTTATCATCACGAAACTGAGAGTCCAAGAGCGGCGATTTTGGCCAGTTCGTAAATTAATTTTATCCCCATTTCAAAGTTCATCTCTAGGGAATTGGTTTGCAGTAATGGTGGAGGTGTTTTCGCGAGAAAATTGTTCGCTTGGCCAATAGAATTTATTGGACTAATTTAATAATTAAATTATTTATTAGATTACAACAAAAAAAAATTATGTTTGTTAAGTTATTTAATTTATTGAATATTTTATTAAATTTCGTAAAATATTTGAGAAATGTTTTATGATTTTATTTAGAAGAGCTAGAATGAGTGTTTGTATTATGCAGTTTGCCAGCAAGCTCGAAGTTTTTAAACTTGCCTGCTAATAATGCCGATGTGGAGGTAAACTATGCCATACACTCTTAAAAAAACGGAGTTAGCTGAGCTCCGAATCGGCGTTTAATGGAATCCAACAACTATTGGAGTTTTGTTTATTTCTATGATAAATGTTTTTTTTTTTACCTATGAAAATTCAACACCGTTTTAGTGCGGAAATCATTTTTCCTTAGGAGTTGTAAAACATTTACTTTAAACAGTTCATTTTAATATTTTACCACAGAACAATTTAAACTTTGTCAGTGTACGAAAGATAACTGCATTTAAAAGTTGAGCGTTAACACTCATTGAAACAATTATTTAAACGTTTTTTCATTATTAATTTTTAACTTTAAAAATATTTATTCTTTATTAGGAGTTAATTTTATTTTTCCTTTTAGGTAAATATATTAAACAATTTTGGAAGTTGTAATTACAGGGTATTCCTTTTAAATTTTATGTAAAAAATAAACAAATAATTTAAATAATTATATTCAATTCAACTTTTATTTTTTTATTATATTTCCTAATGTTACATAATTTGCTTACACTAAAGTGTAAATATATAAAACCAGGGTTACCAGAGAAGAGAAACCAACTAAAACCCAAGCGGAGCCAAAACCACCAGGTATTGGTACAGAGCGGAAAAGTTATTCACAAATTGTACAGCAATCATCTAATGCTATGAATGATAATCCCCTTGAAAGGATTTGTCGAAGCATAGAAGCCATAAATATAAGGCTAGCAAAGCAAGAACGTGGTCTAGAAGCTTTATATAAGCGTCTAGATATGCATCAAACCTTGAACGAGGCAACAGCCCTCATATACTAAAATGAGCAGATCACTAAGAATTGTCACCTGGAACGCGAACGGACTAGGGCAACATGTTCCAGAGCTAGAAATTTTTCTAAATTTAGAAAAAATAGATATCTGCCTTATATCGGAGAGCCATTTGACAAAAACATCATTTATTAAAATACGTGATTATGAATGTTACCATGCTGTTCACCCAGGAGGAAAACCCAGAGGAGGATCAACAGTAATAGTGAAAAAGAGTCTCAAACACTATGAAGAACCTAGTATAGAAGAGGAAAGTATTCAAGTTAAAACCATAAAAGTTGAAACTAACAATAATAATGAATACAGTATTTCCTCTATCTACTGCCCTCCACGCTATAATCTAAACAAAGAAGATTATAATAGACTCTTTAGATCACTAGGATCCAATTTTATTATTGGTGGTGACTTTAATGCAAAAAACACCTATTGGGGATCAAGACTTACAACCCATAAAGGAAAAGAGCTATTCGAAGCCGGACGAATAAATAACTGCGAGTTCCACTCTGGAGGTAAACCAACATACTGGCCTGCTGATATAAATAAAATACCATATCTCATTGATTTTTATGTAACGAAAGGGATCTTCGAGGATTACATGTACATCGAAAACAGCGAAGGGATATATTCCGATCATACACCTGTTATCATGACACTCAGCACAATGATAATTAATAAGGATAATCTGCCTAAATTAACAAATAATAGAACTAACTGGGACCTATTCCAAGAACTAATTGAAATGCAAACAAATCTACGAGTGCCGATTAAAACACCGGTACAGTTGGAAGACGAACTAGAGGTATTTAACAGTACTATTCAACAAGCAGCATGGGAAAGTTCTCCTGCTAGTCACACCGAATCCCGTAGGAATCAAAATTATCCTATTGAGGTCAGGGAGTTAGTTAGAGAGAAACGGAAGGCAAGAAAAACCTGGCAAAGGACACGCGCCCCGGAAAACAAAAAAATCCTCAATTTTCTATGCAATAAACTAAAACAACTTATAAAAGAAATTAAGAATGAAACTATCAACAAGTACTTAAATGGTCTCACCGAACATAAAGATACTGATTACTCTCTTTGGAAAGCAACAAAGGGATTAAAAAGAACTAAAATGCATGTGCCACCTATTAAAAATGGGGAAGGAACCTGGGCCAAAAGTGACAAGCAAAAAGCTATTTTATTTGCAGCTCACTTGGAAGACACCTTTCAACCGTTACCTAGGCAAACAGCAGATGAAAACATAATAACAATTAGCAAAATTGATGAATATAATATTCGATGTGTAACATTACAGGAATTACAAAATGAGATCAAGTGTATTTTGAACGCAAAAAAAGCTCCAGGATATGATTTAATTACTGGACAAGTCGTAAAAGCCATTCCCGAGAAGGGACTACGAAAATTGGTTCAAATTATCAATGCTGTCTTCAGACTAAAATATGTCCCACGGCAATGGAAGGTTGCTGAAGTAATTATGATCCCCAAACCAGGCAAACCAGCGAACGATAAAAAGTCGTACAGACCGATTTCACTACTTCCTGTAATTTCAAAATTATTTGAAAAATTACTGCTCAAGAGACTCAAGCCAATAATAGAAGAGAGAAATTTGATTCCACCACACCAATTTGGATTTAGAGAAAATCACTCTACGATAGAACAAGTTCACAGAATAACGGACATAATCGAAGACTCACTTGAGAATAAGAAGATATGCTCCAGCATCTTCTTAGATGTAGCACAAGCTTTCGACAAAGTTTGGCACCAAGGACTTGAATTTAAATTGCATCGAGATCTACCTAAGCAATTCTATCAAATTCTTAAATCTTATATCGCAGACCGACATTTCCGTGTAAAATATAACCAAGAGTACTCTGAACTAAAGAGAATATCAGCAGGCATACCACAGGGTAGCGTACTGGGTCCTATATTGTACATCCTGTACACCAGAGATATGCCAAATACAGAAGGTGCCACCATAGCAACATTTGCAGACGATACAGCTATTCTGGCGACTGGAAAGTGTATATCAGAAGCAACGACCAAACTTCAAAAAGCAACCGACACAGTGAGTAGTTGGACAAAGAAATGGCGCATTAGCCTAAACGAAGCAAAGTCGGTTCACGTAAACTTCACGAACCAGAAAGTTAACTGGATTCCAGTGAAACTTAATTCAAGGCCGGTTCCAAATGCAAATACAGCCAAATACCTCGGCATGACTCTCGATTGCAAGCTTAGATGGAAAGAGCATGTTAAAAAGAAAAAAGGAGAATTGAACATTAAATATAGGAAAATGTATTGGCTAATAGGTAGAAACTCTGAGCTTACAATACATAACAAATTGCTATTGTATCAGCAAATACTTAAACCAATATGGACCTACGGTATTCAACTTTGGGGTTGTACCAAGAAGACAAATGTACAAATGATTCAATGTTTTCAAAACAAAGTGCTGCGTGGAATTGTAAACGCACCATGGTACATTAGAAATGATAACCTCCATAGGGACTTAAACATGGAATATGTAAGTGAAGAAATACAAAATCATGCGAAGAAACACATTCAGCGGATATCTCGGCACCAAAATGCAGACATACGAGGTTTGTTGGATATCACCAATGCAGTAAGAAGACTTCAAAGGCAGAAACCTTTGGAATTGGGCAGTTGTATTTAATTCGGATAGAGAAAAATAATTACTATGTAAATTCAAACGGGAGTAACCATTGGGCTACTGCCCGTCAATTGTGAATCTTCATTTAAGAAAGATAAATTACTAAATGATTTGTAAATCAGTTTTAATATTAAATAAAGGGGAAAAAAAAAAAAAAAAAAAAAAAAAAAAAATATAAAACAAAAATTTAAATTCATTCCATATTCGCTTAAAAACTAAATTCTTAAACTAAAATTCATAAGATAAATTTTGGTATAATATACATTTTGTTATTATTAATTGTACTATGAAATTCGTAAGGATTTTTTATTAGCAAATCGTCGATGAGAATTAAATTGAACTTGTCTGTGCTTTAGATTTCATAACCCATAATTTTCTTTTCAAACTGGATAGTGGTAAATTTTTGAATAATAAAGTAAAATTTATTATTATTTTCTATAATAGTTAATATTTTTCCAAAACAAGGTAGATCAACATAGTTCGAGAAAATACATACAAAGAATCCACTTCTATATTCAAATTCTAATACAAGTTTTTTTATTACCATGACCTGTTCCGTCGAATCCAAGAATAAACTATTGGCTAAAATTTCTCTTATAGTAATTGGAAATATTTCGTTTAATTGGATTAGTTCATCTTTATCAAACTTAGCATTAAGTTTATAATTATTTTTATAATAAACGTCAGCATAAAGTGATTGATGTTTCATAGCTAAGGTTTTGCATATATTTATATAATTGTGACAATTTGCGGCCATATGCTTTAAAGTATTATGTTTACTTTCAAACCTCATTGTCCACAAATAAATTAATGGTCCCATTTCTTGGATTACTCTGGGATAATGAGAAAGAATATGTTGTTTGGGAATCAATCTTTTTGCCGGGTATTCTATTTTAAAATTTTGTAAATGGTTTTCTATTAAATAAGTTAAACGCTTTAACAGAACACAAGGAATTTTAGGAGAAAACACTATTTGCATTATTTCTAAAAGAGAAGTAATGACATTAAATTTTGATTCTAAAATTGTATTATTATTTTTTATAATATCACTAAAGATAATTGGGAAATATCTTAAGAGACACCAGAATTGTGATGCTTTTTGTCCCAGTAAGTTACCTGGTTTATCAAGATTAACAAAGCTTGGTCGATTTGTATTATCAAGTAGGCCATAGTTGAAACAACTTATTCGCTCATTTAATTCAGTTTCTGTTATGAGTTTTTTTGTTTTTACTATATATATTAAAAATAATTTTAACTCGTAAGGTCCTATCCCTTCCAAAATATCATGCATTATTCAATCGGCAACTGCAAGCAACTGTAATAAACGTTTACAAACAATAGAATTCTAAAAGTCTATTTTTGTCTTTTGAAGAGGACAGATTAATAATAATTGCAAAAATTAAATATTTTAAATTATTTTTAACTGGTTTCAAGTAAATCAAATCGCATTAAAGTGATATATTGTGAAAATGTTGTAATTATCTCGGTAATTATAAACAATAAAATGAATTGTAAAATTCTATGATTAATAAAGTTAATTCGTTGTCAATAAAATTTGTGCTAAACAATTTACCCATCATAACTGTGGTTACTTCTATTTAAACTCTTGTTAATAAAATTTTCGTGGTGTATTAACTGTTATTAAATTAAAAATTATAATACATAAATAAATACGTGCAATAATTTAAATAATGAGTTTATGTAAAATTTGTGCAACAAAAATGAATCGCGATGATTCTAAAGTCAAGTGTGTAGTTTGTTCCACTTTATACCACTCTGCTTGTATTAAATTAAATGAAGCAGATCTCGATAAGAGATTACTCTCATGGAAATGTGCTGTGTGTACAGATAACCAAAAATTATCGAAACCATTGCCTTCGTCATCTAATATTGGAAAAACAGCAACATCTAAAGATACCGCTTCTATCCAACAACCAACTGTGTTCGGTACAATTGATGTGGATTTCAGTGACAGTGTTGCGTCATTCAAGTTTATATACGAACAATTGAAAATGAACGAAGTGACCTTCTCCAAATGGTTTGACAGCATCGAAATTCTCCTTAGCCAAACTGGATGAACTTCAATTAGAAAATTCAGCCTTGAAAAAGAAAGTAACTGATTTAGAATGGCGCATTGACAGCATTGAACAGCTGAACAGAAATAAATCGTTGGAAATATTTGGCTTGCCTGAATCACTCACAGCTGATGAAAATAGCATAATTGAAAATACGGCTAAATTAATCACTCAAGGTCTAAATATTAACATCGGCGTGGATGATGTACAGTCGGTCAATAAAATAAACACACCGCGCGTGAAGAAGTTAGTTATTAAATTTAAAGATCAACGCATTCGAGATTCTATTTTGGCCACTAAAAAGAAGCAGAGATTATCAACCCAATGCCTTGGAGTATCACCGGTAAATATTTTTATTAATGAAAATTTGACAAAGTTCCGGAGTCATCTATATGCTGAAGCGAGGAAAATCAAAAAATCTAACACGATAAAATATGTATGGATTCGTAATGGTAATATCTATGTATGGAAAACTGAGGGTTGTCCAGCAAAGTTAATTAAATCAACATCTGACCTTGATGAAATTTAAAGTATTAATTTTATTAATTTTAATTTGTTTTGATGTCATTTGTAGTTCATGAAGGTGGTGGTGATTTAATTGATGGTGTCAATAAACCTGCAGAAATTTCAAAATTTTATGTGTTGCATTTTAATATAAGAAGCATGCGGGCAAATTTTACTTCGCTTCTGGTTAACCTATCTAGTTATTCCATTGTGCCGGATATTATTTTTTTAACGGAAATATGGATTACTAATAATGAAGTTCATTTTTATAAAATCCCTGGTTATAATTTTTTTAGTTGTTGTAATGATATAAATCGTGCGGGTGGAGTAGCGGCGTTTGTAAAAAATTCTATTACGGTAAATTTTTTTAATTATAATATAATAACTGCTGACTGTATGGAGCTCAACTTCTCTGTTGGGGATTTTTTAATTAGTAGCTTATGTATTTATCGCTACAATTGGAACTCTGTTGATAACTATTTAAACGAAATTATTCCGATCCTAAATAAGTTTCGCAAATCAAAAAATTTTCTACTGATTGGTGATATCAATATAGATATTTTATCAACCAGCAATATAATAGATAATTCAACTTGTGTAAAAAAATTCATAGTAAAATGTATTTGATACATAGCTGTTTGCTAGCGGATATTTTCGAAAAAGGAAGGAAGGTGTGATGCAAGTGGATATTTTTTTCGGATATTTTTTTATTTACCTTTTTCAATTATTTTATAAGTTTAAATAATAAATTTCTATATAACATCAAAAACCCATGAGATTTCTGTCACTTATTAAAGAAAAGTTTATTATTTTGGTTGCTTTAAAATAATAAAATTTCCAAAAATATGCCGTCGAAAACGCGTTTTGGAAAAATCTCGAATGAAAATATTGTAAAGGAAATCGATAAAACTACGCCTGAAAATACTAAGAGAAGTAAATCATCGATTTGGAATCAATTTGATGCATTTTGTAAAGAAAGAAGTTTCGATTTAAAGACAGAACAAAAAATTCCTGATGTCGCTATGATTTTAATGGATTGGGGGTTTAACATGAAAAAGCAAAACGGAGAAGACTATAAAGAGTATGTAATTAAGACGATGTGGAATACAACTGCTAAAATGATTCAGGCTGATTATTTTATTAAATATAAAGTAACTTTCGATCCATTTTCCGATATACAATTTAATGAAGCACGTAAAGCCAGAGATTCGAAACGAAAGCAGCTGCAAAGTATAGTTGAAAAACGAAAAGAAAGTGCGATATCATTTACGAAGGAAGAAATAAATAAAATGGCCGACGCGTGGGATGAAAATACACCGATGGGACTATTAAAAAAATTTTTCCACGTAGCGGCATACGAGTTAGCTTGGAGAGGGGGAGAAGCTGCCAATTGTAAAATAAATTTCTTCAAAACAACAGCATTAAGTGATGGAAGTTTTTCAGGGAGGATTGAATATAATTGTATTTTTTCGAAAACTTGCCAAGGAGGGGCAAAAAAGTACAGTGACAGTAAATGGCTCATTGAAAACATAGAAAATCCAAACTTGTGTCCAGTTAGATTATATCAAAAGATATTAAGCAAACGCTCTCCAGAGATTACGAACGAAAAATTTTTTCTTACCCCTAATCCCTTCTGGGAAAAACCAAATTCCAAAGGATGGTACAAAAATATGCCGATAGGAATTAATGAGCTTCTGAAATGGACTAAAGTATCCGCAGAAAAAATAGGACTAAATATAAAAAATAAAAAAATTACAAATCATTCACATCGTTCAAGCGCAGTTTCCAATTTGATTAAAGGCGGTATAAATGAACAAGAATTAATTAAAGTAACAGGACACTCTTCTGCAAGCTCAATAAAACCTTACCTACAAATAGATGAAAGCCACCATTCCAACATTATAAAAAATATGCGCCAACCAACTATTCAGAAGACGTCCACTTCTTTAGACACTATTCAGTCCACATCAACAGGGCAAATAATTTATAATAATTGTGTTTTCGAAAATTGTTCCTTTAAATAAATTTTCCTTATATATTGCTCAATAATAAAGTTCCAAAATAAAATTTTTAATCAAAAAAATGTCTAATTTATTAACTTTTTTCTCTTTTCTCGTTGAATTATCTCAACAAATACAACTCGAGCTTTGAGTTAGCCGGGGATTTTTTTATTTTTGCACTCGTAATTAGTATGCGTAGCAATTTAAAGGTGGATTTATATTATCGGCTCGTCTCAGCACAGTTCATACCAAAAAAATTTTGTTACATGCATTTACTATGAGAGTATTTATATTATCAGTACATTTCCGTGCAGCACAGTACAGCGCATATCGAATCATCCCAAAAGAATATTGTGAAAGCAAATCGCAAACGAGAAGATGCGAAAGAAAAACGAAATACATAATTCGAAATAATAAATATTTTTTCGTACTTTGTTGAGATGTTGCATTCATACATTCACATTTACAGATATTAATAGATATATGTATATGTATATATTTATTTATTTATTTATTCGAAGGATAAGGAAAAAATACTAAATACTAATAATATTATTATTGTATTTAACGTTCTACGTAATCCATCGTAGAATAGAAGATTCGAATGCACACCGAAATAAATACGAATGCAATATATGAACTGAACCGAGCTGATAATATAAATTGTTGATGTATGAGACGAAGCATGAATGTGCTGAGCCGCGCCGATAATATAAATCGACCTTAACTCGACAAAACTTTTGTCCAGGCAAAAACACTCGAGCTGCGCTCTCGTGTTTTTTCCGTACAAGTTTTGTCTCGTTAAATTGCTACGCATACTAATTGTTCGTAAAAATAAAAAAATATCCGGCTAAATCGAAGCTCTTGTTGTATTGCTGTTGACAATTATATGATGACTCTATCGTCTTTTGGGCTATGCTCTCTGATTAATTCACCTACTCGAGTAGTAAATAATAGCTCTTCGTGTATTGATCATGCGTTTTACCGGTTCAGTTCTAAACATTTATTAATTTTTGGTGAAACAGTAAATCTTCAAGTTACCGATCATTCACCGATTTTATTGACACTCTCAATCAAAGCTTCAATAGATCAGAAAAATAAAGATCCCAGTCCTAATGTATCGTGTATTAATTATGACACTTTTAATGATCTTTTGCAGTGTCAAGTGTGGGATGATGTGTTCTTGTCAAACTGTGTCAATATGTCAATGAATAAATTCTTGGAGATATTTAAGTTTTGTTTTGAGAGTAGTAAATTTCAAAAGGAAAATAATTTCAAGAGCCGCAAGATAGCTCCTTGGATGTCACTCAAACTACATTTACTGGTGAACTTGAAAAATAAATTGGGCAAAAAACTTAGAAAACACCCTATGAATTCTAAGCTGTTGAACCGTTTTAGGCGAATAAATGAAACGTGTAGAGTAATGATTAATTCGGAGCGTATAAACTATTATAGGAATCTTTTTGATAATTGCTCTAATAATAGCAAAACACAATGGAAAAGAGTTAATTCATTAGTAGGTGATGATTCTAGTAGATCTGACATAATATCTTCTATACTTGATGAAGATGGTAACGAAAGCACGAATTGTTTGGATATTTGCAATATCTTTAACCGTCATTTTATCAGTTCATTTAGTAGCTTGCACTGTAATTCTGCTTTACATTGCTATGTTAAGTGGCAAAATGAAACTTTTGTATTCCAGGAAATTACTCCTGAAGAAGTACTTTATACAATTGCATCACTAAATAATAAAAAGTCCAGTGGTTCCGATAGAATCAATTCTAAAGTTTTAAAACGAACTGCTCTAAATACATGCTATATACTAGCTTATATTTTTAATCGTAGCGTAACAACTGGTGTATTTCCTAATGTCCTAAAATGTGCAAATGCTATCCCATTGTTTAAAAAAAATAATAAATTGTGTATGACAAATTATCGCCCAATTTCACAATTACCAACAATTTCAAAAGTTTTTGAAAAACTGATGAAAATCCGTATGACATCGTACTTGGAAAATTTTAATTTTTTTAGTGATTGCCAATATGGTTTTAGAAAGGGTCTAAGTACTGAAGCTGCGCTTTTAAAATTTTTTTCCTTGGTATATGATTCTTTAAATAGTGGCAAATTCGTGAGTGTGCTTTTTCTGGACATGTCTAAGGCCTTCGACTCTGTTAACGATTTACAATTATTAAACCAATTGTGGCATATTGGATTTAGAGGATTTACCTATAACTGGCTACAATCTTACCTTCAAAACAGATTTCAGAAAGTGATAATAGGTGACTGCACCAGTGATCTCAATGAAATTCTTTCAGGTGTCCCTCAGGGCTCTGTTCTTGGTCCATTACTTTTTTTAATTTACGTCAATTCATTTTTCGATTTAAATCTTTATGGGAAAGTAGTAGCATTCGCTGATGACTTTGCGTTAAATTATTCTGCCGTTAGTTTCGATGAACTGGAATGCTAAATGAATTACGATTTAGCGGTATCGCACGTTTGGTTTTCTGATCATCAAATGCGTTTAAGTGATAAATCTAGAGGCATGATATTCAATATAGGGTCACGAATGGTTAGAGATTTGAATGTGTTTTATCACGATGATAAGTGCACTAGTTCTAATGATTCTAATAATTGCTTTAAAATTCAATTTGTTCATGAATTTAAATATTTGGGAATAACTATTGATAGCAGCTTAAATTTTAAATCTCACATAAATAATGTTAAGGGTTATTTAAATTTTGCTCTTAGAAAGCTTTCTTTACTTCGAACAATTTGTCCATTGGAAGTGCTGCTCAAAGTATATTATGGAATTTTCAATTCTAAAATTGAGTATGGTCTTGTTGTATATGGCGGAACCTACGTCACTAATATTAAGTCCTTAATAATTGCACAGAAATTTGCTTTAAGAATTATTTATAACCAAAAGCGTACTGTCCATTGTTTTCCGATATTCAAGAAGAGTCAAGTGTTACCTCTTCGGTACTTATATGTATATAAAGTTTTAAAACTTTTCTTTTTGCGTAGTGGGCATAAAATAGTGGGAACTCACTTGTATAACTTACGCAATAAAAATGCCTGTATTATTCCGTTCACTCGCAAAGAGTACTTTAGGAATTTTTTTACTTCAAATGCTCCATTCCTTTTTAACAAATTACCGTTAGCCATTCGGAGTGAACAATCAATCAAACGCTTTGGGATATTGGTGAAGGAATGGCTTTTTATGCAGGAGGATGTTGAAAGTTTGTTTCAAGTTTGCCATTAGTAGTAACGATGGATGTTAAAGAAGTAGCTTCGTAATTTGGAGAAGTCTAGACCAGGGAGAGGTATTTCTACATACAGTCAATCAGTGTTTTGTAAATTAACTTTCGTGTTTTAGTAAATGTCTTTTATCTTATTGTTGTTCCTCTTCATTAATTAATTATTTGATAATTCTATTTGATGGTGATTCAATATAGACATATTTGTCTCAGAATCACCTACCTATATTCAACATAATTAAATTATTATTGCTTAATGTCATTGTATTAAAGTAATAGATACTATAAATAAGGTCTAAACAACTATCAGTTTTCTATTAGGGAATTATTGTTAAAATCTATTATTATATGTTAATGTTACAAAATTATAGTTAATATGAAAATTGTATTTTACTTGTATTATTATTGTTGAATAAAGTGATAAAAAAAAAAAAAAAAAAAATTATATCTACACTTAGTGCTGTGAAACAATTAAAATATTTTAAGTCATTCAAAACGCAATATGCCTTCATACCGAACTCCTTCGAAATTATGTGGTGTTCACTGTTTTGTTTACTCCTTAAAATCATACATTTCTCGGACAATTTAAATTGGGTTTCTTCTTTAGAACAAAGGCAAAATCTACAAAAATAATTTGAATTAAATGACTCATGAAGGCCATATAATGTATTCGCTCCTAAATTATCATGCGATAACGAAAAAATAGAGCCTTTATGTTAAAATTTTTATTTTGATATATCACATAAATTCCATTTAATTCTAAAATTTTTAATTCATCTACAATTGAATGTAATATTAAATTAAAACCATTAGTTTTAATATCTTCGGTATGAATTAAAACAACTAAAAATATATTTTCAAGCGCCGAGTTTGACTCTAAAGTGCTTTACCCATTGAAAAACGAAAAGAAAAATCGGATTTAATTTTTTCGATTTAATTCCAAAATTATTGCTTTGTTTTCGTTAAAAACTTCTCGTTTTTGACCGAGTGTACCATACAATACCATTTTCAATTAAAAAATTTCAAAAAAATTTTAATTAGCTGAGAAAATGAAAATTTAATTTTTTTCGTCCGAAAAAAATTGTTTAGAACCGAAAAAATTAAATTTTCATTTTCTCAGCCAATTCAAAATGTTTTTGAATTTTTTAAATTGAAAATGGTAATGTATGGTATACTCGATCAAAAACGAGAAGATTTTAGCGAAAATAAAGCAATAATTTTTGAATTATATCGAAAAAACTAAATCCGATTTTTCTTTTCGTTTTTCAATGGGTAAAGCACTTAAAGGCAAATTTAATATAGTAAAATAGAGTCCACAAATTTTATGAATTTTTGTTTTAGATCCCAAAGGATTGACCGTTTCAAAATCATCACTAAATAGTTGTAGTTGAAATGTGAAATTTTCTTTAGAGAAAAGTTCGTTGTTTTTAAAATAAAATCCATCCCGAGGATGCGACAAAAGAGTACTGTCTGAAGTATTAATATTAAATATATGAAAAAGAAATTGTTCTGAAGAACACAGATATTTAAGGGTTTCTAAAATTGATATAAAAGAAAACGTGTTAGTCTTTGGTCGAAACACATAAGTATTATTTTTTGAGCAGAAAAAACGATCACGTCGGATTGAAACCGAAATTTCTTGTAGTTCTGGAATACCTGTTTGAAATGTTTTTTTTCTTCTTCTGTAACTCGTTTTTATATTTTTAAAAGGGTTTTCTAAAAAGTGTTTTAACAAAAAGGTATCTTCATCTATTTCACCTACTTTTAAAATGTTCGAAATCTGACTTGTTAATTTCGTAGTTGATTCAAGTATAAGATTAATTTTGCTGTCTGGAATATTTAGTTTATTAATGTCCGTTAAAAAAAATATGAACAGTTTCATCTATTGATTTTGAATATATCTTGTGTTTGTTTACTACCGAGGGGTTCCACCTCAACAGTGTTTATTTCAGGCAAAATTGAATTAGATACCGATTCTTGAACAGATATATTTGTACTGATAATTTCGTGTTTTTCATGATATTTTAAATGTTTCCTAAGTCCACTAAAAGTTTTGAAAATGAATTTACATTTAACAAATCCACAGACAAGTTCATTTTTATTTTCTTCGCGAAGTACATGAATTTATCTTAAGTGTTTAATATAATTTTTTACGCAGGATAACGATTTCTTACATATAAAGCATTGTAAATTCATTTTGTCTATCACATTTGTTTTTATCACAACTTAATTTTAAAAATAATGTTTAGAATTCAATTTAAGAAATAATATTAATTAATATAGTTACCAAGTTATCAATGTAATAAATGTAAGCGATTTTTAATGTCGAGCATACGTGCTGTTGGTTTTTTCAAGTTTAGTTCGAATACAATTTCAGCCAGGAAGCTAAAAAATATGTCGTGCCCATCAGGATACTCTACTCCGAAAACAAAAAACGATTTAAACAAATTATCAAATGCTGTTAAAGATGAATAACCCTCAATTGGAATTGCTGTACCATCTAATGCGATTGTATAAGTAGAGATGGCAGCTTTATTAGCCCCATATGCAATGATGATTGGTTGCCCTGCAGTTTTTGGAGTTGGTTTTCCAATCTAAAATGTTTAAAGGGAAATGTTAAATAATTATAATTGTTAATGTCCCATAAATTCTAGAACAAACCTTATGAAATTTAATAATTGATGATTTCGATTCCGTTTTATGTTTTTATCCGCGAGCTGGAAGCAACTTGTCCAAAATTAAAAATGCTGTGATCGTGTCATCCCATTCTAAAATATATAAAAATATAATTGTTGAAAATAGTAAAAATATGTATATAATATTATCTAAGATCTTACTATCTTCTTCATACGTATCATCATCATACAAAATGATTTTAAATTGTTCCCCAAGTTTTAAAATTTTGGGATTTAGATCTGTCCATTTATTTTGAAGATTCTGGTGTTTTTCGGGGTATCGTAATCTAAAATCTTGATAAATCTACAAGTACAATAAAAATAATTAAAATGTTAAAAGTAATAATTTTTCAAGTTAGAATAATAAACTTTTACCAATCCTGGAGTATCTAAGAAGCGAGGAAAATTATTTAAGATATGTATATTCCCAGTGAATCTCATGGAAATGGTTTTCTGCATTCGATCAAAAATCTGTTCACGTTGAGTAGTAGGGCAAGCGCTTTTTAAAAATCGGATATCTTCGGAATAATCGTCGATATATTTTGGTATCTATGGAGCTGTGGAAATCGAGGCATTACTATTATTAACCCCTGAACTGCTTCGATTGATAGTTTTAAGTCGATTCCCAATATATCCCCCTCTCGTAGATGGTTCATAAAATATTTCCTGTAATTAAAATAAAATTTGAAATTATATTGTCTTATTTTTAGTTCTAAATCTATTAGCATAAAAATTTTGTACAGTCACCACCACATTGATTTGGAAATATATTGGCCAGAGCTTTGGCCCAACTAATTTTTTCGAATCGTGTAGGATGTGGGCCGTTTATTTCGGTGAGATGTTGGGCCGTAATATTTATAAGACGTTTTCGACTGATATCGGTCAAAGATCTTGTCTCTGTATATTCTAGGAGAATTTCGCTTCCTACTCGGCTTGAACAGATATGATTTTCCAGTTCCTTTTTTAAGAATTCTCTGTCCAACTTGATTTTTTGGGGGAAATTCCCAACAAAGCAGTTTTGTCTTCTCAATGCGCCTGGCACCGTATCATCAGAATTAATTTCATCAATTTCTAGTTCATCTTCTGGGCTATCCGTCTGAGTTCCTTGGTCATTGAAAAAATCTGAAATTGAAAACAATTTTTATATGAAATTACCAATAGAGAAAAAATTTTAAAATCCATATAAAAATACCTTTGTTTTGGGTTTGTAGTAAATACAAAATTTTTGTATCGGTTGAAATACTGTTTTCTAACTCGAATTGTAAAAGTTCATCGGTAATTACTGCACCTTCTTTGTCTTGCAATGAATAATTGTGAGATTCCAGTACTTCTCCTTTAATCGCAAATGCGCTAAAAGCTAAAACAGATTAAGATTTGCATACATTTTTAAATTAATCAGTGATTATTACAGCCTAGAACATAACTACTAACAAAAAAACGTCACTTCAAAAATTGGTTAGGTTGAGGTTATTGTTTGCAAATTTATACTCGAAATATTGATTATAAAAATTTATGAAAAAATAATATTCGTAAAATAAATTTAATTAAGAATAATTAATTCAAATTACACTGAAATTAATTTAATACGGGATTACAATTTAACGGTAAAAATCATGTCACCAAAAAAAAAATCGAAAACACGTTTTTGTAAGGATAATTTAGGTTAGATAAACTGCGTATACACATATTCATATTTATTTTTTATATATGTACATTGATTTGTATTAATTAGAATTTTATTCCAAATTCTTCCAAAGTTTATTTACACATTTTTATTAATTATAAGTTATTTGGCAAACAAAATTACATTATAATATTTTTTTTTACAAGAAACACCCATAACCAAATTTTCGTGTTCACGCACTTATTAAAATTCACTGAATTTTTGTATAGCTCACTCACCTGATAAAATGATGTCTAATGAGCAAATAATATCACTACCTTCTTGAGGAAAGACAAAAATGTATTTTATGCAATCCTGAAAACTAACACGGAATACTTTTTTGTTCATAATGAGAGTAGTAAATACAAAACGCGTCAACTTCGTTTTATTGTTTTTCTGAACGTTTTAACTTTCGATCTAATGTATTTTGATTTTGCTAAATAAATTGACAGAATCTACATCCAAAGGAAAATTACAAAACTCCGCTCGGAGTTACATGTCAAATAACTGTAATTTTATCAACTCGTTCAGGTGTTAAATGGAGTAAAATGTTTAAAAAAAAACTTCTATCGGAGTTTATAACGACGAAAGAACTCAAAATTTGGAGTTGTCACGAATGATTTTCAAGGGAGTTAAAAATCAATATCTACTTGTAGTTCAATAAATTTATAAATATTTTTCGGTCTCAAAAAATTACAATTAACTTTCCAGAGGAGTTTAAAAGTTCAAACTCCACCTAAATGTTATCAAATCTTTCGCCAAAAGAGTTTAAATTTTCAAAACTCTTGGTGATGGAGTTAGATTGATGTGGATTTTTTTAAGAGTGTACCATGCAACGTCTATGCCATACCATGCCATCTTATCTTATGGATTTATCCAGATTAATGATGTTCCTATCTACAATACATTGGTAGATTTTTGGATATATTTTTTACAAATCCGATAAATTGTATTATGTACGGTAATCAAGGCATTTGTTCCATATATTGTTCAGGGTATTAACATAAGTCGATGAGTTAGGAATATCCGAAATCGAAAGTTGTTTAACTTTATTGCCTACAAGATATTGCTGTGAACAACCAATGCAAGGAAAGACAAGTACCATTAGTAATTTAATTACAATTAGTACCGAACTAATTAATCCTGGGAGGCACGCTCCGCAACTATACCGCTTTTAAAAATTGGGAAATGTAAGATGACATGACTGTTTTGACCACTAAGCTTAGAAATATCGACGCTTCAAAGGTTCAACCACATTTAGTGTTTTATACTGCCCAAATAAATTGACCTCCTATTTGATAAACATTAAGTTGTTTAATAAATTAACAAATTTAAAAAAGATCATCCGTTACGCAAACAAAAAACTAGCTACAGAAGATACAACATCAGTCAACCAAAGCCGAAATCTCTTTGAATTTATTCATTGATGATGGTTTTTATCATAATATAACAGAAACCTTAATGAAACTGGCCTTGGAAAAAATTAGATGGATGTTTTTAATTTGGTTTGAATAAACTGAAAACTGATCGTTCACCAAATATATTGCGACGCCTCAAAGTTATTAACTATTTTTATTTCAAATATTCGCTTACTATCTTTTAATTACGAAAAATAATTTTTAATCGCACCAATATCTTCGCTTGATAAGACCTCTTACAATTATAGCTTGTTCCAAGGGGACAGTTTTGTTTTGTAATCCGAGTCGGTTATAATTTTCCGCGCTTTTTGTTTATAGTATTTGGCCACGATTCATAAATATATACTAATAATATTTATAATCGTTATGATTTGTAATTATACAGAGATTAAGTTTATCTGTGTACATCACATTCATACCACTATATCTCAAAAATTCCAGATACAATTTTCTTGTAAGTCGCACAGAATATAGCTGAAACCTTAATGAATCTGGCCGTACATGAAAAGTGCTCGTGAATCTCTTATGTTAATATATTGTCGGCCTAACTGTGAATTAACGTAACTGACATTTTCTCGAAAACTCATCTCTGATACTAAAATGTTCGTCGTGAGAAACTGCACCTGAATTCCTGCACCCACGTTAATTTACTATTAGGACGAAATCGCCGTGCTAACGGTGAACCAACGCGGGTGGAAAACTCAGACAGAGTTTCTCATAACGAAACATTTAATACCAATTAAGAACTTTCGAAAAAATGTCAGATACGTTAATTCACAGTTAGGCCGACGATATTCAGATGAATATATCTCAAATCATCCAGAAACAATTTTCTTGTAAGTTGCACAGAATATAGATGTAACTACTGTTGTAAAATTTCCGATATTTTTAAAATTGGTAATGTTACCGATGTTAATTGTAGGGAGAAGCTTTTTTCTCCCAGGTTGAAGAATTATTAAGTTTGAGTGAATCACTCAGGCGTGCTATTTAACTCTGCATATTCAATTTCCACCCTTTAGCCCTTTTTTTTGCCACTTATATCACATATAGGGGAAAATTTATGCAACACTGAAGAAAATTACACTTTTACGTTGGATTATTATAATTTCATTTTTTATTAACAATATTTATTGATTTATTTATAATTATAATTTATTATATTATATTCTATTTTTGATTTTAATTTATAATATTTAATAAGTTAAACTACAATTATAATTTTATATTTTCTTAAATTTTATGTTAAATTCACGCCGGCTGATAAGTAACTAACAAAAAAAAAAAACTTGTTAATTTTACAAAATATACAAATAAAAAATAAAAACCATATACCGTACACTCGCTTGATTGCCACTCCGCTTGCACTGACCTTTATTACCAATACACAATCAAACAAAATGAAACGGAATGACAACCAAGCAAATATATCACAGCTGCACCAAACAAAAAATAATAACCCTTTAATTTGATTGCCGATCATTAACATCCTCCCCGCCTTGATCCTTGGAATGAATAGGATCAATTGGTAATGGTGCGATCTTCGTAATAGCACGTTTACATTCACCAGTCGCAGTTTTAATAGTTACTACGCGGACGCGGCCATCAACTCCAGGATGGGTATCAATTATCTTGCCCAATTTCCACTTGAGCGATGGAATATCGTCTTCCTTGATGATAACTATTGTACCAATTTTAACATTTGGTGCTTCTTTTGTCCAACGATGGCGATGTTGGAGTTCTTGGATATATTCCTTGGACCAACGGGACCAGAAGTTTTGAAATATACCTCTTGTAAGATTCCAATGTGTAATATGATTTAGATTAGAATTTGAAGATCCTACTTCTGGTATTGAATTAAGGGGCCGACCAACGAGGAAATGTCCTGGAGTAAGTACCTCAGTTACATCATCGGTAGATATTGGAACAAGCGCCCGAGAATTCAAAACAGATTCGACCTGCTTAATCAGTGTGCTAAGCTCTTCATACGTCAGTTTGGCGTTTAGCGTTAAGCGGCGAAGATGATATTTTGCCGACTTGACGGCGGCCTCGTAGAGACTACCAAAGTGAGGTGAGCCGGGTGGGGCAAAAGATCATTTAATTTTGTCGCGTTGACACATGAATTGAATTTCGGATTTGAGAGCGGAGCATTGAAGGAGTACAAACAATTCATGTAGCTCGGTATTGGCACCGACGAAGTTGGTGCCGTTGTCGAAGACGATTTTCTTCGGTAGACCCCGTGTAGCAATAAATCTTTTTAAAGCACTCACAAAGGATGCCGTTGAAAGCGACGATGCGAGCTCTAAATGAACGGCCTTTGTGACAAAGCAAACAAAGACAGCTTAGTAGGCCTTGATCGGTACTCGCCCGCGAATCGTGAAATGCACGTAAAATGGACCACAGTAATCTACACCCACGTAATAGAAAGGATACGCTTGATTAACTCTTTCAAACGGAAGGTCGCTCATCTTTTGCCGCATTAACGTCGGTCTTGCTCGAGTGCAGCTCACGCATTTTTTAAACACAGTTCGAGCGAGGCGACGCTCATTTATTGGCCAATAGATACAGCGGACGGCAGCAAGGAGCCCTTGTGGACCGACGTGAAGGTTTGTTCTGTGAATAAATAAAAAAACTGCTTATGTAAAGGAATGATTCGGTGGAAGCAATGCCGGATGCTTTGATGTGTAAGACAACGCAGAGAATTTTAATCGGCCGCCAACACAAATGATTTTGTCTTCACCCATGAAAAATGATAACGACTTCAATTTCGGATCGCGAACGCTAAATGAAGGATTCTGAAGCCCATAATATTCAGATGAATATGACGTAATTTGCACTAGTCGTCTAACGGCTTGGAGCCCATTAGCGGCTTCAGCGGAAGAAAGCGGACCCGAGCGACGAGTAGCAGGATTTCTCGTATTATAAATAAAGCGCAAAACGTAACTTATAGTATTTTGTATAGTGAGAAATAATCCTCTTGCGTGTATACGAAGAAACATCTCTTTTATGTCTTCTAATTGCATGGATTGGTGTTTCATCATGTTTGTAGAGCTCATCGCAATTAAAATTTGTGTAGGTTTTTTTTTTGTTCGGATAATTCGATTTCCTTCGATGGTACAAACGATTGGGACCAAGATTCGTCAGGTAATTGAATGAAATGCGGACCGTTCAACCATAATTCAGAATTAATTAGTTGTTCTGGAAGTAATCCACGCGAAATCAAATAGGCCGGATTGTGATTGGTACATTACATTGGTACAGTACATTGGTACACAAAGACTGAATGTTAGATACACGGTTAGCAACGAAGGTTTTCCAACGATCAGACGATGCGTTAAGCCAGTTAGCAACACAATCATGGAGTCAGTTGATAAAAAATTGTCGTCTCCTGAGAAGTTCAGATTAGGTTTGAGTTTTGCAACCAACTTCGACAATAAATGAGCAGCTAGAAGCTCAAGTCGAGGTATAGTCGTTTGTTTAACGGGAGCGACTCTAGACTTTGAACACAATAGTCTAACGACAACACCATTGGTGGTGTAACTTCGCACATAGACTGCAGCACCGTAACCTTTCTGGCTAGCATCCGCAAAACCATGTATTTGGATATTTGTTGGAGTTCGACAATGATTGAATATATGTCGCGGTATGTAAAGCCCTTGAAGTTTTTGTAAATTTTTTCGAAAATGATACCAATTCGTGTGTAGTTCCATGGGCATACTTTCGTCCCAATGTAGCTTAAGTTGCCATAATTGCTGCATAAACATCTTACCTAGTATGACTACCGGCGATATCAGACCAATAGGATCAAATATTTTGGATATTTAAGAGATGACTGTGCGTTTTGTTATTTTCGGAGATTCCATTCCAAGGTTGACATTAATACGAAACGTATCGGAATTGGAATGCCAAAATAAACCCAAAGTTTTTATAAATTCATGATCGACTATTTGCACAAATTGTTCACGGTCAATAACGGGAATATCGGCAAGTATAGAGGCTTCATTTGAACACCATTTATGGAGTGACATACCAGCGGATTGAAGAATGAAGGTTATGTTGTCCTTGAGAACAATGACTTCTTCTTCCGAATTAGATCCACTCAGAAGATCGTCAACATACATATCATTGGCAATTGTAGAGCTCGCCATTGGAAATTCTGACTCATGATCTAGAGCCAGTTGACGAAGGCAATGAGTAGCCAAGAAGGACGCCGGAGTTGTGCCGTATGTGACCGTTTTGAGCTGATATGTTAGTAACGGTTCATTCGGATCAAACCGTCAAAATATATACTGAAATCTTCGATCATCCGGATGGACTTCGATCTGACGATACATTTTTGTGATGTCTGCACTTATTGCATATGCATGTGAGCGAAATCGAAGTAAAATCAAGGAGAGTTCATTTTGAATGACAGGACCGCACATTAGAATTCAATTTAGAGACGTGCCGGAGCTAGTTTTAGCTGAGCCTCAAACACGACTCTCAATTTGGTAGAGGTATAGTCAGGTTTAAACACACAATGGTGTGGTAGATAAAAATGATTTGATTCAATCGCCTTGGCTAATTCCATATGGCCAAGTGACACATATTCAGCCATGAATGCATTATATGAATCGCGAAGCTCAGAATCTCGACTTAATTTTGCCTCAAGATTGAAGAATCGTCGGCGTGCTAGGATTGCTGAGTTGCCTAGTTCACTTTCAGCACTAGAAAATGGCAACCGAACCAAGAAACGACCATCCATATTCCTTGCATAATTTTGAACAAAATGCTTCTCGCAAACATTGTTTGAAATATTATCTTGTGTCACATCCTCTATTTCCTCTATAGGCCAAAATCTCTCCATAAGCGTATCCAAATATGTAGATGGAGAGTTCACGACCGCTAGATTGCAAATTTGATAATCTAAAGGTGAACCATAGGCCTTACCTGAGACGACCCAACCCAATCTTGTATTCTGGAGAATGGGGAGGTTATCACCTAATTTTATTTGACCGATAGATTGTAATTCAAAAAATTATTCTGCGCCCATGAGCAGATCAATTTTTTGAGATGAATAGAAATTTGGGTCTGCTAGTTTGATGTTAGCTGGAATAGACCATTTGGATGAATCATACTGAATAGTCGGCTGAGAATAGGAAATTTTTGGTAAAATGTGTGCCTCTATTGAAGGAGAATAATTGCTGACTCGGGACCGAAACTCAATGGAAGCTGAGCTAGATTCCATGATGGATGAACCGCCTGTACCTCGGATTTGAACCGAGGATTTCATTGCTTAAACGCTTAATTTGGATGCTAGTGATTTTGTAATGAAATTAAGCATGGAGCCTAAATCTAGCATTGCCCTTGCAATAACAGTACGATTGTTGGCATCAGATAATTCAACAAGAGCCGTGGCGAGGAGAACATGACTTGGGTTTTTATTAATTGCAGCTAGCGCAGTGCCGGATTTATGCTCGTGAATCAATTGTGAAGATACGGCTAGATTAATTGATGATGATTGCTTTAATGGCGAATTTTGATCTTTTGACGGAATATTAGTTTTGGCTAATGACGAAGGCTGAGCTGTGGAAATACTGTTAGAGATATAAAGAAGACTGTGATGTTTACCATTACAGGTACGACATCGATCCTCAACAGTACAATCGTCAATACGGTGACTTGATCGCGAGCAATTTGAGCAGATTTTTAATTCCTCGACACGTTTGCGTCGTTCATCGGCAGCAAGACTTAGAAATTGGAAGCAACGCATGATCGAGTGTTTTGTTTGTTTACAATGGATACATGAATATGTTCCAGTTGCATGAAAACTTTGACGAAAATAATTACTAGATTTTTTTGTAGTGTTCACTGGCTTTGTCGACTGATGGGAAGTATGTGAAGTCTCGAATTTTTGCCCCTCCAATTTGTAGCTCCTTTTTTTAATAAATTTGGAAATGTCTTCGAATGTGGGAATAGAATTAAGTGGAGTTTCATCCCTCCACCTTAATTTTGTCTCCGAATCAAACTTTGAAGCCATCAAATACGCAATTAAATCATCCCAGTATTCAGTAGGACGACCAAGAGCCTTTAGAGATCGAAGATGAGAATTAAATTCATCAAGAAGATCGAGCAGCCTTTGAGAATTTGCCTTCTCAATCGGTTTGGCCCTGAACATTGCATTTATATGTTCTTCTACAATACGGTTCGTTTTAATAAATCGTTCAAACAATAATTCCCTAGCTTGTTCATAATTTGCCGCAATGAACTCTAAATTTTCAAATGGCTTAGCCCCAGGATCTTTGCAACAGCTTTTGAGATATTGGAATTTAGTGAAATCAGTCAACCGAGGATTTTTATGAATGTGAGTATCGAAGGATTCAATAAAACTGCGAAATGTTGTCGGCTCACCACAAAACAATTCGAAGGTCTAATTTTGGTAGAAACCCAAGATCCTCAATTGTCTTAATGGGGAATTTTTTATACGTCTCCTTTAATTCTTCTATCCTATCTTCCAATAACGGCCTCAATTTGTAATAGTGTCGATCTACGTCGGCTCGAGTCGTGGTCTTCACTTCAGCTTCTTCTTCTAACTCAAGAGTAGTTTGATGTTCCAAGAATTGAGCATAATTCGACACTAGATTGTCACGACGCAATCGTAGTTGAGAAGCGGTAACACTTGCAAGATCATTAGTCACAAATTTGTCAAGTTCAAGTAAAGGAAGTTCAAAAATATTGTTATCACACTCTTCAAACGTTTAATATTTACGACCATAATTGCGAATAGTTAAATAAACGTGTCTATTTACAATTTTTGATTTTATTGATAAATCCAAACAAATCCTTAAAAATGTTAATAAACGGCAACCAACCAAATACAGCTAGTTCTGAAGAACAGCAAACTGGCAGAAACTGTTAATAAACAGCGCAGCAATAATACAGCTTAAATTTGACGATCAGCAACCGGTATGAACTGTTATAGATCAACAACAAACAAGCAATACAGTTCAAATTCGAAGAGCAGCAAATGGCAAGAACTGTTAATAATCAGCAGCAATTACGATGCAGTTCACTTCGAAGAGCAGCAAATGGCAAGAACTGTTAATAATCAGCAAACAACAATACAGTTTAAATCCGAATGGCAGCAAATGGCAGAATTCCAATGGCAAATTGTTGTTGAAGAAATATGTTTCACTGAACGGTAATTTTATACGTTGAATAACTGGAACACCACCAGTTTTTCTAGAACAACTTGAAGTCACCAGTCCCTTCGGGGATGTGGGTTCGAATCCCACCGCTGTCACCAATGTTAATTGTATGGAGAAGCTTTTTTCTCCCAGGTTGAAGAATTATTAAGTTTGAGTGAATCACTCAGGCGTGCTATTTAACTCTGCATATTCAATTTCCTCCCTTTAGCCCTTTTTGCCACTTATATCACTTATAGGGGAAAATTTATGCAACACTGAAGAAAATTACACTTTTACGTTGGATTATTATAATTTCATTTTTTATTAACAATATTTATTGATTTATTTATAATTATAATTTATTATATTATATTCTATTTTTGATTTTAATTTATAATATTTAATAAGTTAAACTACAATTATAATTTTATATTTTCTTAAATTTTATGTTAAATGCACGCCGGCTGATAAGTAACTAACAAAAAAAAAAAAAAACTTGTTAATTTTACAAAATATAAAAATAAAAAATAAAAACCATATACCGTACACTCGCTTGATTGCCACTCCGCTTGCACTGACCTTTATTACCAATACACAATCAAACAAAATGAAACGGAATGACAACCAAGCAAATATATCACAGTTGCACCAAACAAAAAATAATAACCCTTTAATTTGATTGCCGATCATTAACAACCGGTAATATTACGGGTAACACGGGTAAAATAGCCAACACACTTTTTATTCAATTTATTTATAACAAAGAACACTAGTCTGGCAAAAAGTATAAGATTTTTAAATAAAACACAAACGGCTAATTTTTCTTTCAAAGATATCTCATCCTCTTCAAAGAAATCTCCTTCGGATAGAATACACTTATGCCAACGTTTTTTCCAGTCCTAGAAACAGTTGTTAAAGTCTATTTCCGGAATGGCCTACAAAACCTTCTTCACTTCGGCTTGAATCTCTTCGTGTCAAAACGATGTCCCCGGAACGGTTTCTTGAGTTTCAGGAATATCCAGAAGTCAAGCGAAGCTAAATCAGGCGAAGCGTGGTTGCAAAACAATACGGGTCGAATTTTGGCCAAATAATCACTACAAACAATGCAGTGTGAGACGGCGCATTATCATAATGCAAAAACCAAGAGTTTTCGGCCCAAAACTTTCATGTTGTCAACAAGATCTTTAATTGTCAATCGACAATTTTTGAGCACCAAATACTTGAATTCTTTGATTTGGTGTTCATCGGTAGACGTCGATGGAAGGTAAAGTCGTCCAACGCCTACAGTAAATAATAAATTTTACATAAATATCAGTTTATGATCAATTAAACTCTTTAATCAATGTATGGTTTATCCCCGCTAACGCATTTATCATCCTCATTATTCTTGCTTTCCTCCAAGTCATCCTCTTATTCAAGCGAATAAGGTTATGCAGCTTCGTTCATTAATAATAATTTGTATTTGATTCAGCAGGAATAACTTCCTCTTCGTTATCCACACTTCCTACGTTCGATCTCGACAGGTTTATGTTGTGCAAAATGTACGTTAGTTTTCGTTATGTGTATAAAACCATAAGCACTAAATGTGCTTTCCATTGCAGCTCTCGAGGCAGGCATGCTCAAAATATCAACCGCCAAGCACTTAAAGATAAAATAGAAGACACTGCCGCTGACCAAATTTCATCAAAGAGCTGCTCACTTGCAACCGCAAACGGTCGTGAAAAAAGTTCACTTCGAACATTGTAATGCGCCAAAGACTCATATATTTTGTTGCCCTTCTATTTTTTGGCCGTATATTTTGTGTGAAGTTCTGCGACATTAAAAATAAATTTTATTGCAAGTCATACAGAATATAGATGTAACCTCAATGAATCAGGACATATACGAAAAGTGCTCGTGAATCGCTTCTGTTAAAATATTCAGATGATTCAGAGAATAAAGCCAACTTATTTGGTTCTTTTTTCCAAAATACTTATAGACTCGACAATGTTGATAAGGGAAAATTTGCGGATACAACATATTATAGTATAATTACCACCTCGGGCATAAATCGTATCACTCCAAAGTATATTATTGAATTACTCCGTCAGTTTAAAGATGGCTCTGGTCCAGATCGTGTTCCTTTAAGCTTCTGTGGCGGCTCATACATTCATTTTTATTTACTCTCCACCACACAATTAGTTCGCATGCGAACTTACCAAAACAACGCGCCCTTTTGTTCCAGGTATACCAACCACGCGACACAAAAACAAAATACACAAACTAAAATAAATAAAAAATAAAATTCTAGTCTCGTCTCGGATTTTGTACTGCTTAAAAATAAAAAAAATACAAATGGTGGCGAATCAAAAGTAGATTGTACAAAAATTAATAACATAAATAAAACTGATTAAAATTAAATAAATTTAATTAATAAATAAATATTTAGTCTGCAAATTATTATTATACTTTCTAAAAAAAACTTCGTTATGAGCTGGCTTTTCCTTTGTCAATATTATTCAATGGATCATTTTCGTCGGAAATTTTTCCAACCGTCTGGAAATCCTCTCGTAGCGTTCCTATCTTCAAATCCGGTAATAGGAACGACGTCTCTAATTATATAGCGGCATTTATATATTATCAGCTATCCCTAAATTATTCGAATCAGTTGTTTGTGACCACATCTATTTCGGACTTAAGTCATTTATAATTGACGAACAACATAGATTTGTCCGTGGTAGATCTACTGTGACGAATTTAATAGAATTTTCGAAACGTGCTTTGGTGATGATTGAGGTTAAGGCTCACTTTAGTAACAAATTTAACTCGATCAATCACGTTATTGTACTGGAACAATTAAAATCTTTTGGCATTGCTCGTAATTTGATAAAATGGATTGATTCTTACCTTAATAAACGCGTGCAGTTTGTAAAATTTAATGACAGTTTTTCTAATCCGATAAAAAGTTCATTTGGGTGTTTCACAGGGCTCTTGGACCCCTCATCTTCATTCTATTCTTAAACGATATCACCAATTGTATCAAATCCGCTCAATCCCCTGTAAATAATGTGCAGGATGGAAATAATCTACAGAAGGATATTGACGCTATTAGCTATTGGTGGGATAATAGTCGGATATTTTGTATATCACAAAATCATTATAACCACACTTTATTTCATATATGTCGGACTTTTGTATTAGCTTAATTTTATGTTTGTACCAAATATTTATGACATTCATCAATATATCAGGTTGAATGAGATATTTTGTAGAATTGCATTGATACCAAATCCTACACCTCGGCCTTCCTGCGAATTGTGGCGGCCCAGTCAATTTCTCTTTTCGTTTTGATGATCATCGGACTCGTCTTTCAAATCTCCATCAAAAAATCGTCTTCTTGTTTCACATATGTACTAAAACTTCGTTATCTCGCTAATTTTCCTGGTAACCTCTTTATTTCAGTATCCTCTTCTTCATTAGGTTGAACATCGAATATGGTATTAATGGTTAAGTTTTGATGGTTTATTTAAAATGTACCACTTTTTCCTGTATCCTGTACTAGTGGATTTCGAGGTTTCATTATTGTCCTAACTTCAATACATCGTAACGCTTTATTTTAAAAACTTTGTAATGCCAAACAAACCTTGAAAATCAATAGCTTTGAGCCGCTACCCATGCCACCTTCTTTGTATAACATTGCAGATGTTCCTTACGATGTTTGGCACAGATACAGCTTCGGTCCATCGTGTGTATCTATTTATTATTCTGACACAATATCTTTGCCTTTCACATGGTAAATTTCCGTGAATCTAATGTTTGTTTGCGGATATTCCGCTAGTGGGATTCTTGTGTTTCGTATTACTTTCGCCTTCTGGCATGGTATGTAGCATTGGACCATTTTCTTTACGTCCTTTTGGATGTCCTCGTTATGTATGCCCGTGACTTTCCTTTTGATACATCGCTACATAAAATTTCTGTTGAGTGAAACGCAATTTGCATGTCTCGAAATTGTAATTTGTCTTGCTCCTTTCTTAATTTTGCTAACTCTTCGTCTTTTGTTTGCGCTTTCGCTATGCTTATGTAGTCGACTGTCTCTGTGACATGGCATCAGCTACCATTTATCCCGTCATGCTACGGGACATATACATAAATCCAAGTATCGGAATTGTCGCGAAACTTTCTCTGGCTTCTGCGTGAATGCGAACGTTATTGGTTTGTGGTCTGTAAATATTGTAAATGTGCAACCTTCTATTATTATTATTGATTGTAGGGCTATGTGGGCGATAAGCCACCTCGCAATGTGACCTAAAAGATCTATTGGGCTGGACCCTACTTAATTACCCGTCCAGTCAATGTTCAGGCTCTTAATGAATCTGATAATATTACTAGCCGGTACAAGATGCATACTATCTGGGCTCATTGTTCTCCCTCCTAGATGTTGCAGTTTTTGCTGGAAAATATCTGGGCATTGGCACAGAACTTGTTCCGCTGATTCCGCTTCCAGATCGCAGAAGCGGCATCCATCTGTCGTACTTAGGCCCATCTTCTTAAGGTGAAACCTTAAGGGGACATGACCTGTGAGGAAGCCAGTAAGCAGCCTCAACTCAGGTTTCCTAAGTTCAAGACACTCCTTAACCCTGACAGACGAAGGTGATATACATTTCTTCGCCTATCGCAAACCTGGAATTCTGCGCCAGTAGGAGGACTTTGAACATCCTCCCAGCGTTTTACCGCTGCTCTAAGGTGCCCTTAGTGATGCCGCAAAGGGTTCTGGTCCAATAAATGGAGAAGCAGAACCCTCACGGGCGAAGCCATCTGCTGCCTCATTTCCTTCGGTTCCAGTTTGACCTGGCACCCACATATTGAGCCTGCCAGATGTTTAATAACCTTCAGACAATTACATACCAGCCTTGACTCAACGATATAAGACCTAAGAGCCTTTAAAGCCGATTGGCTGTCTGATACAATATAAATCCTTGCATCGTTTTGGGACTTTTGCTAAGTCAAAGTTAGCGCAAAGTTCTATAGCATGTACTTCTGCTTGCAAATCGGGAGCATTGATTTCGAGAGGATAGTGCCACTCCCGTGTATTCCTATCCCCGCCCCATCTTCCGTTTTTGATCTATCTGTAAACCATACCATGAACCCTCGCTCAAAGTATGGTCCACGTGCACTCCACACATCCCGTTCAGGTAACCTAACACATAATGGTTTGTGGAAGTCCAGTTTAGCTGGCATACAGTCGGAAGGCATTCCGTATGGTAGCTACGGTATATCGCCAACAATTCTCGATCGTACGCGCTATATCTCGTTTGTGCGGAATTTAATTTTGATCATAAAACTGCAATGGTTGCCAATCGGCTTTTTCATTCTGGCTGATGCGCTGATACGGCACCGATTGCTGTGTCCGATGCATCGACCATTAGTGCTGGCTCCATTGTTGCCGCTGGATGTGCCAAACCTGTTGCTTTACTCAGTTTTCCCTTAGACAATTCGAAGGCTTCTATGGCCTCTTTTGACCACTCGACTTCCCGGTATCATTTTTTTTGTAATGCTTGGTTTCTATAAAAATTGATCATCCTTAGGTATCTTCTTAGGTGGTTAATCGTTTTTGTCCTTGGTATTTTGTTTATTTCATCGATTTTTTTTGGCGTTGGCCTAATCCCGTCTTTTGACACTTGGTATCCTAAAAAATTTAGACTCTCTTTTGCGAAATAACTTTTTTCTAGATTTATCGTTAAATCGGCGCCGCACATGTTTGCAAATACTATCTCTAGGTAATTTGTATATTCTCTTCGTGATTTAGATGCTACTAACACGTCGTCTAAGTAAACGAAACAGAAATTTAAACCTTGTAGTATGTTGTGCATGAAGCGTTGGAAAGTGCTTTCTGAATTTCTTAAGCCGAACGTCATTTTTGTATATTCAAATAATCCAAAAGGTGTTGTGATCGCCATTTCCAGTATATCTTTCTCCTCGATCGGTATCTGGTGGTATGCTCGCACCAGATCTATCGTTGAGAAAATTTTTCCACGTTCTAGATATTACGAGAAGTCTTAAATATCCCATGGGTATCGATCTGGTATTGTATTTTTGTTCAGCGCTCGATAGTCTCCACATTGTCGCCAGTCTCCGTTTTTCTTTGGCACTAATTGCAGTGGGCTAGCCCATGGACTATCGGAACACCGGCAGATCCCTTGATCCACCATATATTCGAATTCCTTAGTAGCTATGTCTAGTTTCTCCGTATTTAATCTTCGAGCCCTGGCGAATACCGGTGGTCCCTTTGTTATAACGTGATGAGTTACGGTGTTTTGATTGGTTTGACCGTTTGTGTGTCACATGTAATTTCCTAACTCGACCATTTGTGTGTCTCTGTTACTATCTACTACCCGAACGGTTGGTGCCGCTTTAATAGTTGTGATACCGACTGAATAAAGCGTGTTGCCATTATGGGTAATGTGACTTAGGCTATAATAAATGTCCAGCTGAATTGCCTCCTGAGGCCAAGATTTAGCTAAATTCTTCTTTTACCGAATGTTTTTAGTTTACTCCCATTTGCTACATGTAGATAGAAATTAGCTTTATTGTTTTTACCACCCTCACATTATTGGTTTTTGATCTGCTGTTCGACTAGCTGCGGGGTCTATTGTTAACTGTATGAAATTGTTCATTGTCTCGCTTTTTCATTTGATCTATCCAATAAGTATGATTACTGCTGGTTCTGCAATTGCGAATATAAACCTGATAATTCCTCTGCTGTTAATGATTCGGCTGTGAGTGACAATTTCCTGGGCTCGATGGGGTAACAGCTTGAGCCAAATTGTTTTGATGAGTTCGTCGTTTACGGCTTCCCCACGCTGGCTTTAAGTTGTCTAAGTAATTACAAGCATTTCATATTTCCCAGTTCGATTCCTTGCAATAGTCGAAGGATTCTTGACTGGATTCACCGATGCGGTTTAATATCGCCTGTTTTAGCGTTGAGTTATGTTATAATATCAGTGACTTCTTTAGAAATCCTTTCGTTTAACGAGCATGGTAGGTGATGATACTTGGTATTTTCGGATGATATACAACAAATTGTGATTCCACCATGTGGAACCATAACTGTGGATCTTGTGTCGTTAGTAGTGATTTGTACTGAGATCGCTGCTATCGCTCCTGTTGCTTCTGTTGTTGGTACTCTTGTTCCTCCTACCGGTGCGCTAGTGTTTGATATTGGCCCACTCAGCTATGTCTTCTATGGTAGGTGGCTGATCATTGATTGGCTACTGATGTCGATGTCATCGATGATTCGTAACGCGGGAGTACGGATACCTAAATCACTGCACTGGGAATCAAAATGTGAATTTTTCGGTATTGCGAAATTGGATTAGTCCCAAATGGTGTGAAAGAAGAAAAAAAAATTATTTCTTTGAAATTTCAGTAATGGGAAAGGACAACGCTAGCACAATACCAGAACTGCGTAATGTGTTCGAATAAATTAATTCGGATACGACAAAAATGTGTCGTCCTTGACGTCAATATAATAAATGAACAAAAAAATTTTTTTTGAAGAATTTGGTTTATAGCTCACAGTTTTTATTTTAATTGGAAAACCTCAGTGGCATAAATGTGGGCCATATGCGTTGGTTACCCTTTGTCTACCTCTAAATCCTGACTTGCCTGATTGTCCGACAAGGGCCTCTGTATCCCGTGTATGGTTATGTTATTTCAGCTTACTTATTGCGTGAGCACCTATGGTTCCGGGGGTGCTTACTTTTACTGTTAATCGTCTTTTTGATCTTCTATGGCTTTCTCCAATGTCTCTTCTGTGGGCGCTCAATGTTTTATATTTGTGATTTCATCAATCTTATTAGCCCGAGCTTGCCTCTGGTGAGGGCTATTACCGGGATAATTTTTTAGTTTCGTCTACAAACCACGTCGGGGTAACGACATTTTTTATTCTTCAAATATTTTTCCTTTTATAGAGGTAATTGTTTTCCCAGGACACTACAATTTCTCTATCGTCCAAAATATACATTCACCACACCACCTATCGTGCAAAGGATGTCGCTCAAAGTTTATGTGAGGCAAATTAAAAATCCGTTTTGACAGACGCCAAAACGCCATATAATTTTGACAATTGTAATTGAGCGCGTACATTAAGTGGACCGAGCTACTAGATGGAGAATTTTTTGGAATTTAGAATTAAAACGATTAGAGTAGTTTTGAAGTGATTTTTATTTCACCGTTGTCTTTATAATTTTGAAAAATAATTGCTTTGTGTTGCGTCGACTTTGTTGCCGCCATAGTTGGACTTAGAAATTGAAAAACATAAAACCAGAGTTTAAAATGGGATTTCATTTTGCTCTTCGCTCTTCATTTTTGTTTAAGAGCGATGATAAAAACTCTTAAAATCTCTTTATAAAGAGCGACATTGAAAAAAAAAATACCGCTCTGAAGAACTGGAGCAATATTTTTATTATAAGGCTCTTGCTCTTCCACTATTGCGTTTGTGTTATCATCTTTTCGCTCTTTGTTATTGCGCTATATTGAGAAAATAAATATGCTCTGCTCTGATGAATAAAAACGTCATTATTATATTGCTCTTGCTCTTGTTATTACGGCAAACGGTTACATTCAAAACCTTCTAAATTTCTTTAGAAAACCAGATTGTTTTATTAGCGAACAGATGCACGGGTATTTGAAATGATATTCTAAAATGATTTTTGGGTCAAGTTCTGGAATATGGCCAACTAGGATGGTATTTGGCTATTCCTTAACTGATTATAGTGAAATTTGACACGCGCGATGTAAATGCGCTTCTAAATTGATTTTTAGGTGAAGTTCTGGGATATGGCCAAATAGGATGGAACTTCGCTATTCCTTAACTGATTTTAGTGAAATTTCACACGCACGATGTAAATGCGATTCTAAATTGATTTTTAGAAGAAGTTCTGAAATATGGCCAATTTGAATGGAAGTTGACTATTCCTTAACAGGTTTTATTGAAATTTGGCACGCGCGATGGAAATGGGATTTTAAATTGATTTTTAGGTGAAGTTCTGGAAACTGGCTAACTATGATTTTAGTGAAATTTGACTCGCGCGATGGAAATCTGATTATAAAATGATTTTTAGGTGTAGTTCTGGAATATGGCTAGTTATGATGGAACTTGGCCATTCCTTAACCGATTTTAGTGAAATTTAAAATGCGCAATGGACATAGGATTCTAAAATGATTTTTGGAAGAAGTTCTGAAATAAGGCTAAGTAGGATGGAACTTGGCTATGCCTTAACCGATTTTAGTAAAATTTGACGTGGCGTTCAAAATGGGATTCTAAAATGATTTTTAGACGAGTTTCTGAAATATGAAAAATTTAGATGGAACTTAGCTCTTCCTAAACCGATTGTGATGCAATTCAATATATGCGTTGGAAGTGGGATTCTGAAATAGTTTTTAGATAAAGTTATGGAATATGGCCAACAGCAGATAAACCTCGACAGCTGCATGGATTACGGAAACTGCCAAAGACAATAGCTTTTTAGGTTACTCATATTGATATATTTAAATATATCAATTCGAGTAACCTAAAGTAATAATACTTATTACACATCTGCTGTAACCTGTTTAGATTACTCATATTGATATTTTTATTATAAATCTGCCGGGAAATTTAGTTGCAATCAAAGGAAAATAATAAAAAATGGGTGACATCACGCTAATGTTAGTATAGGATCCCGGAATTAAGAAAATCCATCCTAATTGGCCATATAGGCCATATTACAGAACTTCATCTAAAAATCATTGTAGAATCCCGTTTTCATTACGCATGTCAAATTTCACTAAAACCTGTTAAGGAAGAGCCAAGTTCCATTACAATTGGCCATATTCCAGAACTTTACCCGAAGATCATTTTAGAAACCCATTTCCAACGCACATGTTAAATTTCACTAAAATCGGTTAAGGAACATCCAAGTTCCATCCCCATTGGCCATATTCCAGAACTTCATCTAATAATCATTGTAGAATAACATTTCCAACGGGCATATTAAATTCCTCTAAAATCGGTTAAGGAATAGCCAAGTTCTATCACAATTGGCCATATTCCAGAACTTTATCCAAAAATCATTTTAGAATCCTATTTTCAACGCACATGCCAAATTTCACTAAAATCGGTTAAGGCATATCCAAGTTCCATCACAATTGGCCATATTCCAGAACTTTATCCAAAAATCATTTTATAATCCGATTTCTATCGCGCATGTCAAATTTCTCTAAAATCTGTAAAGAAATAGCCAAGTTCCATCCTAGTTGGCCATATTCCAGAAATTTATCTAAATATCGTAATAATTAAATCGAACTTTCTTTATTTAATGATATTCAAAGAGCAATTCGCGTGTTACAACAAAATTTTGCTCCCTAATGATTTTATTCAATGGCTCTGTAGAATGGGTTGAGAGCGATATTTTTAGCTTTTGCGCTCTCTGTTTAAAGAGCAAAATTAAAAATACAAATTTAAATCACTTTGAAAGAGCGAAATAATTTTTTTTTTGTGTTTACCAATAGAGGGTAAGAGCGTAAAAGCAAACTGAAAAAAAATTTATTGGGAGCAAGAGCGAAAATTTTTATAAAGAGCTCTAAAAGAGCGATAAATTCAAACTCTGCATAAAACATAAAGTTTAATAGAATTTAGCATTAGAAAATAAAAAACAAAAATTTTGAATATTACAACTTTTTAATAACTGGCCAAATGGCACAGTTGTTAAACGATCGGGAAGTGCTTAGTTCGAACCCCGGACCAAATTAACCAACAACAATTTAATAATTTAAAAATTTTAATTTCTGTATTGTATTTTGACTAAAGTACAGAATGTTTTCTGGGAAACTTTCCAATTTCTTTGGTAAAATATTTTTTGAAGATTTTTGTTTTGAACATTTTTATTCTGAAGAATAAAACTTTTATCGAAATATGGAAATTTTGGTTAGAGGTGTTAAAATATTTTACTTTAGTTATCTGTTGATACTTCATTCCACTGTTCAATAACATCTGTTGCTCCTATTATTTAAAATAAAATTTAAATCGAATATTTAACCTTCATGTTATGTATTTAAATGTAAAGGCTCTATACCAGAACAAAACGAAGGAAGGAATTTTACATAAAATGCAACTATCGTTGAAATTATTCAAAGAACACAAAAATAGTAAAGAAATGTAGTTTTTACTGGAATTAGTTATACCTTCAAATAATATCCAGGTATATTAAATTTAATTTAACTTATTTACATATACGTACCTGCATAATTAGGTACACTTAACGTCAAAATTAGAATTATTCTAATTACCTGACTATTGCATTGCACATCACATTAAATATGTATTCCATAATCTCCATAAAATATTTGAATACATTACAAATTTTTCAAAATACAAATATCATGAAATTACAATAAAATAATTATTTTAAGCACCAAATAAAAATATTTTTCATTTTCCAAAAACAATAACATCCAAAAAAAATTATAATTTTCCTTCACTCTGCGTGCAAATAGAAAATTTCTTTATGCAAATTTCATTTAAATGAATCTCGTACATTATAAAAATTAATTTTATTTGATTTGTTCGGATTTTTTGTTTTGCTTATTTGAATATTTATGTTAGAAAATTTACATAAAATATAAAAAAGAAAATTTACATAGAAAGTTATGTGTATATTTTATTTATTCGATTTATAAAAACGTATTATATACTAATAATAATTGAATGCACGATTTCAATAAGGGGGTGGGTAATTGATCGAACGCATATCATAACATGATTTTGCCAAAATAAATACGAGATAATTAATTTTGGAGGATTTTATTTTTGTTTTCCCGCATCTTTTTGCAAACAGTATTTTTTTTTTTTTTAACTTCATTGACGGTGATTGATTTATACGTATTCTGTTTTGTAGCCATCATTTTAAACGCCACAATCAATCAATCGGAACTTATTAATAATTAATGTTACCCTAATAATGATTGTAATATTGGAATTTGCCCCTCAATTTTTGGTAAGATTTCAAGATTTCAAATCTGTACATTCAATGAAGAAGGTTGACGCTTTTAACTTTCTGTCACGTACGTAGCAAAAAAATAGGCAATGAAGAATATTTTCCAAGGCCAGGTTTTTCGGTCTATTTGAATATCTGCCGGTCTGTTGACCTGCTAATCTGCCTGTATGCAAAAGAAGCTTGACTGTCTGGCGATCGGTCTTTTTCTATATACTGTTTGTCGCTGCATCAATCGAAGCCAAACTTCTAGGAACACATGCTGAATAGATTGTAATTCCACTTTAATATGAACAGAAACACAACTTTGTTTTAATTTAATATTATAATGTATTAATTAATTTCCACAATGATTTTTAATAGAATTGATTATTCAGTTTATTATTTGGAAAATAAAATGAAAGTACAATTTCTTATTACTTGAATAATATGATGTTTGCAACTCTATTGTTGGTAAAAAAGTGAGACGAGAAAAATTCGCACCTTTTTTGGTCATAAAACTAAAGGTAGCAAATACGAAAAAACCGCGGCAATATTAAACAATTAAAAGAGCTGAACAAACAATTGTTTAACTATTCAATCATAGATGACAGTAAGATCAGCTGTTATACAAATTACAAATTATTACATTATCGATAAAGTAGATCGCTTCATTAATCAATCAGTGATGTTAAATCTACCAAAACAATAATCGACTGTCAACTTAGGTATTTGGTTAGATTTTTTGATTGTGATGAGGTAAGTTGGTCAGGTTTCTTCATAATAATCACCAATTATTATAATTCCAGACCCATGCTTTAAAGGAGTGTTTGCTCGTAAATGTTGGTACAACACCATGTATTTAAATAAAACCAACTTGAATATGTAGTTAAAGTATTTAACTAATTTTTAATAAAGTTATAATTTATTGATTTGTAAACTTCTGATATGCGAATGAATACAAAAGTTTTTTTTTTTACAACAATAACATAAAGTAATTACTTGTACTGTTTCATTCTTCTAAATTGGTCGACGACCTTAACTTTTACTAACTTCAAATATGTGTATTTCTCTGCTATAATTATTTACAATACATAAATGGCCAAGGTTTTTGAGCCATGATATTTTTGACAACACATTTATACAATAACAAATAAATCTATTCTTTAGGTAAGTAAACAAAGTACAAATACATAATTCTTCTTATTTTAGCTGCTTCAATGTGATTGAATAGCTTCATCAACATTTCCCGCCGGCCTTGAATCCCCCGATTCAAACGGATGTTCAGGCAACTTGCAAAGTTTACTTATTTGACGTTGTATTGTCTTTCCGGAATTGCCGACTTTGATCGTTACGACTCTCACTTTCCCGTCATCGCCTGGATGTGTTTTTATAACTTTTGCCAAAGCCCAACTTGTTGTAGGTAAGTTGTCTTTAGATAGAATATCTATGTCGCCTTCTTTCAGATTGATGTGCTCGCTATGCCATTTTTGCCTCGTTTGAAGCGGACGAAGATACTCTTTGTGCCACTGAACCCAAAAGTGTTGTTTGATTTGTGTAACCAATTTCCACCTTTCATTTGGTGAAATCTTTGCCTTCGTGACGTCTATCTCAGGTATATCAGTGAGAACTCTTCCAATAAGAAATTGTGCTGGAATGAGCGCATCTATGTCTTCTGAGGTGTTTGTCCATATCGGCCTTGAATTGATTACTGCTTCGATTTGAGTCATCAATGTTGAGAACTCTTCTATGGTAAGTATGGACTCCCCTACGACACGTTTTAAATGCACCGTTGTCAACTTAACGGCGGACTCCCAGCTGCTGGAGGATTGAACTTCCAATTAATTTTGTTTCTAAGAAGGAAGGAAGAGAATTCATTAGAATTTTTTTCAATAAACCGGCATAACTCCTTAAATTCATTCCTAGCTCCTACAAAATTGGTGCCATTGTCACAGTATATATGGTACGACAAACTCCGCGTCTCGCAATAAATCGCTTGCTACTTCTATATGGATGGCTTTCGTACTTAGGCATATAAAGATGCAAACATAATCTTTCGTAGGTTGCTGGCCTCTTCTCCGCCCTATCTGCAATTTAAATGGTCTGCAATAATCTACCCCCACTTGATTGAACGGATGAGTAAATGTAACTCAAGCTTCAGGTAAGTTACCCATTATTTGGCTCTCCCGCTTTGGATTTTTTCGAAAACATTTGGTATACTTATGGATTATTGCTTTCATTAGATCCTTACATCTAATAATCCAAAATCTCCCGTGAGATTGATTTTTGAATTGTTCCGCCTACTCTTATCAGACCGTTATTATCAATAAATGGATTCAAAGAAATTAATTTGCTTCGCTTTGGTAGTGCTTGATTATTGCTTAAAGCCCTGAGTTCATTTTTAAAGTGTTGTTCTTGAAGGCCTCGAAATAATCTATTTTCTGAAGAAATTGGCTCTTCTCTTGAAATATTCCCTAGTATAGGTTCTTTTCGTTGTAATTTTGCTCGGACGTTGCTCACATATCGTGACACCATTCCAAATACCTTGGTCGCCGTATATGCATTTGAAAACCGGGTGGAAAACTCTTGTATGAAATTGCCATTATTAACAATGAAGCTGTCAGAGTTGCCCGGTCTTCTTTCTTCGACGTGTATCTCTTTCGACTTTGTTGCTCTTTCGGTTGGCCAACATGATTCTTCCTTGACAATCAATTGAGGGCCCTGCCACCATAATCCACTGAATGTCAAACTTTCTAATGTTAAGCCGCGCGAAGCTAAATCGGCAGGATTTTCATTTAAGGACACATATCTCCATTGGCACCGTTGATATTTAGACAGAATCTCACTAGTTCTATTTCATACAAATGTTGTCCATTTCCTGGGATGATCAGACAGTCAGTCAAGGACTATTTGTGAATATTTGTTATATCTAATGTGAGCGATTCTTTAATCAGATCAACCAACTGGCTGAGCAAAAGTGCGCCCATCAGCTCCAGCCTCGGTATACTCAGCTGTTTTATTGGTGATATGCGCGTTTTGGCTGCGATTAAAGTCGAAATGTCAATACTGTTTCCTCCATCACCTACTGCATACACCACAGCCGCATATGCCTTTCTCGCTTGCATGGCTGAAACCGTGCAATGTAATTTTTCTTCTCGTATGAATCCATCTTGGTATTTTGATGGCGGCTATATATCGGAGTTCATTTTCTAGATGAGTCCAACTCTGTTGAATGGGTGGTGCTGATAGCGAATCATCCCAATCAATCTTTTCGGCGCACAAACTTTGAAATATAATTTTTACCTTTACTGTTAGTGGTGATAACCACCCTAGTGGATCAAATATTTTACTCGCCGTCGACGGCAATCCCCTTTTTGTAGTAGATCTTTCTTTGCCAATATTTTTCCATGTAAGGCCTAAAACATTAATGATACCGTCATCTTTGAATATCATTTTAGCTGTATCAGTCTGTGTGTTGGATTGAACTGGAGCTTCCTCAAATAGAAACCAGCTTGTTGCAGTGAATTCAAAATATGACCCATTTTGATTGTAGCTGTTCTCGATCGCTAGCTCCGGTCATTAAATCGTCGACGTAAACATCTTTCTTTGTCGCATTAGCTGCTTCAGGATGTTGGCCTTGTTGCTGTTGCCTTGTTGGCAGGAAGCTGAGGCGGTGCCTTATGTCACTGTATTGAGCTGATAGGCTCGCACTGGTTCAGCTTCATTATTTCTCCATAGGATCTGTTGGTACTGACAGTCCTCTTCACAAACGCGTATTTGCCTATACATTTTTTTTATGTATATCTTCCGTAACCACAAACTCATGCTGCCTTAATTGATGTTGATTAAAGGAGACTGGACTACTGCACCAACCATTAAAACATCATTTATAAACACGCCAGTATTAGATTTCTTAGATGCGTCGAACACCACCTAAGCTTCGTTGTAGTATTGAATGTCTTTAGCACTCCATGATGTGGCAGAAAGTAATTTTTCATATTAGGACGTCCTTCGAGTAATTTCATGTGTCCCAACGATTCGTATTCATTCATGAATTGCTTGTAAAGCTCCGCGAATTGTACGTCTCTTTGAAACACCTTCTCTCCATCGCTCGTAATGTATTCAGTGCGCTATTATAGGAAGATCCTAAATTTATTGGTGATTGGCGAAATGACAGTCTAACTTTGAACCTATTTTCCTTATCGCGTTTTGCTGCATTTCAAAACATCTGTTCACATGTATATTCTTCGTCCGATCGGTGGCTTTTCTTTGGTAATTCCTCGATCTCCCAGAATCGACGGAGACTACGGTCAATATCAAAAAGTCCATTAAAGTTCTGAACCACTTCTCTATTGGACATTGGACGTCTCATCCACCACCCACCCAAAACTTGTATTTAGAGCTACAAGGTTGTTGGATAATGGAATTTTTCCATTTTAAATAATCTTCATGGAAATATCGACTCCGACGAAAACATCTATTGTTCCAGGTTCGTTAAATTTAGAATCCGCTAACTCCAACTTCATCAACAATTCATAATATGGGGCATAATGAATGCCTTCGTTGCTATTTCTACGTCTCTGTCGGTAGCTGATTCGATAACTCAAAACAACCTCGAGCGTGACCAACCTCAACTTGACCCAATCCCTGAACTAATATTCGACAGTTTGCTTGAGGAAGCTTTAGAATCTGCGCAGAGTCTAGTAATGTTTTGAATTTATGTTGGGTACAATAAGCATTCCTTATTTTAATCTCCGCAGTGGGTAATACGGCTGAAGTTTCGTTCTCTGCCACCTTCAGACAAATTGATGATTCTGTTGTAATATTTGTAGATTTGGCTTGTATTATCTTCGGCGATTTATTGGCACCTTGTTGTTTTTTCGAAACCAGTACTCGCTTCATGGAGGAGAGTGTGATGCTTTCGAAAACATTTTTGAGACCTGGCGCGAACTCTACAATCGTATATTCTGTATGTAGGGCTCAGACAGTTGAAACACCTGTTCGCTGTCTTCACCAACGTAACTCGTTCTGGATAAGACATTTCTTTGAACTGCTCACATTCATAGATGCCATGCGGACTTTTATTACAAATGGAGCACTTTTCCTTAACAGTGGTGGTAGCAAGCGTGTGCGTCTGATAACGTTTTTGTTGTACTCCTTTAGCACTTGATTTATTGAATTCTAATGCGTCCACTCTTTTCCCAAGGAATTTAATGAAGTCTTCGAATGACGGATAATCCTGTTCAATGGCTTCCTGCGCCCATTGCGCCTTAGTTTCGTTGTCTAATTTGTTTACTAATATGTTGATTAGCCATGGATTCTTCTCAATGGCCTTTGTGCCGAGCGCCTTGAGGCATCGAGCTACTTCTTCTGACGTGTCCATTAATTTGCATACATTTTGTGCATTGGCTTGCGATATGATCGGTTGCTCCATAAACGTCTTAATAAAAGCGTTTATTAACGCGTTAAACGCGTTGACGCGATTAAAACGTTTATTAAGCGTTTACTGTGTGCCTTCCTGCTATATCTATGGCACAGTTTTTGGAAGGCTTCAATGTAATTGGCTTCCGTTTTATTGAAGTGCCTAATTAAAGCTGCTGCTTCACCTCTCAACAGGCCCTTAAGGTACTGAAACTTTTGTGCGGGACTCAGTGTTTCCTTGTCATGGATGGCAGATGTATATAAATCAAAAAATGATTGCCATTCCGTGTACTCGCCTGAAAATGGCAGAATATTGAGTTTAGGTAATTTGACTTCTGCATCTATTTGGGAAGCATTTAAATTGGTTTCATGGAGTACCGGTAAACCGGTGCCAGATACGTTACGTTGGCGCATTCGTGCATTTAATTCAGTTATCACCGTATAATAGCTGTCTTTGAATTCATCCATGTGGGATTCTTCGGTAACATCATGCAATATTTTACTATCGATCGATAGGAATTGGTCCATTAAATCTTGAGCACGTTTTATTCGTATTATTTACAAGATGTCTATTACCTGAAACGCTATCATTGATAACTTCAGTTCCATTACCCCCATGGTAGAACATCACAATATTAAATTCTCGATTCTCCTCATTTTTAACTGGTTTCCTTTTCTGAATTTACTCAACATCATCTAAATCTTGTGCCTCGATTACTCGCCTTCCACCTCGTATTTCCACTTTATTATTCAGACTTAACATATTATTTCTAACCCATCCTCTAATCTAATTCACATGTCTATGTATTATCTGACCATTCATCAACTGTTTCTTTATTGTTGCTTTAATCCATTTTTTATTTGACCTGTAGTTTCGGATAACCACTTCATTCTTCTCATTGAATCTCCGACTCCTTCATTCAAATCACTGCCCCAAACCTTTTCCTTTCCAGGTCTAGGCAACAGCAAATCCAACTTTATTTTAGGCTTAAAATTCAGAACTAATGACGTTGGAATAACCTTTGTTGTAAAAACGAGCTACATTTCTATAATCAGAAAGAAAATTGCACAACATGTTGTCTACGTTTCTCGGACTTTTGTCAAACCCCACAGTATACAAGGCCTTCTTGACCGTTTTTACGGCATTCTCAGCTGCCTCATTTGTGGCAGGAAAATACACTCCCCGACAATGAAATACGTTCATTTTAAATTGTCACTGTATTTGATAGTGCCTACTGTAAAAATATTTTGTCTGTGTAAAAACGGTACTTTAACAAAACATAATTATGTGTAGCATAATTATGTTATATTTGAAAGCGAAATTGGAAGGAAAACAGAAACAGACAAAAAATATTTCAAATAGAGCGCGACAAAAGAATACGTTCATTATTATTTTGTTGTTTTAACTATTGAAGTTTACTTTTTTATTAAAAAGTTGTTCTACTATAATTTCAAGTAAGTATTTTAAAAACGTTTCTATTAACTGCAATAACAAACATTAATTCAATCTTAGGAAATGGGTCGTGGAAAAAAAGTTGAGCGTCATGAAGTTCAGACGGTATTGGCTTTACATAGAAATGGGCTTTGCAATAGAAAAATTGCTTCAGAAGTCAATCGAAGCTTAGATGTGATCAACAAAATTGTAAAAAACCCCAACTATGGAGTAAAATCTAATTATAAAGGTCGAAAATCCGCATTAACTGAACGAGAAAAACGTAAAATTACTCGAATTGCTAGAAATTCCAGCAAAACCGCGCGTCAGATAGCAGCTTCAGCCAATGTTACATCATCGGTACGAACCGTACAACGATTTTTAAAACAAAATACATTCCTGAAACGACAAAAAATGCAGCGTAAACCTTCATTAAGTAAAAGCAACATTCAAGCCAGAATGGTATTTGCTGAGAAACACATGAGCTGGACAAATGAATGGAATAATGTTTTATTCTCTGATGAAAAACGGTTTTGCCTCGATGGCCCGGATTGTTATAATTATTATTTTCATGATATTAGAACTCCTGAACTAACACAAATAAGACGGCAACAAGGTGGGGGTGGTATCATGGTGTAGGGTATTATATCTTCATTCGGCAAATGGAAATTTGAATTTATTGCGGGATCGCTTACTAGTGAAAAATATAAATAATTATTAAACAATAAGTTTTTACCATTTTATCGACAACTTCGACGAAAAAAATTGATTTTTCAACAGGATAATGCACCAGCGCATAGTTCCAGAAATGTACAAAATTGGTTTGAAGCAAACAAAATCAAAATTATGGAATGGCCAGCAAAGTCGCCGGATCTTAATATCATAGAAAATTGTTGGGCAGAATTATCGAGAACAGTTTATGGCCAAGGAAGGCAATATTTTTCATTGAACGAGTTACAAATAGCAATAGAACAAGCCAGTCTCCAACTTAACAAGAATTATATCAAAAAGTTGTATAAGTCATTACCAAAACGAATTTTGGAAATTATCAAAAATTAAGGCAAGAGTATTCATTACTAAAATATGCAAAAGTAGTTTTATTTGTTATTATTCTTAAATGAACGTATTTCATTGACGCACCACGAAAACCATTTTCTGTTGTTACACGAGATTACGAAAGAGAAGGACACCAATATATATCTCTAATCATTTAGCAATTCGAATATGTAAATAACCGTTGTAGAAATTTTTTCGATAATTGTTTGATTTCAGTAAAATCTAAAAAAAATTGGTGAACGTATTTCATTGTCGGGGAGTGTATGTCGGTGTCAACGAATGCTTTATGCCATTCGAATACACAAATTTCTTAAACGCAACTGATACAAACTGTGAGCCGTTGTCACTTACACTTGTAAAATACCTCAATCCACTTACTAAAAGCATCTAATATAACTATGAAATATCTATTACACATAGGTCCCGCAAAATCAATATAGATCCTCTTCCATGGACCATCTGGACGAGACCATTGAATAACTGGCGCTTTTGGAGGACTGGACAATACATTTATGCAATTATCGCATTTTCTTATTAATGCCTCCACCACCTTATCCATTTTTGGCCACCATACATATGACCGCAATATTGATTTTGTCTTAACCATACCTAAATGAGTTTGATGCACTTGATGCAATAACTGCTGTCTGAGAGTACTTGGAACTATCACCCGATGTCCAAACATTAACACTTCCTTTTCCATGACTAACTCATCTTTCTTTACTAAATACGATCCAAATGTATTCTTATCCAAATCATCAAAACAATTGCTTTTCACCGCTTTTATCACTTTAAGTGCCTCACCTCAGAGGAACCGAGACAGGATAGACCTCAGATAGAAACCGAGACAGAGCGTCAGCACAGTTCTGTCCTGACTTTACATATTCAATTCTGTAATTAAAGGCAGCCATGCTCCTCAAAAATTGCTATAAGTAGCTTATGGTCTGTTACCAATACAAAATGCCTTCCTATCAAATACTTGAAAAACTTCTTGGTCGCAAACACAATTGTCAGTGCCTCTTTTTCAATGACTCCGTAATTCATCTCACTATCAGACAATGTTCTCGACGCAAACTCAATTGGTCTTTCAACTTTATTTTCGTATCTATGGGACAGAATCGATCCTATAACAACTTTGGAAGCATCACAAGTAAGTACTAATTCCTGCTCTGGACTATACTTGACCAACACTCTATTCGACATAATCTCATCCTTAACCTCCCTAAAGGCTTTATTACATTTCTCATTCCATTCAAAACCTTCTCCCTGTTTCAATAAATCATAAATTGGATACATTTTTGTGGACAAAATTTGTATAAATTTACCAAAATAGTTCATTAGACCACAAAACGATCTAACTTCCATAATGGTTTGTGGAATTGGAAAGTATCTAACTGTATACTTACTACTTGCCCTGTGTATACCTTTACTCAAAATTATATATCTTAAATACCCGATTACACTCTTCCCAAATTCACATTTCGACGCATTAACTCGAAGACCTGAATCTAATAACTTCTTTAGAACACTATTTAAACTTCTATTATGACTTTCCATATCCTTCGCATATATTAAAACATCATCTAAAAAGCAGATTACACCCTTTACATCTTTCAAAACCTTTTCGATCTCTCGCTGGAAAATTCCATACGCCGGTTTAACACCAAAGGGCAAACGATTCATTCTAAAATTTCCAATATGCGTACTCAATGAAACCAAATTTTTTGACTCTTCCTCCAACGCCAGCTGGTAATAAGCCCTATCCAAGTCTAATTTCGAAAAAAAACTCTTGCATCTAGTAACTTATATAACATATCCTCAATATTAGGTAACCTATAGTTTGTCTCCTTCAAATATTTATTCAAAGTCACCTTGTAATCGGTACATATCCTTATATTCCCATTTTCTTTTAATATCTGAACCCAATTTGTAGCTTCAATTCTTTCTATTATTTCTGCGCCTTTTCTAATTTTGTTAATTAATTTTCCACTTCTGGTAGAAACGCAAATGAAACTTTTCTCGCCGGAACATACTTAGGAGTAATTCCCTCTACCATAACTAAACGAACTTTCACGTTCTTCAATTTCCCTAATTATATGGTCAGATCCCTCTGAATTATCTAATTGGTTAATTATTATACGTTACAGGCACATAAATACACTTACGTAGTTTCAGAATATTTCCACAATAATTTTTCACCATATTAGAATCTTTTAATAACTTAACATGCGATAACTCATCACCATAAACCTTTTCAGGAATCGCTGAAATAGAAGCTCCAGTATCTACCATAAACTTAATTGGTTTATTTTCAATTGTCAAATACAGCTCAATTGCAGAATTACATTCAGAACCGTTATAATAAATTTCGTTAAAATCCCTGGTATTACTTGAAAACAAATCATCCTTTGCAACACTGAATGAATTACCATTTATAATTTGAACTACCCTATTAATATCCACTCTTTCAACACTAAGATCTACCCTTGGTTCTTCATTACAATTATCACATTTTTTCTTATATGCATATTACATTCTTAAACCGTCAATAATTACTCAAATGGTTATTGTACCCGTAATGTATACATCTTACACCCTTTTGCTGTTGATCCACTGACTGTTGTGTTCCTATTCTTTGTGTAACTCTTCTATCATTGTCATTATTTTGTTTACCCAACATTTGTTCATCGCTCCGACCACCCACATACTTCTTTATCGCCATAATTTCACTCGGCTTTTCGACCATCAATTTATTTTCTATCTTATTTGATAGATCCAATGCCTTTTTTATGCTGTCTATATTTCTCGTATCATCACACAGTTCACAAAAATTTTGTTATTGTTTATTTCCGGGACAAATTTATATAGAATCGTATCCTCCATATGATGACCAAATTTGCAAATTTCCATACCACGCAACTTCATTACAAAATCTTGGCACGATTCACCCTCTTCTTGAACACACTTGAAAAAACGTTTTCTCTGGATCCACACATTAACCGCATCAAAAAAATGGTCATCCAGTTTCTTAATCAATTCTTCGTATTTAACCTCACTCAGCTCAGATGGACCACATAGACTTGATTGTGAGTGTACGACCAAGCATTATAGCAGGATCTCCCGGACTCCCGAGCACATGCCGTACACATGTAACAAAACCGAAGGATAGGATAGGATTATTAGTTGGGACAGACTCGACCCGGTTGCAGACACCAATGCGATCGATAGTTAGTAAATTATTAGTACAATATATAGTAAATAGGTTAGCACAAGACAGCACAATCTAACTACATTATTAGATGATCATTTCTCTGAAATCCAGGGCCGGATACTCAGGACTCCCTAAATCTAAATCAGGACTTAAAAAATTATTAATGTTGTAATTTCCCCTGTCCGCCTTTCATTAATATACCAAATAAAATATTTAAGAAAAATTTAAAATTACTAAGCTAAAATTACAATGAGAGCGCTTATTTCATTTTTCATGGTCCTTCTATATCTAATTAATTAATTATTACGTACTGCAACATGAATTAGAATAAACGTTAAAAACCATTTTAAACATACAGTTTTACTTAAAACTAATCATAAATTTCTACCGATCAGGAAAAGGAAAATAAATAATTAAAAATTCAATTATTTTATAAAATTTACAGTAAATAATTTAAAAATGATAATTTTACAATACCACAACAGCCTCGAATCATCAATATTTCAGTTAGATACTATAAGTATATCAAGAATCAACAAATAAAATTAATATACCAATTCCCAGGCAACTCTAAAAACTAATTTTAATTAATAAATCACCATAATACCAAACTAAAATTTAATTCTGAAATTCAGGATTAATTTTAATCCCCACAATAAAGATTGATTCTGGAACTATGTTATATTCTGAAAATTGAATTATTTATTAGCAAATTAAGGAAGAGAAACCTTTAAACATTCTTTAAACTAAATTAATGAGCAAAATACAATATATTACATACGAGTAATTACAAAAATTAACATTTTATGAAATTGCATATGAAAACTCTCCCACTTCTAAACTAAAAATTCGAAAAGAATGTTAAAAAATTTTAAATTATTAAGTTATAATTTAAATTTTTTTTTTTTTTGTGCTTTTTCCTTTTTTTTTTCGTCATGACCGCTGCCAAATACGCACAGTTTTTTTCTCTAATGCTTTTTTATTTAAAATAAATAAGAAATATTAAAATAAATCTAAATATAAAGCTGTGAGTAGCGCATCAACATTAAGTTTACTGAAAATCTATAATTTGGACTTAAAATTGTAATTAACCATGTGAATCTCGAATGGTTTCTTTTGTGATAAGTATACCGTTTAAAAAACATGCCATACATTGGTAATCAAAATAACATTAATTCGAATTCAATTTTAGTCTGTAAAGTCTGTGAAATAAACATAAAGAATAATTTATCCTATCTAAAGTGTGATAATTGTGAAAAAGTTGTTCATCCAAATTGTGTTAAATTATTTAAAAAACACTTATCTTCTGCAAATAAAGTGTGGTTATGTTCATCTGAGTGCAAGCAACTATTTAGTACAATTAACACACAAAGCTATACTCTGGTTCAGTCGGACAAACCACAAACACCACCAACAAAAGCGAGTGATAAAACTAGTTCAAATAATATGGAAGCTAAAATTGATGCAATCTCTGCTACACTGGAAAAAATAAATCTAACGCAAAATCGAATGTTTGAACAGCTGCTTCAATTACAGGAAGACAACAAACAATTACAGCTAGAAAACAAAAAACTCAAAACAGAATTAACTAGTTACTCAACCGAGCAAAACCAATTAAGAAGGGAATTAAACCAACTAAAAGCTGAGGTTGATTTGCCTTTACAATTAAATAACCAGTATAATCTTATAATTGCTGGACTCCCTCAGCTTGAAAACAATGCCAAATACGAAAACACCGTCCATAATATTTGTGAAACACTCGGGGTTGTCGAGTTTATCAATCAAGTTAATGAAATCAAGTAATTAAATCCAAAAAGAAAATATCCAGCTAAACAAAATAACACAGCAAACATTCTGTCAAATGAACAATCAAATCGTGCGCATCAAAATACCCCACTAATACTGATAAAATTTAAATCACTGGACACAAAAATACAATTCTTGGAAAAAAACAAAAACATTTGGGTCACTCTTCTACAATAAAACCACACATCAACTTAACAATATAGAAGATCACGAACAACAACAAATTTTCTTCAGAGATCATCTAACATCTTATCAACATAGTCTTTACAAAGCATCATCCATATTTAAGGCATTACCTAACTTTAAATATCTTTGGGTTAAAAACAATAACATGTATGTTAGAAGAGCCGATCAATCTAAAATTTACACAATAAAATCACTCAACAGTTGTCTTGACATCCAGAAAGACATCAACAAAACACAGATATAATTTGTTTATTTATTTTTTTATTATTACATTGAATTGATTTTTTGTTTATCTTTTATAACTTGAATTATTTTTTAATATTTTTAGTCAGCTGATAATGCATTCTGTTGAGGACAGTTATATTGGAGCAAATATTACATACAGTACAAGACTACAAAAAATTCATACCGATAAGGAATCTTTTAATATTCTATATTTAAATATGCGAAGCTTACACACTAAATTTGATGATGTCCAGTTTCTCTTAACTACATTTCAACATGATATTCATGCTCTCATTTTGACGGAAACATGGCTTAACGAAAATGATGAATAATTTTTTGGCATACCGAATTATGAATTATTTTTCTCTCACCGAACCAGTGGTATGGCGGGTGGAACGTGCATATATTTACACTCCAAATATTCCGGAAATTTAATCTTTGATGAAGAATTGGAGGAAGGTAGTTATTTAGTTATAAGCATACTAAAATATGATTTTCAGTTGATCTCAATTTACAGATGGCAAAAGTCTAGTACACATAACTTTATTGCTAAGCTCGAACATTTACTCAATTCTTATCCAAAAAGTTTTATAATTGGAGACTTTAATCTAAATTTAGCAGACAGTACAAATATCATAAAAAAATATCATGATTCAGTGTGGTCCTCCGGGTTTACTTTTCTAAATAGCTTGGACCCACGGTATCCGACTAGAGTGTCAAATACGATTTCTACTTATTTTGATCATATAATAACTGACATTCTGGATCACGAATACGAAATGGTATATCTGGATTCTTCTCTATCAGACCATAAGATGATCCTAGTAAAACAATTTACCAAAATTTTATGATGAAATAGATAGAAGCAGTATATGGCCCAATCTAAATAATTTTGATTGTTTCGATGATTTGTCACATTCTATCTCTGATCTCATAGTGAGCAATAATACAACAAAAAAGTTTGTTCTTAAAAATCAAACGAAACCTTGGATAACTCCCTTTAATATTAACCTCATAAAAAAAGAGAGAAGTTCTTTAAATTAAAAATTAAACATCCACTTAACGAGTACATTGTAGCACAATATAAATATTTTAAATTTAAAGTTTCAGAAAACATTAAATCTGAAAAGAAAAACTACTACAGCGCGAAACTACCGTCTCTGTCGCAACCAAAGGCTTACTGGGGTCAAATCCGCGAAATTGTATTCAACCGAAAGACTAAAAGCACTCAAAGTGACTGGACTTTAGACATCGATGGGCATAAAATAACAGGAAACTATACGATAGCTAACCGTTTTAATACCTATTTTACACAAATTTCCAGTAGTTACTTTAATACGCCCATTTCTCCGTATATTTTAGACCTTAACTATATTGTCGAATCTCCACTTGAATTTTTCGAAGTAACGGAAATAGAAATTAAAAATTATATAAGTGAATTAAACAGTAATTCTGCTGTTGGAATAGACTTGATATCTGCTAGGTTCATAAAAAAATATCAAGGAAAATTGATTCCTATTCTTGTCAAACTGACAAACATTGTATTGGCTACCGGAATATTTCCTTCCTCATTGAAGCATGCTAAAGTTACACCAGTATTTAAGGAAAGAAGCAAACTAGCAATAAGTAATTATAGACCCATCTCGGTCTTGAACTCACTATCCAAAATTGTAGAAAAGGCAATCCTTAAACGAATAATACATGGGTTTACAAAGAAGTCTAATACTACTGCAGCCTGTATAGAACTTGCAGATTTTGTCAGCAGATCTATAGATAAAAAATGTTTCGTAGCCTGTGTATTTGTTGATATTCGTAAAGCGTTTGATATGTTTAATCATTCAATACTTCTGCTAAAATTTAAAAAATTTGATTTATCACCTGTTCAATTAGCTCTATTTGAATCTTATTTAATTGGTAGAAGCCAAAGTGTGATAATATCTAATTCAAGCAGTATAGCTCAAATTACAAGAAGTGGAGTATTTCAGGGATCCATCTTAGGGCTCTTACTTTTTTATTATTTTCATCAACGATATAGCAAAACTTAACCTAAATGGTGTAATCCAGTTATACGCTGACGATACTGTTATCAAATATATATATATATATATATATATATATATATATATATATATATATATATATATATATATATATATATATATATATATATATATATATATATATATATATATATATGGACATTATTTACAATTGGTTCCAAAAAAATCGGTTAGTTCTCAACGTAGACAAAACTAAATATATATTATTCCAAAACAAACAAGTAGGGGAAACTTGTTAGAGAACCTACACATAATCTACGACGGAAAATATATCGAGAGAGTAAAAAAATACAAATATTTAGGATTGATCATTGATTCCAAATTAAAATGGGATAGCCACATCGACCTTGTTGCTTTAAAAATAGTTCATATATGTATATTTACACTCAGGAAAATAAAAAATATCTGTCACACAAAAACCACACTTCACGTATGTATCTGAACACAATTCGAGTGGTTGCTCGAATAGTGGAAAAATTAATCAACTCTTTGTTCTACAAAAACGAGCCGTCAAATACATAAATAATTTGCCAATACTGAATCCCACAATTCTCCTATTTAGAAATTATAAATCATTTATCAGTATTCCTGCTCTTGGAAATATTGAACTGATGTTAATTATCCACAAAATCATAAATAACACTATAACACATAATTTTGAGCTAAGCCATGTTTCTGATAGACATCATTATCCTACTAGCAGAAGATCTCAGCTTCAAGTTGATTTTTTTGCTACCGGAATGGGATCGAGTAGTATCTTATACAGAGGTATTACAATATTCAATGACCTACCAAAAACTATAAAATATCAAACGAACTTCTTTAAATTCAAAAAAGAAATTATAGAATTTTTGCGTGAATGAATTTTGGACTGGCTGTTATTATAAATGTAATATAATGTTCAATCTGCTGATCCTATAATTGTTAATTTATTATATTATTGTAATTTATCAATTTAATATTTATTAGTTAGTAATACATATGCATTCGAACTTAATAAAATACTGTAATGTTATTTTCCTTATTATTTTAAACTACTTATATTGTATGTACTATAAAATGGATAAGGATGTAAGTAATTTTAAGTAGAAATAGATTTAAGGGTGGAGGGTTATTGATGAAAATTATATATTTTGTTAAAATTACGCTGCTAACAGCCAAAAGGCTAGAGCAGTTAAAAGAAAACAACATTTTCTGAAATAAATTTGAATTAAAAGAAAAAAAAAAATTCACACCACTTGTTTCATTAGTTACCGTTCTCCTGTAGAATGGTTAATTAATTGTTTACCTACTGCAACTAGATTTAAAAACAAAAAGTTGAAAATATATATTTAACCATACTATTTCGTTGTGGACGCCCACGACTTTTAACTAAGCCAACTGAGCGGAAATTTGCACGAGTAGCAAAATCAGCTACCTAAAATCAGCTCCATTAATTCCGGACGCCGTTCAGCGCCGTTCGCAACTCAAAAATAAAACTTATAAAACAGTAAACTACCTAAATAAAAATCCAATTAGCATCATTCACCTATTGCAGAAATCTCTGCCACCAAAATCTTGCACCTAATCAATAATTCAAAAATTTGATCTCTTTATTAAGAAATAAATATAAATATATCCAAAATTTTAACTCAGTTCACGAACCTCTTTCCCTGCCAAATCAAGCATGCGAAGTAAATAAAATAATAAATTAATGCAATGAAAATAAAACATACCATTCTTAAAAATTTGTCGATGTGCCATACTAACGTAATTATGACGATTGTGTGTGAATAATACCTGTAAAAATTCGACTCAAACCCATTCGATTATACAAAGTATAAGAATCCTATTTGAGTCGAATATACAAAATCTCATTGTGCTCATATAATTAAGGTGACCATATATTTTTTTAGAGTTGGAAGTATATTCTATGAAAGAATTTTTAATTTTTTTATTTTTTTAAAATATATAACATAAATTTCAGATCACAGAAAATTACCACTTTGTAAAATTATTTAGTTCATTTAATTCAGTCTTGTAGTTTCAATATCCAAAAGGAAAAAATAAATCAATTTAATTATATTTCGCTGAGGAGCTTATTTGTTTCAGCCATTTCTCATTACTCCCTAACAACGGTAAAAATTATTCGCATGAATATTTTAGGTTTATTTTGCATGCTACTCTCGCTTTCAATCCTTCAATGCTTAATCTCGACTTCTCGGGTGCCCCCAAATCGGTGATAATAGAAAAAACCCTTTCAGCGTAAGCGTTAGTGCATGGGAGACATAACACAAATTGAATGATTTTCTGAACGTTTTCAAAACTGATGAACGATTCCTGAAAGAACTTAGAGATTTTTATCCATTTTTCGGCTGTTTTTGTGTGTAAAGAAATCCACTCGCTAAATTTTAATTCCGTGCAAAAATTATTGACATGTCGTACTTCTTCGAACAATTAATTATCATTTATTTCATTTGTAACATGGTTAGTAAAAATATTTAATGATTCGACAACATCGTCCCACACCCATTCAAACCCTGTCACTTCGAACTTGGACCGTTCTTTTAAATATTCTAAGCTCTTGCTATAAAAAACGTAGGGTTTGCCGGTTCTAGTTTGTCCAACCCTCTTGCACAAAAAAAATGGAACAAATTTTGTACGCAATCTCTACTCTAAAGTATTTTGCAGGTCTCTCAAGGCAGCTGTTACTTCTACACAAGATACATCGTATGCTTCTATTTTTTTTATTTTTTCGTGAAAAATTGTAGCTTGGCTGTGCACAAAAAATAAATATATTGATGCCGATTCATCCTCAAAAAATGTTTTGATTGATTTTGGACAAATATTGATACTGAGAAAGTATGATTTTAACGCAGCAAACTCCTGCAAAATTCTTTCGATAGCGGGAAGCAGTGCCAACCATCGAGTTTTAGAAAATCCTAGTAATTTTTTGTACTGTATTGATGATTCCTCTCAGAATTGTTTTAGTTGAGTAACTCTAACAGTATACTATATAAATATATATATATATATATATATATATATATATATATATATATATATATATATATATATATATATATATATATATATACATATATATATATATATATATATATATATATATATATATATATATATATATATATATATATATATATATATATATATATATATATATACTAATATATATATACGAAATACAACATTGCTTGCCTCTGAAAAATTTATGAGGCCAAATCTTATAGAAAAGGTAACCAATTTTGAAGACGTTACACAAAAGAATTATCTTTTATCTATTAAAAATTGTCATAGTATCAAGTTCTGAGTATCAAGTCATCAAACTCGATGAAAATATTGATTTCCCTCCTATAAATGTTCAAAAAAATGGAAATGGTAAAAAAATATTTTAAAAAAACTATTTTTTAAATAAATAAATTTTTAATTAAATGAATTAATTAAAAGAATAAATATTTCAAATTTTTAAATAGAATGTATAGGAAATTTATTACATTTATACTTAAATAATAAGTTTTATTTCCGTAAATTAGCTTTAAAAAATTATTTTTGAAAAACCGTGTGTAAAAATGAGCCTTCTTTTTTTTATTTTTATTTTTTAATTAATTTATTATGGCATTGGCTCCAAAAAAGGAGCCTTCAGGCCCGACAGTAGAATTTTTACTCGAGAGGGCTAACAAAAATTAAGTTAAAAATTTTAATATTCTCTGCAGTTCGGGTGATAAACTCGAATATACCGTTTTATTATTATTAACCATAGTATCCATTAGATCCGCTCCTCTTGACAACAGCTCACATATAATATTTCCGTAATCAAAATCTGGTTCAGATCGCGCTATTGTCATAATCGGTGAATTTTCATAATCACCCTTTATATTTATGTTCGGATTAAATTTTAAAAATTGCATGAAATCGTCATAGGAAATATTGTCATTGTTAACAAAGTTTCGACAGTATTCTAATAAAGCTGTATTATTCCAGGTACCCCGTTGATCGATAGTTAATCCTTTTTCAATAAATTGCTGACACAACTCTACGTCAACGAATCTCGCAGCTTCGTGTAAAGGTGTCGAATTATATTGGTCATGAACGAAAACATTTAAATTTGGTATTTTCATTAGTGTTCGGGTACACTGTCTACAATTCTTTATTGTTTGCATAAGGAATGGAGTGCCTCCAACAGAACTGTTACATTTTCGTTCTAAATGAAGCCAAAATATTGAGTTTTCCCTATCAAGTACATCTTTTTGGTATAATGTATCGATTATACGATGATCGTCATGGTTGTATCCACTCATCAAATAAATTAACGCGGTGTCACCATTTTTATCTAGCAGATCTAAATTTGGTTTGTAGGTTAACAATAATTTAGCCGTTTCTAGGTCGCGAATATAAAATAGAGCTGACCTCCGTTCACTATCTACAGCATTCAAATTACCACCATTATCAAGAACGTATCTTATAAAACCACATCTGTCAGCTGAAAATGCGGCACTTACGATTAAATGCAGAATCGAATTTCTTTGCAATCTAGTATGTATATTGAGTTTAGAAGTTGGGGTCCACGTATTTAGTAGGTCCAAAATTTCAACATAAGTTGCATAATGGATGGGTAATTTATTTTGATTATCAAATAAATTCAAATCAATACCAAGCTCCAGTAGTTTTTTTGTTGCGTAGAAATTATTTTGTTGAACGGCATAATGCAGAAGATTTTTTCCGCCAAATTGTGTAGCAGTGTACCCGCAACCTATTTGTAACCATTTATCAAATATTGTTCTGTAGGAGTTCATACCATTGTTTAGCACATAAAACATCCAATAAATCAAATCGTACAATGTCCACCCTAACTGATGAAAAAAAGGTATGTCTAATCTGTGATGCAAATCATAATTCACTTGTGCTAAAATCCAGTTTAGTACCCGGATGTTACCATTCTCGACCGCAGCGCCCAATAAACGATCAAGTGGCAAATTTGAAAGGTGGCAGTCCCTTAACGAGATGGTATACAATAATAATTCAATATTGTCATGCTTACTGCGAGCAATTTCATACACAATCATTTGAAATGTGGTGTTCATATCGGGTTGTTCAACTCCACAATTCGCCAAAACTAATTTTATTTTGTCATCTAGCTTTTTTTCTAGCATGACTTTCAAGTAGTAAATGCCGATTTCACAATCTTTAAAAAATAATTGCTTGACGAATGGGTATTTCCTATAAATTGTTTGAATTGTTTCGTTTGTGGCTCTTAAGACAAATTCGTGCAGAAATCCAACTGGTTCATATTCTGGAAAAAATCCAAGTGATGAAGCGTTGCAATATTCCTCAAATGATTCATAAACATATTCTAATAGTGAGGGATCGAGTTCAACCAGTTGCACTACTAAATTGTGTGCTTCTTGTATACGTAGAATGTTAGAAAATTGTAACAGGCAATCACCAAATGATGTCCCTTCGGATATTTTGTTCGGTTTTGGCCCATATGGTAAACAATTTTCACCGATTTTATAACAATTTCGAACAATAGCAATCTGAAACACGGTAAGATCAGTACTACTATTGTATGAAACTGGTAAGTTTATTAGTTCGCCAAATGTGAGATGCGTTTCATCTATGCACGTTTCTATAACATATTTGAACATCTGCCAATTATCATTTTCGTAAATAGACGAGTTATAGTTACACGACACTAAAATGTTATACATACGAAAAGGAAATCTTTTGTTAAGTTTTTCCAAAATGTCGATATGTCCGAATTCAATTGCAGAACAAATTATCTGTGTTTCATCCAGTTTAGCACCAAACTGCAATAATTTCTCAAATAAATTGATTAAACCTGATTTAACGGTAGCTTGTAGCAATGAAATTTGGTTTTTTATTATTGGATTTAAATCTAAAAATCCATTCGAAATGGCACATTTTATCATGTCTAATGTTATTTTACGGCCATTTACAGTTGTTGGTGATACACACAAAATTTTTTTACACATAAAATTATCACTTTTCAATAGAAATACAACACATTTTGTCTTATCAATAGCGTAATCATAATCACATTCACAATTTTGGTATTGACTATACAATTTCTCAAGCGATGCAATATTTTCATTACCAAATCCTATTAAAATGGGGCCGTTCATCCAAAATTTGTCGTTGCATTTCAGCGTACGTTCGATAAATTTTAAATCATTTTCGTAGATATTCCACAGTAAGGTGGCTACTTCGACTTGTCCGTTTTTCGCGGTGATATATAAAGGTGTTTCTTTTTTAATGGTTCGACTATATATATTGGTAAAACCATCGTTTAAACATTTTTTGACACCTTCAATATTTCCATTTACTGAATATTCGTGTAGTTTTGAATTTATTTCTTTAGACATGATTGTAGTCTTCGCGTTGAAATTCAATATAATACTAACTCTACAACAATACATACTGAATCTACAACAATGATGCATAATTTTAGATTGTGAAATTCGCAAAATATTTATACATATATCTCGAAAAAACCAGAATAATTTAATGTTTGAAAATTTATAAAGTGTGACGTGTTGGTTTTTTTTGTACATATACATTGCACAATTTTCGTAATTATTTCATAATCGCCTAATTTTGCTATCAAATGACTAACGTAACTCATTCAAATGTCCATGTATTGGTATCTTGAAAATTAGACATTTACTTCTAACACAAATTACATTAGGGACTAACCACTAATATTTATCCATTTTTCTTACTTTTTAAGAGCAACAAAAAAATCAAAATTAAAACGATAGCAGTTGCAGACCATTTGGTGGTACGTTTTGATGTAAAAATATTTTGAGCGGGAGCAAGTGATAATTTCATATTAAAAATAGAACTTAAATTCCGATAAGAATAAAAACCAAAATGAAATACGAGCAAAACGAACACCGTTGGCTGAACGGTATTAAGTTAATTTTTTCTGTGTTGGATGGATTAAGATGACATTTTTGATATATAGGTTAGGGTTACAACTACAAATGGTAAATTAATTGTTCTCTATATAGTTTGCTTTCCTCCAAAAGTTACTAAGCTTGAGCATTATAAAACAATTTGTAACAAGCTTTCCAACTTGATTTTATGGTCTTCGCGGTTGGATGTAAATTTTTGATATTGGGTGATTTTAAGTTTAAAACCTGTACACTCAGAAAAAAATACTGTAAAATTAAACGGATGAGAAGTTTGTCCTAAACTGTCCTAAACCAACAACAACAAATGTGGATGTGAGAATGTATGTGTCTAAATACAAAAAAACAATGTCATTTAGGCGAAAATTATATATTGTATAAAAAAAATTTTATATCCATATTTGAAATATTTTACATAAATATATATTTTATAACTAAACTAGATCCATTCTATCCAAACCATATCACATTTCCGGAAAATGTTGGGGAAAAGTATGTTAGGATTCCACTTTTACTTGCGTAGTACGTTTAAATCAAAAATCAAACTTTTCATGAATTTTTTTTTCGATATTTTTAAGAGGTTACTACGGATGAAATGGACATTTTCACATTGAACTAGAACCATTCTATCCAAAACATATCACATTTCCGGAAAATGTTGAAGAAAAGTATATTAGGATTCCACTTTTACTTGCTTAGTACGTTTAAATCAAAAATCAAAATTTTCATGAATTTTTTTTTCGATATTTCTAAGAGGTTACTAAGGCTGAAATGGACATTTTCACATTGAACTAAAACGATTCTATCCAAAACATATCACATTTCCGGAAAATGTTGGGGAAAAGTATGTTAGGATTCCACTTTTACTTGCTTAGTACGTTTAAATCAAAAATCAAAATTTTCATGAATTTTTTTTCGATATTTCTAAGAGGTTACTATGGCTGAAATGGACATTTTCATATTGAACTAGAACCATTCTATCCAAAACATATCACATTTCCGGAAAATGTTGGGGAAAAGTATATTATGATTCCACTTTTACTTGCTTAGTAGGTTTAAATCAAAAATCAAAATTTTCATGAATTTTTTTTTCGAAATTTCTAAGAGGTTACTACGGCTGAAATGGACATTTTCATATTGAACTAGAACCATTCTATCCAAAACATATCACATTTCCGGAAAATGTTGGGGAAAAGTATGTTAGGATTCCACTTTTACTTGCTTAGTACGTTTAAATCAAAAATCAAAATTTTCATGAATTTTTTTTTCGATATTTTTAAGAGGTTACTACGGATGAAATGGACATTTTCACATTGAACTAGAACCATTCTATCCAAAACATATCACATTTCCGGAAAATGTTGGGGAAAAGTATATTAGGATTCCACTTTTACTTGCTTAGTACGTTTAAATCAAAAATCAAAATTTTCATGAATTTTTTTTCGATATTTCTAAGAGGTTAATACGGCTGAAATGGACATTTTCATATTGAACTAGAACCATTCTATCCAAAACATATCACATTTCCGGAAAATGTTCTGGAAAAGTATATTAGGATTCCACTTTTACTTGCTTAGTACGTTTAAATCAAAAATCAAAATTTTCATGAATTTTTTTTTCGATATTTCTAAGAGGTTACTAAGGCTGAAATGGACATTTTCACATTGAACTAGAACGATTCTATCCAAAACATATCACATTTCCGGAGAATGTTGGGGAAAAGTATGTTAGGATTCCACTTTTACTTGCTTAGTACGTTTAAATCAAAAATCAAAATTTTCATGAATTTTTTTTTCGATATTTCTAAGAGGTTACTATGGCTGAAATGGACATTTTCATATTGAACTAGAACCATTCTATCCAAAACATATCACATTTCTGGAAAATGTTGGGTAAAAGTATGTTAGGATTCCACTTTTACTTGCTTAGTACGTTTAAATCAAAAATCAAACTTTTCATGAATTTTTTGTTTCGATATTTCTAAGAGGTTACTATGGCTGAAATGGACATTTTCATATTGAACTAGAACCATTCTATCCAAAACATATCACATTTCCGGAAAATGTTGGAGAAAAGTATGTTAGGATTCCACATTTACTTGCGTAGTACGTTAAAATCAAAATTTTCATGAATTTTTTTTTCGAAATTTCTAAGAGGTTACTACGGCTGAAATGGACATTTTCATATTGAACTAGAACCATTCTATCCAAAACATATCACATTTCCGGAAAATGTTGGGGGAAAGTATGTTAGGATTCCACTTTTACTTGCTTAGTACGTTTAAATCAAAAATCAAAATTTTCATGAATTTTTTTTTTCGATATTTTTAAGAGGTTACTACGGATGAAATGGACATTTTCATATTGAACTAGAACCATTCTATCCAAAACATATCACATTTCCGGAAAATGTTGAAGAAAAGTATATTAGGATTCCACTTTTACTTGCTTAGTACGTTTAAATCAAAAATCAAAATTTTCATGAATTTTTTTTCGATATTTCTAAGAGGTTAATACGGCTGAAATGGACATTTTCATATTGAACTAGAACCATTCTATCCAAAACATATCACATTTCCGGAAAATGTTCTGGAAAAGTATATTAGGATTCCACTTTTACTTGCTTAGTACGTTTAAATCAAAAATCAAAATTTTCATGAATTTTTTTTTCGATATTTCTAAGAGGTTACTAAGGCTGAAATGGACATTTTCACATTGAACTAGAACGATTCTATCCAAAACATATCACATTTCCGGAAAATGTTGGGGAAAAGTATGTTAGGATTCCACTTTTACTTGCTTAGTACGTTTAAATCAAAAATCAAAATTTTCATGAATTTTTTTTTCGATATTTTTAAGAGGTTACTACGGATGAAATGGACATTTTCACATTGAACTAGAACCATTCTATCCAAAACATATCACATTTCCGGAAAATGTTGGGGAAAAGTATATTAGGATTCCACTTTTACTTGCTTAGTACGTTTAAATCAAAAATCAAAATTTTCATGAATTTTTTTTCGATATTTCTAAGAGGTTAATACGGCTGAAATGGACATTTTCATATTGAACTAGAACCATTCTATCCAAAACATATCACATTTCCGGAAAATGTTCTGGAAAAGTATATTAGGATTCCACTTTTACTTGCTTAGTACGTTTAAATCAAAAATCAAAATTTTCATGAATTTTTTTTTCGATATTTCTAAGAGGTTACTAAGGCTGAAATGGACATTTTCACATTGAACTAGAACGATTCTATCCAAAACATATCACATTTCCGGAAAATGTTGGGGAAAAGTATGTTAGGATTCCACTTTTACTTGCTTAGTACGTTTAAATCAAAAATCAAAATTTTCATGAATTTTTTTTTCGATATTTCTAAGAGGTTACTATGGCTGAAATGGACATTTTCATATTGAACTAGAACCATTCTATCCAAAACATATCACATTTCCGGAAAATGTTGGGGAAAAGTATATTATGATTCCACTTTTACTTGCTTAGTAGGTTTAAATCAAAAATCAAAATTTTCATGAATTTTTTTTTCGAAATTTCTAAGAGGTTACTACGGCTGAAATGGACATTTTCATATTGAACTAGAACCATTCTATCCAAAACATATCACATTTCCGGAAAATGTTGGGGAAAAGTATGTTAGGATTCCACTTTTACTTGCTTAGTACGTTTAAATCAAAAATCAAAATTTTCATGAATTTTTTTTTTGATATTTTTAAGAGGTTACTACGGATGAAATGGACATTTTCACATTGAACTAGAACCATTCTATCCAAAACATATCACATTTCCGGAAAATGTTAAAGAAAAGTATATTAGGATTCCACTTTTACTTGCTTAGTACGTTTAAATCAAAAATCAAAATTTTCATGATTTTTTTTTCGATATTTCTAAGAGGTTAATACGGCTGAAATGGACATTTTCATATTGAACTAGAACCATTCTATCCAAAACATATCACATTTCCGGAAAATGTTCTGGAAAAGTATATTAGGATTCCACTTTTACTTGCTTAGTACGTTTAAATCAAAAATCAAAATTTTCATGAATTTTTTTTCGATATTTCTAAGAGGTTAATACGGCTGAAATGGACATTTTCATATTGAACTAGAACAATTCTATCCAAAACATATCACATTTCCGGAAAATGTTCTGGAAAAGTATATTAGGATTCCACTTTTACTTGCTTAGTACGTTTAAATCAAAAATCAAAATTTTCATGAATTTTTTTTTCGATATTTCTAAGAGGTTACTAAGGCTGAAATGGACATTTTCACATTGAACTAGAACGATTCTATCCAAAACATATCACATTTCCGGAGAATGTTGGGGAAAAGTATGTTAGGATTCCACTTTTACTTGCTTAGTACGTTTAAATCAAAAATCAAAATTTTCATGAATTTTTTTTTTCGATATTTCTAAGAGGTTACTATGGCTGAAATGGACATTTTCATATTGAACTAGAACCATTCTATCCAAAACATATCACATTTCCGGAAAATGTTGGGGAAAAGTATGTTAGGATTCCACATTTACTTGCTTAGTACGTTAAAATCAAAATTTTCATGAATTTTTTTTTCGAAATTTCTAAAAGGTAACTACGGCTGAAATGGACATTTTCATATTGAACTAGAACCATTCTATCCAAAACATATCACATTTCCGGAAAATGTTGGGGGAAAGTATGTTAGGATTCCACTTTTACTTGCTTAGTACGTTTAAATCAAAAATCAAAATTTTCATGAATTTTTTTTTTCGATATTTTTAAGAGGTTACTACGGATGAAATGGACATTTTCATATTGAACTAGAACCATTCTATCCAAAACATATCACATTTCCGGAAAATGTTGGGGAAAAGTATATTAGGATTTCACTTTTACTTGCTTAGTACGTTTAAATCAAAAATCAAAATTTTCATGAATTTTTTTTTCGATATTTCTAAGAGGTTACTATGGCTGAAATGGACATTTTCATATTGAACTAGAACCATTCTATCCAAAACATATCACATTTCCGGAAAATGTTGGGGAAAAGTATGTTAGGATTCCACATTTACTTGCTTAGTACGTTAAAATCAAAATTTTCATGAATTTTTTTTTCGAAATTTCTAAGAGGTTACTACGGCTGAAATGGACATTTTCATATTGAACTAGAACCATTCTATCCAAAACATATCACATTTCCGGAAAATGTTGGGGGAAAGTATGTTAGGATTCCACTTTTACTTGCTTAGTACGTTTAAATCAAAAATCAAAATTTTCATGAATTTTTTTTTTCGATATTTTTAAGAGGTTACTACGGATGAAATGGACATTTTCATATTGAACTAGAACCATTCTATCCAAAACATATCACATTTCCGGAAAATGTTGGGGAAAAGTATGTTAGGATTCCACTTTTACTTGCTTAGTACGTTTAAATCAAAAATCAAAATTTTCATGAATTTTTTTTTCGATATTTCTAAGAGGTTACTATGGCTGAAATGGACATTTTCATATTGAACTAGAACCATTCTATCCAAAACATATCACATTTCCGGAAAATGTTGGGGAAAAGTATATTATGATTCCACTTTTACTTGCTTAGTAGGTTTAAATCAAAAATCAAAATTTTCATGAATTTTTTTTTCGAAATTTCTAAGAGGTTACTACGGCTGAAATGGACATTTTCATATTGAACTAGAACCATTCTATCCAAAACATATCACATTTCCGGAAAATGTTGGGGAAAAGTATGTTAGGATTCCACTTTTACTTGCTTAGTACGTTTAAATCAAAAATCAAAATTTTCATGAATTTTTTTTTCGATATTTTTAAGAGGTTACTACGGATGAAATGGACATTTTCACATTGAACTAGAACCATTCTATCCAAAACATATCACATTTCCGGAAAATGTTGGGGAAAAGTATATTAGGATTCCACTTTTACTTGCTTAGTACGTTTAAATCAAAAATCAAAATTTTCATGAATTTTTTTTCGATATTTCTAAGAGGTTAATACGGCTGAAATGGACATTTTCATATTGAACTAGAACCATTCTATCCAAAACATATCACATTTCCGGAAAATGTTCTGGAAAAGTATATTAGGATTCCACTTTTACTTGCTTAGTACGTTTAAATCAAAAATCAAACTTTTCATGAATTTTTTTTTTCGATATTTCTAAGAGGTTACTATGGCTGAAATGGACATTTTCATATTGAACTAGAACCATTCTATCCAAAACATATCACATTTCCGGAAAATGTTGGGGAAAAGTATGTTAGGATTCCACATTTACTTGCTTAGTACGTTAAAATCAAAATTTTCATGAATTTTTTTTTCGAAATTTCTAAGAGGTTACTACGGCTGAAATGGACATTTTCATATTGAACTAGAACCATTCTATCCAAAACATATCACATTTCCGGAAAATGTTGGGGGAAAGTATGTTAGGATTCCACTTTTACTTGCTTAGTACGTTTAAATCAAAAATCAAAATTTTCATGAATTTTTTTTTTCGATATTTTTAAGAGGCTACTACGGATGAAATGGACATTTTCATATTGAACTAGAACCATTCTATCCAAAACATATCACATTTCCGGAAAATGTTGGGGAAAAGTATATTAGGATTTCACTTTTACTTGCTTAGTACGTTTAAATCAAAAATCAAAATTTTCATGAATTTTTTTTTCGATATTTCTAAGAGGTTACTATGGCTGAAATGGACATTTTCATATTGAACTAGAACCATTCTATCCAAAACATATCACATTTCCGGAAAATGTTGGGGAAAAGTATGTTAGGATTCCACATTTACTTGCTTAGTACGTTAAAATCAAAATTTTCATGAATTTTTTTTTCGAAATTTCTAAGAGGTTACTACGGCTGAAATGGACATTTTCATATTGAACTAGAACCATTCTATCCAAAACATATCACATTTCCGGAAAATGTTGGGGGAAAGTATGTTAGGATTCCACTTTTACTTGCTTAGTACGTTTAAATCAAAAATCAAAATTTTCATGAATTTTTTTTTTCGATATTTTTAAGAGGTTACTACGGATGAAATGGACATTTTCATATTGAACTAGAACCATTCTATCCAAAACATATCACATTTCCAAAAAATGTTGGGGAAAAGTATATTAGGATTTCACTTTTACTTGCTTAGTACGTTTAAATCAAAAATCAAAATTTTCATGAATTTTTTTTTTTCGATATTTCTAAGAGGTTACTATGGCTGAAATGGACATTTTCATATTGAACTAGAACCATTCTATCCAAAACATATCACATTTCCCGAAAATGTTGGGGAAAAGTATGTTACGATTCCACTTTTACTTGCGTAGTACGTTTAAATCAAAAATTAAAATTTTCATGAATTTTTTTTCGATATTTCTAAGAGGTTACTACGGCTGAAATGGACATTTTCATATTGAACTAGAACCATTCTATCCAAAACATATCACATTTCCGGAAAATGTTGGGGGAAAGTATGTTAGGATTCCACTTTTACTTGCTTAGTACGTTTAAATCAAAAATCAAAATTTTCATGATTTTTTTTTTTCGATATTTTTAAGAGGTTACTACGGATGAAATGGACATTTTCACATTGAACTAGAACCATTCTATCCAAAACATATCACATTTCCGGAAAATGTTGGGGAAAAGTATGTTAGGATTCCACTTTTACTTGCTTAGTACGTTTAAATCAAAAATCAAAATTTTCATGCATTTTTTTTTCGATATTTCTAAGAGGTTAATACGGCTGAAATGGACATTTTCATATTGAACTAGAACCATTCTATCCAAAACATATCACATTTCCGGAAAATGTTGGGGAAAAGTATATTAGGATTTCACTTTTACTTGCTTAGTACGTTTAAATCAAAAATCAAAATTTTCATGAATTTTTTTTTTTCGATATTTCTAAGAGGTTACTATGGCTGAAATGGACATTTTCATATTGAACTAGAACCATTCTATCCAAAACATATCACATTTCCCGAAAATGTTGGGGAAAAGTATGTTACGATTCCACTTTTACTTGCGTAGTACGTTTAAATCAAAAATTAAAATTTTCATGAATTTTTTTTCGATATTTCTAAGAGATTACTACGGCTGAAATGGACATTTTCATATTGAACTAGAACCATTCTATCCAAAACATATCACATTTCCGGAAAATGTTGGGGGAAAGTATGTTAGGATTCCACTTTTACTTGCTTAGTACGTTTAAATCAAAAATCAAAATTTTCATGAATTTTTTTTTTCGATATTTTTAAGAGGTTACTACGGATGAAATGGACATTTTCACATTGAACTAGAACCATTCTATCCAAAACATATCACATTTCCGGAAAATGTTGGGGAAAAGTATATTAGGATTCCACTTTTACTTGCTTAGTACGTTTAAATCAAAAATCAAAATTTTCATGCATTTTTTTCGATATTTCTAAGAGGTTAATACGGCTGAAATGGACATTTTCATATTGAACTAGAACCATTCTATCCAAAACATATCACATTTCCGGAAAATGTTGGGGAAAAGTATATTAGGATTCCACTTTTACTTGCTTAGTAGGTTTAAATCAAAAATCAAAATTTTCATGAATTTTCTTTCGATATTTCTAAGAGGTTACTACGGCTGAAATGGACATTTTCATATTGAACTAGAACTATTCTATCCAAAACATATCACATTTCACAGTGAAAATGTCCATTTCAGCCGTAGTAACCTCTTAGAAATATCGAAAAAAAAATTCATGAAAATTTTGATTTTTAACTTTATATTTATTTATTTATTATTTTGAAGCTTAATAATTACATCAATCTCAAAAAAAAAATCCGCCTGAATGTTTTCTTGTTTTTCCTTTCAAAACTTCATTATGTTCACTAATACTAATAAATAGTTTTGGGATCTAGGACAAACTTCTTAGTATTATATAGTCGAATGAAGTTTTTCCTAAACTTGTCCTAAAATGTTGTTGTTGTTTTGAGGACAAATTTAGGACAAACTCCTCGCGAATAAAATTAAAAGAATTTCATGTACATCTAATAATTTTTTACTATAGTTTTTGGTCAACGGGATCGATAATATTATAATAATAATTTCCAAAGTTTTATTATAAAAGTGAATATTTACTGTTGTATCAACACTTATATAATTTTTGATTGATAATTAATCACATTAATTTTAAAAAATATAGAACATTAATTAAATAATGCACCCAGTGTTAAAAATATAGGATTGTATACTATTAAATCAAAACGAATAATTATGCCTATTTTTGAAACAATAATATTTATAACATTATTTTCAACAATAGTAAACATTATTTGAATAGGACAAATATTATTAAAAAACTAAAGGATCATACTTTACAAACAATGTGAGTTAAAAAAGTGTCGATTTAAAATAATAATTGGAACATTCAATCAACAGGATGAGTCTAATTACGGCAATGTGAAGGCAAAGTTCGGCCAATGTGACGAACCATATTACTATAGAATAAACTAATAGTACGATCATGTTAAATCTGAAAATGTTTTGTATATTTTGTTCAAAATAAAACAAATATTTTATATAATTTTTTATTATTTATTTTTATTATTATTTAATTCATTTTTATATTAATAAATTATAACAGTTGCTTTTTTATAATGGTAATTATATATTTGTAATATTACACATATTTTAAATAAATATTTCAATTTGATAAAGTTTCTTATTATATTAAGGTAATTCAGGTATTCATTCTAAAATGTTAAATCATAATAAAGTTCTAGAAAATTAATTTACATCCCATTTTCTTCGTTATTTTAATATTTTTTTAATCGGAAAGCTTTCATACCATTAACTAATACATGTATGTGAATTGGGGGGCCATGAAATTCAAGAATGTTTTGTAAAGAAAAATTTTCCACTTCTCTCTCTATTATATAAGACTGGTATTGGTGGTTAAAATAAGAAATCTTCCACTGTTTACAACCAAATATGGGGACGATTTGTGTAAAATCATTTCCATAATTTCATAACGGTTCATACCTGTTTGATTATCTGATTTAGTTAGAAAAAACTGTTTTTTAAAAATTTTTCCTTTGAATGTTAATTTTTTATACATGAAACATGGTTAAAATCCAATATATTTTGATTAATACTTTTGTATTGTTGGTAAAGATTGCAATTTAAAACATCTTTCTCTTCAAAAATTAAATTTTTTTTCAAAAAAACTTTTATTACAGAGAAGATGGGCAAATTTCAGACCAGCTTTGATTGCTAAAGTTAATGTTAATTCTTAAATTGGTCACTTTAGCCGAGTTCTTATAAATCCTATGCACAGCTTCAAACCTCATACACCATAAATGTTTTAAAGGACCACATTTTCGGATGGCTGTTGGATAATGTACCAAAAAATGATACTTAGGTTTTAATGGTTCGTTAAATATTTCTGTATAAAGGGAGTTGTGCCTTGAAATTAAAAGTTCCAATGATTTTAACTGTTGCTCATTAAACTCGGACATTAACGTTAAATCGACTATTTTTATTAGTACCAAATATAATTCCCAAACTTTATCATTATCAGGAATCAAGTCACCAATCATCAAAGGCAAATAGTTAACAAAACACATGGTCTCGCGAGCAGTCATTTTTAAAGTATTTGATTTTAGTGAAGCTATCGTCAAAGATGGTGAAATGTTTCCTATTTCTAATTCACCATAGTCAAACATTTGTTTTCTGTAGTTTAAGTTATCTAACGTGAAATATTTTAATTTTTCAATAAAATATAGCAATATTTTTGAAACGTCATACTTACAAATACCTTCGTATAAGTCATGCATAATGTCAAAATAAAAATTATCTGTTAGATGAAAACTAGGTATGCAGTTAAAAATACTATCTTCTTTGATGCCAGTGAGCTTTTCATTGTTAATTATCAAATCATTTGCATAATTTTCTCTATTGCGCAATGCATCTTTGATTTCAATTAGATCATTTTGTGTTTGAGATTTATTTCTTTTGCAGCGTCTGCAAAAATAACTAAAATTAAAACTACTACAAAAGCCTAGATAAGTATTTAATCCTAAATTATCACCAAGTACGAAATATAAAACAAATAAAATATTTACATTTTCGCCATCAATTTTAAAGCCTATTCCTTCCGTTTCCAATTTCTTAATACCTTCTACAAACGGCTTAAATGTAAATATATTACCAAATTCGGAACGATCTTTAGTTTTGAAAAATCCTGCAACAAATATGTTGTTGAGCCTTGACAACTGATTTACGGCAAAGTTGGGAACGTATAATATATCCCACAAATTGAATGATCTTTCACATGAGGTCCCAAAGGATTATCAATAGAAAAGTCATCCAAATAAAAAACTACTGGTATGGTAATTTTTTCTGAGAATGCTAACATTTTTTCTTTCCATACACTTCCATGTACTACTGTTTTGTATTTTCTAAGGTTTATTTTAAAATGTTTTCACATTCGAAATATTTTTTGATCTGAAAATCAATAGGCATCATAATTCCGGTAACTTTATTTGAATCAAGTGTTGGAATATTATTAACAATTACTTCACACACCTCATTATTGATCACATAAAAAGACGGCTTTTTAAATAGATCTAGTCTTTGTAGTTCTTCAAGAAATTTTTGTAATATTATTAAAAGGATACATGAGGTTTTTTAGTATATTTTTTGCTTCATATCTGGCTACAGAGTTTTCAATTAAAGGTAAAATTTTAGAATATAGTACATTTGCAATGGGATCTGTAATTTGAAGTTTTATATGCTCAATTATACTCGATACGTTTTTCCGATTAAAATTATTATTATTATAAAGAGCCAATGTAAACAAAACTCCTGGATGAATTTCAGAAAGAATATCAGGGTCGATTAGATTAATTTGATAATTTTGTGACGTTATTGCAGTACCTATTGCTGAATCGATTGCATTTGCAGAAGGCGTTTCGATATTTTCATTTAACTGATGGGAACAATTTTTATTGAATTCTTCTTGATTCTGAATATGGTTCTTAGATTCAGGTTTATAATCACTAATATGAACTCTGTCTAAATGTCTTTTGAAAGAATGTAAGTTTGAGAAATTTTGGAAACAATTATCGTGAAGGCACTGAAATTGTGTGATATTTTTAGTATGATATGATTTTATATGATTAATTAAAATTTTGGAGGAAAAAAACATTTTTGGCATATAAAACATTTGAACATATTTAATTAAACGTTGTAACTGCTATCCAAATATAAAAAATAGCTTGACAACAATATTTTCAAGTCATCGGATTTTTCTAAGCGCAAATATTGTAACAATTTGGTTATGTTAGGGTTTATATTTGAATTAAAATTATAAAAGAAAGTTTCTATAAATCAATAAACGTTTTTACCTTCAATGGGATACTCAAAATTCATAACATGTATTAGTTTAAATGTTATGTCTAAGCTCTTTAGAAAGCTGGGAAATTTATAGATGATGATAAAATGTATAAAAATTCGTCAAAGATTTAAGATTTTCACCTATTACTATTATTATTGGTTGAAAGGTTAAACCCTTCTCGATATACCTCTTTTTCAGCTCTTCCACTTTAATATTAAGTTGATTAACTGTGATGCAATGTATAATTGTTGATTGCTGGGCGTCCGAAATGCTGGGCTTCCAATTAATTTTTTTACTATTCTTGGCTCGTGAAATTATTGACGATTTAAAAATTGTGTGAAGAAGCATAAACATAAGACAATCTCGTGAATCTGACAGAAAAAAACAGAAGAAACATAAATATATTACTATAAAAGGATAACGGATATTACATACTTTCTTCGATTGTTTCGTCTATTTGCTGCAGGGCATGAATTGAAGCTTTATCCTTCACGTGATTTTTCAGGTAAGGTAAAATTTTAATTGAAAACGCTGACCACTTATCGAATAAATTTGATTGGTTTTCGGGAAATAAAATATTGTAATCTAGATCAATCTAAACAAATGTACGTAAATTATAATTAATTTATTGTTGTAAATCAATCAATTTAATTCTTACCAGAGTGTAACCAAGGCTGTGTTTCAATAAAGGCCACTTTTTTAGCAGTTCCGAATTGTGCGATTTAATGTCTTTCTGGCGATATCTGTCCATTTTTTCGCTACCTCAGACCACGGCTCGTTATTATGTGTAAGCCATAAAACTATTTCGTCAACTCCTACGTTGGAATCAACTTCGATGTCATCTGTTTTGGATATTTCTGGAATATATATGTATAGGTAGTTATTTCTATACAATATACATATATGAATATATAAATATAACTTGTCTTTTTGTAAACTAATTTCACGTGTATTTTTTTGTTTTCGTTTTCTTAACTTGACTCTTGCATTAGCGGCTTTATCGTGAAGTTTACCAATAGGATTGATTTTTATAGTAGTATTCCTGTATTTTGTACAAATATTAACAAATATTTTTGATTATTAACAGAAAAAAAACTTATAATAAATCGTTAATTGGAATTTAATGGTAATAGTACTCATGCAAAATAAAACAAAATTGTATCAAACTTAAAAGCCACATTACTCACAATATCTTCACTCGGAAAAAGGTTTATTGTTGTATTTGACCAATTTATAATATCAGACATGGACATGGACCTATTTTGAATTGTAAAGCTATCTATGATTAAAGATATTAAATCTTCTTGTTGAATGCCCTCTAAGCGCCGGTACTCGTTATAATAATTGAGAATATTTATTCCTTTACCTGACTGTTTTAAAATGACAAGTAAGTTGAAATTACTTGTTGCCTCTGACGATGAAGGTGGGGATAATGGATAATGGTCGCTTGGTGATGAACATAAATTGATTCACTCTCCACACGAAGTACTAACAGAAATTGTGTCAGCCTAGAAAAGTATAATTAATTATAAATATTTGAAAACTATGAGAGAACAAATCACTAATTTACTTTACGTCTCCAGATATTCAAATGATATTTAAATTTGGCACGGATCCCTAACATATTGATTGGAAATAAATCATTAATATCACTATCGGTGATAACTAAGTGGCTCTCAATGTCTAATGAACACTTTAGAATAAAAAAAATCACAAAGAAATTATCACCATACTATAAAACTAAAAATATTTACAGTTTTAAATTTGTTTTAAAGACTCTTTACTAAATTTTTTTAAGTTTAATTACAAAGTTAAGAATAATTTTAGAAAAAATAAAGTGTAATTTACCAACTACTCGGTCTAAAGCAGCTTGGTCAAACCCGAAAGTTCCACAAATAAGTAATTTCAGTTGATCTCGGTATAAACTATTATGAGGTTCTTCGTCTTCAATGTTAGCAATACTAATATTGTTATCGGAGTTCTCAGTAGTATTCATTTTGAGCTATTACAACATTATTATTTATGTTAATATACACAGATTTTATACAAAGCCAAAAATGTTAATAAAAGTTAATAAAACCAAATATTTTTAGTAGCATTACTAAACTATAATAATTAATAATAATAATAATAATTTGATATCTTAAATAATAATATACTGTAACATTAAGAGCATGGCCGACGAAATGTTGTCTTTATAACCAAACTTTCCATAAAACACATCCTATGGATGAGTGAACAAAAAGACGCCAGAAAAACTGTTGCATTTTTATATTTATCATTTTTTAGAAATCAAACATATGTACCATGCAATTGAATAAAAAAAACTGGAGATACGCATTTATGTATATAAAACCACATGCAATCCACAAAACGGTTAATTATAACCACCACGATCATACACAAAAACCAAATCATGTAAATAAAATATATATATATATATATATATATATATATATATATATATATATATATATATATATATATATATATATAACCTTCTTTCCACTGTTATTAAAATTTAATTTAATTATTTTTCACTCTCACTAAATTAACCCTAAAACTTTTTTGATTATTTAATAATTTAGTTAGATAATTTAAACTTTAATTCACCGCCAAATTTGTATCGTCAACGTTATTGTACGCAATTTCGCAGATGCACCAAATAAATATCAAAATCAAATGTGCATATATTGCTTATTTTAAAACTCGATGAATGTGAAATAGTTCATTACGTTAAATCACAGATAAATAATAACCAGATGAATTAATAAAACGAATTTATTGATTTTTTCAAAATCGACTGATAAAAGCGCCATTTAGCAAGTGGCATAATAAATAAGCGCAAACCGGTACCCCATGAATGTGCCTATGCTCTTATATCAACAGCGCAAAACGTTTCGTACCACGTACACATTTCATATAAATCCATCTATTGTATGAATATTGTAGGTGGTTTGGCGTCTATTGGAGGGGGGGGGATCAAAGTTGAGTAGATTAATCTACCAGCTCCGTAACCTTCCAGTAGGGTGCGCATCACGTGAGCTATTCTGGTCTTGTCATTAGGCAGCTGCGTGATGGGTACAATTGTGTAAGGGGTAACCTGTGCACAATTCGCAAGTGTACGTACTGCCTCCTCGTGGCAACCACTGGTAACTAAGGCCACTTGGCACATTTTAGGCCATTTGGCACAGGCCAAAGTACGGCGCTAAAGGAGAAAACCTTGACAAAAAACCCTAATCTAAGGTGGAACAGCATATGCCGAAAAATGAATGGCTGATAGGTTAATCAGCCCAAAATATGCGGACTCTGGATACTAGGCACCCTCCAGTTTTATTTTTAGCCTTCCTGTAGTAAAGCTGGGTGACCTACAGGTGACTTGCAATTCCCAGCAACTCGTAAGAGTAAAATCAAACGGAATACGGGGCAGGAGTAGGAATATACGGGAGTGGCACAACCCTCTCGAGGTCCTTGAGCTCCAATGCTACCGTCTTTCTAGCGGAACTACATGCTGTAGTAAACATCTAGGAGGGAGAGCAATATGCCCAGATAGTATGTATCACTTACCGGGAGGCAGTATTGTCAGGTTTATTAAGAACCTGAATATTGACTGGACAGATAATTAAGCAGGGGCCAGCACAATAGATCTTTTAGGTCGCAGTGCGAAGTGGCTGATCGCCCGCATGGCCCCCCCCAATAATAATAATAATAATAATGAATATTGTAAACATTTAAAAAATATTGATCGTATACTTGTGTACATATTATGTATGTATGTATGTATACTTGTATGGGGATAGGATGTCTTTTTTCTTCTCTTTTTGTTTGTATTTTTATTGGAATTTACGATTTTGAGTTGATTACATACATGTACGAGTACATATATTCAGACTAAAAAAATTTATAAAATGTTTCGTTTTTGAATTAAAATTACTTGAAAAAGCTATTTGATAATTAAATGCAGAAAATAAAATTTTGGAAAATCTATTACCTACATAATTTAGTTAATTTTACGAATTTTCTCAGAAAGTAGAAGAGTTACGTAAATGGTATATAATGACAGTTTTGTTTGGGCTGAGACGGAGAATTTAAGATATTTTTTCTTTAACGGATCGACTACTGATCAGAGACGCTGGATAATGGTTCAAATTTTTAATTGCAATTTGGGTCTTATGATACATCAAATGAAAGGTATTTTTATTGTAAAACCAATCAGGAAGGTTTTAACTATTGTTAACAAAAAAAATGGGATACATCTCTAAAATGTCAGTCAAAGCTTTCACTATAATAGTGAAAGCTTTAAATCTGATTAAATTTTTGTTTTATTATAATAACTTCAAATAGTTAGGCTCTGCGAACTAATGAAATGCACGATTTTATCTTCCCGCTTCAGTTCGTCAGATACAGATGATGTATTCAGGAGCTAATATATTTAGGTATTTAATATTTAGGATTTTTCAACGTATGACAAAAAAAATAATTGTTGTAAGAGAAAACAGTTTACACCATTGTTATTGTAATAAAATATCTTTGATTTGTGTATAACATGACCGCTATTGCTTAAAAATTGAATCCATTACCTTACCAAGCACCCCTGCGCCAGATGATCCATTGAAGAAAAAAAATATACTAATTTGACAAAAAACGAAAACCTCGTTAAAAAAAGTTGAATTGTAATACACCAAACCTCATTTTAAATGTTTAACTAAATATTCTAACCATAAAAAGAAAATTGGAGCTATTTTTGAATAAGATATACTAATTCGTAAGTGTAAGATTCTTGTTTGATTTGAGTAATCAGATTCGTTCGTTTCTTATTCAAGTCAAATACGAATCTTACACTTTTGAATTCGTATTGTATTGAAAACAAGACATGCAGAAGTCCTTTCTTCTGGTCTAATGCTTAACTGATCACTATGAAATTTGAAATGGGATGATATGGAACTTGTTTTCGGAAATTTTAAGTGCGGTATCGTAATCGATTGCGATTATAATTGTTGCGCTTGCGACAATAAATTTACTAAATTTCAAATAAATTGAAGTTACAAGTTAGAGTTGAAGAAGAATTTAAAACACAAACTCGATGAAGCTAGAGTTTGTTCTCTGATAGTTCATAGTTTTATTAATTTTTTAATTTGAAAAAATAAAGATAATAAACAAAAAAATAAATATAATTCATGAAATTTAATTATATAAGTTTGAAGATTTTATTTTCCCTGCAAAACTATTCGCCAATTGGGATTTCTAGTATTTTGATAATTTCCCTTAATATATTTTTCGGCCAACCAACTGCAATGTTTTCTTATTAACACCAAAATCATAAAATTTAATGTAGATTTATTATGTTCGCAGCAAGGGTTTTGATCATTGTAAAAATCTGGAAATTTAATGCGTGTGTTATGTATGCATAATTTAACAATATGCTCTTTTAAATTTTTAATTTGAGGTTTTTCATAGAACATTCTACCAAACATATAGATTTGGGCTTTACATATTTCAAAAAAGCAATCCGTTGGTGCCTTAAGCCTTCCTAGGTCACTTTCATCTTTGTAATAATTTTTGTGGTGAATAAGATATTCCGATGGTACTTCCATTACATCATTAGGTTTTAAATAATTATGCTCACATCCAACGCATTTTAACTTTTTAATAATTTTACACGCCACATATCCAATAAAATATCTTATTGAAGCATCTGTGAAATTGGTAGGTATATCATCCATATCTAAATTTATAAAATTGTCACTTATATCGGAGACATCTTCCATGTCAAACACGTATTCATTGGTTCCAGGTACCTCTGAAATGCCAATGGGGACACAATTTATTTCCTCCTCAATCAGTTCCGCACCGTCAGTTGGGAGTTTTAAAGATTCGTCTGAATCTTCCTCGCAATTGGCACAATTAGAAAATGGGGTTAGAATTTTGATGGTGGTTAGCTTTGCTATATTATGATTGAATTCGTATACTGAAGGGTTCTTGTTATGTCCATTAGCTGCCCTAATCTGCGAAAACAAGTTTTCGATAGGATCCTGATTTAATCTTGCAGTTAGTAAATATTCAATCCCAGAGTTTTCTGACTTAATTCGTTAATCCCATTAATTGTTTGAATTAATCCATCAAAACAGTAGACCGTTGTTTTTTTTACGATTTTAATCTTTGATATGTAATCAACCATATACTTTAAAAATTCTGTTATTTCGTTGTCTAACATCAAAGCACTCGCGAATTTATTTTTGCTAAATTTTGATTTCGAATTTAAGCAATCGAAGAGTTTGTCGAATTTTTCGATAAACTCAAAAGTAGCAATAGCGACTGATGCATTGTCATTACCGATCTTTCCGAGTTGAACCGCAGTTTTAATTCCAGCTGCTACACTTCTGCTTAATACCTGTACAGCTGGCTTAACCCTCATTTTCTCAAACGTGTTAGGATAAATGTGCTTCTTCGAAATTTTTGGGCAACATTTGGTTACTGAATCTTTTTCTAAATTATATAATTCTTTTACAATATTCCAACTGACTATTCCATCAGGGCATTTTAAATCGGACTTCATTAAGGTATTCCTTACTGATTTGATTAGATGTGGCGGATCGTAAATACCAATTATTTGTTGGTCGCCAGATTGTAAAAATGGTCTAGTTACTGTCATTCCATACATTTTGAATGCTTTCCGATTGCTGGATCCCTGGTCACACGTTACAGCTCTTACTTTGACACCTAGTTCCTTACATTAATCCAAATTTTCCATAATTAATAAATAAAGTTTGTCTGATGTTATGGATTGATTGGATACAAAATAACTGAGGACAAATTTCCAGTTCGAAATAATACTTCTAATCATAAAACAACAAATTATTTTTCCAATCTTGTCTTGTCTCTCGGTACCAAAATCAACGAAACCATCAATTTGATCAGAATAAATGTTATATATCAGGTCGCTTTTGATGTAGACTTCATCAAATATTAATACAACCTGTTTTAAATTTTCGCTCATACTGCTGATTTTTTCTTTAATACTTGAGAAAATATTTACATTGAACCCAGGACTTAATGTTTAATAGGTTGCCACCTCACTAATGATGCTTTCGACGGTAGGTTTAAGTTTAGATTTTCTCGTAAATATTTATAAGTAGCGGACGATCTATAATAAATGTTTTGAGCCAGAAGCTTTTGGTTGCTAGGCCATTTCTCGTTTTTCGATCTGTAACTTGTTAACATTTTACAGAAGGTTTTGGAATTTTCGTGAATGGTCAACTGGTCAATAATTTTGGTCATTTGCTGTTTCACATATTTCGGTTTGCCTACATGTACGAGTGATTTCTTACGTCTATATGTATTTATTTGTTGTTTGTAATTATTACGATTCCGGTTGAAATCGGCTATTTGCTTGTCCTTTAAATTTATAATTCGTAACGATTCATAAAATTTTAATCTGTAATAATTTTCGTTTTTTATGTTCCGTAAACAATTTTTGCAGTTAGGAGGATTAATTTCGACTTTAGAGTAGTACGGTGGTTCTTCGAAGACCGAAATGTCACTTTGGATATTTTCCTTATCATTCTCACTCGTGAATGGTAAACTATAGGTTTTTCCAGAGAAGCGTGTGCACATATCGGTGTCACTGTAACAAGTTTCGTCAATTTCTGAAATATTATCAACTGATAACATCGTTATCATTGACACGTTATCATCATCGGAAAAAGCGTCGAAATCATCTTGTAAATTTTCGGTTGTGTTACCTACTGGCTTATCGCCCAAATTTTTAGTAGGGACAGCATTTCTTCTTAACCCCGTTTTAGTGAAATATTTCTTTTCAAAATGTTTCTCACAAACCCTGATATTTTTAATATTCACATTACAATATTTAATCCACTCATTATATTTTTTATTACACTTGTTTAATTTAAAAAGTCGAATATTTTTACGTTTAGACGAATCACAATTATCTACAGCACACCTAATTCCACTTTTTCTCCTATCAAGACTGATCTCCATTATTTTAAGATCAGTTCTTTTAAAATATTTAAACAAATTCAATAATAAACAGAAACTAATAACTAATAATAAATATTTATATTTAACCAAATACGTAATACAATAAACTAATTTTCAGTTATTCACTAATATTGTTATCACTTTTCCGATCAAATTTAAGATTTTATTTTATTCGATTTTACTATAACCATGAATATTGTTTTGGTTATTACACGTTTTGTATTCACACAAAAGGAGTATTTTTCTGTTTCTATTGCATTTACTACATTTTACAAAAATGCAATTATACAAATTTTGGGAATCCCACAATACAATGCACATGCATAGCTAAATGTGGAAACAGTAGAATTGAATAAGTAAATACATAGTAAAAAAGGAAAAAATATGTATGGATTTATATGTATAATAATGTGTTAGTGTATATACATATTTTGTATTCGTCAAATGAAGGAAATAAATAATCTATTTTAAATATTGCGTTTCGTTTCGTAGCTAAATGCATTTATTTCCTTCACTGTGCTGATCGAATTTTTATGGTTGTTTTATTTTACGTTAGATGGAATTTGTGTAAACTGTATGAAAATAATTTGTAAAGGTTTTTTTCTGCGATTGGGGTTACGGTTGAAGCTTACTCAAAATAATTCACACCGTAAAATAGAGCCATTGTTTTTTTTTCAAAATTTTGTTCCTATTGATTCATCTGGGTTATCTGTGGTTAAATGGAGTGAAAAAAAGAGATACGAGATTATTTTGTTTTTAATTTATAGTAAATGAAATAGACTTCATAACGGAATATTTTTAATATGATTTATTGAAGGACGAAAAAGAGATACATTTTTCATAAAATTGACACTGGATGAAATTAACGCAGCATTGAACAAAAGTATCTACTATGAAACCGATCATTTAAAATGAGAAAGTATTACACCTAATTCTCTTTTTACACGAATTTTTTTTACATGAATTTGATTTAACACGAGTTAAAACGAATTTTTTTATCTCTTTTTACACGAATTGTTTTGTTTTAACACGATTTTCAAAATACAAAACGATTTTTTTTTTTTGTATTCCATGAATTTTTTTTTCTGAATTTTTTTTCATATGAATTTTTTCTTTGTTTTTACGCAATTTAGTTTGATTTTGAGAATTGGAAAGAAAGGATGTTTAATTGTTTAGGATAATTAAAAAGTTTTAAGTAAAATAAAGTTAGTTCTGGTATAGTTTCATTAACTTAACAACAGGTACGTTTTAAATGATTTATAAATCTTTGCATTATTATTCATACGTAAAATATTTTGGTAGCCTTAACACAATGTCGCATAATTCACCTGTAGTAAAAACGAAGAGGAAGGCGATCAGTTTAGATACTAAAATTAAAATTTTAGATCAACTAGCAACAGGACAAGGTGCAACGGCTGTAGGAAAGAATTTTGGTATTCATGAAGCTAGCATAAGAACGATTAAGAAAAATGAAACTGCGATTAGAAATTCCGTAAGTTCTGGAACAAAAATAAGTGCTAAATCAACATCATATATAAGAGATGTTGTTAAAGAGAAGATGGAAAAAGCTTTGGTAATGTGGATTGAAGATAAATCACAAAAAAGAATACCAGTAGACGGAATTACTATCAAGCAAACAGCATTAAGAATCTATAAACGTATTAAAGAAGTTGAGCCAGGCACTTCATTTCAGTCAAACCAACCTGAATTTTCTGCAAGTACAGGTTGGATGACGGGTTTTCTTAAGCGACATGCTCTCCACAATATAAAAATTAAGGGAGAAACTGCGTCTGCAGATGAGTTGGCTGCAAAAGAATTTCCTCAAAAACTTAGACAAATTATTGAAGATGGGGGATACACCCCCGATCAAGTTTGGAATGTAGATGAAAGTGGCCTTTTTTGGAAAAAAATGCCTAGCAGAACTTATGTTGCCAAATCGCAGAAAACTGCGGGTGGTTTTAAGGTAGCAAAAGACCGTGTAACATTGATGTTTTGTTCCAATGCTTCAGGAGACCGTATGTTAAAACCACTGTTAGTGAATCGTGCCTTAAGACCACGCTCGATGAAAGGTGTAGATTACAATAAATTGCCAATTCACTGGATGGCAAACAAAAAGGCCTGGGTGACCAGTGCAATCTTTACAGAATGGTTTCAGAAATATTTCATCCCAGAAGTTAGACGCTACATGAATGCAAAATGTCTAGAATTTAAAGTTCTTTTAATTCTAGACAACGCACCTGGCCATCTAATCTTGGAGCACCCAAATGTGCAATTTTGTTTTCTTCCGCCTAATACTACATCCCTTATACAACCACTAGACCAAGGGATAATTGCTACTTTCAAAACGTACTACATAAAACGTTCATTCCAATACGTGTTAGATAAACTAGATCATAATGAAGATTTAACAGTGATTGATGTATGGAAAAAGTTTTCTATTATGGACTGCATTAATCAAGTTAAGTTAGCGTTAGCTGAGTTAAAGCCATCAACCTTGAACTCATGCTGGAAAAATATTTGGCCAGAATGTGTCAAAAGCAAAGATCATGATCATGCCATCAATAATAACGCTGCTTTTACTGATATCACAACAATGGCACATACAATTGGTGGAGATGGATTCGATGATCTATCATTTGCCGATATAGAGGAATTGTTAGTGGATAAAAGCTTCGGTGAAGATGAACTTATAGACCTCACTCTTGAGACTCATCATAACAAAGAAGATAGTGATAATGACGTAGAAGATCCTCCCATTTTAAATGCAACTCTAATTAAAGAAGGTCTTGATATTGCCAGGAAGTTAGGTAACCATTTTGAACAACATGATCCTGATGAGGAACGAGCTGCAAAATTTCAACGTGAACTGAAATCATTAATGGCATCTTACAACGAACTTTATAACGGCTTATCACGAAATCAAACACAATCTTTAATAACTGATTTCCTTCTAAAAACTAGTGAATTATCAACACAAGAGACTAGAGATACAGTAATTATTTTACAAGATGATGAACAAAATTGTTCTAGTGATAGCAGTGACACTGCAGTCTTACGGAAACGTGTGCGTTTATTATCAGAAAGTGACAGTGCATAAAATTTTATTATGTTTATATTATTTTTTATTTTTTATATTAATGAATTTCAGATATTATTTTCTATCCTCAAATCATAATTTGTTTTATAAAACATATATGTACATATTTAATGAATTAAAATATGTAAGAATAAATTCTTAAATAAACTCCAACAAGAATTTTTTAATATTGTTTATGGTACTTTTCAGTTGCCTTTTCAGGTTTGGAACCAATCTACTATTTTTCCATGTACCCATTATCTTTTTTTGCACGAATTTTTTTTACACGAGTTTCTTGGGAACGTATCTATCGTGTAAAAAGAGAATTAGGTGTATATAAATAGTATATACTTTTAAATAACATGAAAATCAAATATAAAAAGAGCAAATCAATAGGAAATCCGGTTTCTCCAATATGAAACTAATAAGATCACAATTATTATTAAATAATAAGATCACATTGTTAAAGTTATTAACCCTTTCTTATATGAATGAAAATACAAGCAAAGTTGATTCAACAGTATTTATAATAAGAAAAATAATTTGTACTATTAAATAATTAATATGATTGATCTTGTTAGATTTATAACTAATTTTAGAAGAAAATTGTTAATTTAAAAGTATTTTAATGTTAATATTATAGGTCTTTTAAATTCAATAATAGTCTTATTGACTAGTTAATAGGATTTTTTTTTCTGAGTGTAGTACTTGATATTACTTTAAATCCTTTAATTGGGATGTCACATATCCGATATTTTTGCTTGGTCGGTGTACTTACTGCACTTACTGCGGAAGCTGTGATATACTTAATGAGATGATTCAGCTTAATCATATTAAGAATTCTCTTAGTAGAATTCTTGATCTTGTGTTGCCTAATATCATTTATAAAACAATCAGAGTCGAAAAACGTTTATTGTTTGCGCCACAAACAGTTAAATTCACCCAATCTCAAATTACTTGACTAGGCAATATTACGCGAAGTTGAGTCATTTGATTGGAATAATGCAACCTTTGTAATTAAATACCCTTTATCAATTAAAATTTCCTACTTGGTATACTCAAATAAATTGATTAATTTAATCCGTTTAAAAGAAAAATATCAAAATCGACAAAAATCGAAAATTAAATATTCAAATCGCATAATTACTATTTAAAATATATTGAATCCCTGAATGGTGCTATCTATACTCAGTCTCTTACAACTGGATCTATATACCCATCTTGTATATAAAACTAGGTAAAATTGAGACTACTGGATCAAATAATATTTGTAATTTCTTTGCTGGCCATTTTGTGTCCACTTGATATCGGAAAGGGTGCTGGCTCTGATAATTTAACCAATTATTTTATTTTTCATTTGAAATCTCAGCTATTCAAACCTTTTATATTGTTATTTAACTCATCGTTAGAAAGGGGTCCTATACGACTGGAAGAAACAGTAGTGATAGTTTATAAGAAATCTGATGCAAATGACATAAAGAGTTTTGGATCTAAATCTATACAGTTCCAGCAAAATATTTGAGATAGTTGTATATTGCATCATCTATAATGATGGTAAAATTTTAATTAACCTTTCACTACATGGTGTTTCGCTAATCGTTCTACCAGTATACTAACTTAGTCGATATGTTTAATTTTATTTTTACTAACAATGATAAGGCGGATAGCTAAAATGTATTTGCACAAATTTTCAAAAAACGTTTGATACCGTACCTCATCGAATTTTACTTAAGAAATTGCGGTTTCAGTCATCTCTTGGAATGTAAACAACAAGTAAAATAGAATGGGTTTTTGTCACGGACTACTGTCCGTGACATTGCTAAGTCTGGTGGCTAGGTGTGCTTCAGTGTTCCACTCTTGACCATCGTTTATTTCTTATTTTCATCAACGATTTGCCAGCCATTTTATCTAAATGATCTACACTTTATGCTGTTGAATTGGAAATCTTTAACAGTATTAATGACGCTGATGATTGCTTTATAGACTTTAGTCTGATTTGCAAAATCTTTTAATGTGTTGGCAAATAAATTAAGATTTAAGAAAAATAAGTGTGTTGTTTACAAATTTACAATTTTTATTTTTAATTTTTTCTTCTTTCACTGAACTTTCAATCAGTGATCCACTTTCTTACCATTATTCCACTCAGCTTGATAAATTCATACATTATCTTGTATTCATTTTTCCCCATTCATAAGGACATCGAACATTCCTCTATTTTGGCTAAATTTGGAACATTTTAGAATTAAATGTTTGATGCCCTCCACAACCAAACAGCGTTCACATAAATCATCCTCACTCAAATGACGTTTCTTTAAGCATTCTTTCCAATTACCATGATTGAATGATTCAATCTCACCCTTTCCATCGTTCGTATCATTGTAGTGTCTCCTTTGATTTCCTTCAAAAATGGTTTCCTCAAAGGAGTACTACACCATTCAAAGTACTTCTTTCCTTTTACCCTACTCTTTTCCATAAATTCATTCTCCCATTTTCTCCACAGATTCTTCTGTAGCATCCGAAGTACATCTCTTGCATCCATGAATTCATAATCTGTTATCTCCTCAAGCATACAACCCCTTTTTGCAAGCATTTCGGCTCTTTCATTACCTTCAATCTGTAGGTGTGAAGGTATCCATTGTAGAATCACCTCACTCCCACAAGATTGAAGGTACTCATACATCATTTCTACAAACACACTGCCCTGAGTATCCCTTCTCTGTTTTAATAATTCTAAACCAATCAGGGAATCGGAGAATAGAACTACTCTCCTCCTCCCTTCATTCATTACCAACTTGATTCCTTCAATTCTGCATTCATTATACAGATGCTATCATTCAATCTTAACAATTTCTCTTTTTTCATTGCCGGAATGTAAATTCCTACACCCTAATTTTGGAAAATATATTCACATTTTCCGCCATTATTTTCGACCATTGCATCTTTTGGTAATCCGTTCCTCCTTCCAATCTTACTTTTATCTCATCCAAAAAATCCTTCCAATCTTACTTTTATCTCATTTGAAATTAAGTGTTTTTCGTACAAAGTTAGAAACTACTTTTATAAACAATTTTGCCAGCTTTTGGACGAATAACTAAAATAAACAAATTTTGTTTTCAACGACCAAAGTGCTACACGGCCTAAGATCGAGACTGCTTCCCAGCCTTTTTGCAGCTGCTTTACAGTTAATTGTACCTATGAATATTTCTACCGAAGGCAATACTATACCTACTGGCAAGTGAGGAAGGATTAGGGCTCCGGTAGGAATATTCTTAACTAAAATTAAGGTTTGCCGGTTAGCTGTCACCTGTATCATGGGAATCCACTTTACAGGATGGTTTATATTACTAACCTTTGCACTCTACATTCATGACGTATGTATGTCGTACGGTCATCACGAAATTCGAAAGAAAAAATTGTTATTCTGGGAAACTATTGCCTAGATTTAATTAAGCATTAATCGCATGTGTCGAACATTTTTTTCCATAATTTTTTTTGAATTTTTAATTTAATTTTTAACTACTTTTAATCTGCTTTAAAGCTTATCCGCTACAATCTTACCAGGCTATAAATGGATCACTGTTTTAATAGGTCATGTCTCCCATTCTTCCAGTCGGCCATTTTGGTAATTTTTAATTTTCCTCTCTTTCTCTCAAATATTGATACTACGGGCCGAAATTTTGCACAGAAATAGATTTTAGGAATAAGAGCAAGATTTAATTGTTGTGTCCATTTGAGCCCAAAACAAAAGGGGCTGAAACAGTAGAAACAATTTGGTTGGATTGTTGGTCGAAGTATTATAAAACGGAAGAAATTTTTTTTTTACGATTAATACACCATGCAAATTCAAACATTTGTGCTTGTAGTTTGGGATTAAAATTTCTAAATTTATCTGTTTGTTGATGACAAGTAATCTCGCCAATATTTTCCAAAAAAATTGTCTACCTTGTCAGTTTTGAAATTTAAGATCTTTCTAGTAAAATATTTCATTTAAAAAGAAGAATATTTAGCCCTGTTGACTTGATTCAGAATGCCTTGGACTACTTACTATGTCTGGTTGCGACTGCTAACGAATAACAAAAGGCACACATTTTTAGATATTAAACAATTTTGGGTAGTACTGGTGAAGAACTGCGTTGAAACTCTCAATATATGGTGTACGTTCCACTACGATTGGAGCTTGTTAAGAGAAAAGGCGGAATATCTGTGAAAGCTTCGGTCCAGTTCTGGGTATTCAAGAAGAATTACATGGCTTGGGGCTTATTTCAACCAGATTTTATAGATTTTTCTTTTAGATTTTATATCTTTTGCATCGGGCTCAGTGGAGCTAAGCATACCTACTGATTGTTAAATGTGTTTTATGTGTAATACACAATCCTGTATGTTGTTAATGACTCAACTTATTTTTGTTTTCAGATTTTTCTAATGCTTTTTATAGTAACACAAAAGCGGGTAACGGAACCCATATGCTGGGATGTCTTTCTCACTATCCAAACTATTCTTGCCCTGTGTTTTGCCTTGTGTTGAAATACTATTTTTACACGTCTACATTGACCATTAGCCCCCCCCCTTACTTCCCCTGAACCTCGTACATAACACAACTTAGGATTACAGGAGCAATCCTGGTGGCTATTGGTAGTTGTTGTAAATGAGTTTCCATTTTCCGAAATGCATTATTGACTTTCTCATTAAAAATCATTTTAATAAATTTTTATTTAACTTACGTTGAGGGTAACCTATATTTTGTCCACTTCTCGATAATCTAGAAATTCGAAATTTTGCACACAATGAAAAATTGAAGATAAGTTTATAAATTTAAAGAGATTGATGGGTATATTTCAGATCATATATCTAATCTTCTGATATTTCAGATTTTTGAAGGCTGTCAAAAACTGACAGTAATTTTTATGAAAGATGTATGTATATGGGAAGTGAGATACCATTTTAAAGGGCTTAATTTCTATTATTTTTCAGGCATATGAACATTTTTCACTGCTGCTAAAAATTGAAAGTACATTTTATTAAAGTCTAGCGGAAATAGCCGGTGTGTTGGTTAACTAATCTTACTTCTACTATACTCTTAGCATCAAGCCCAAGGTATACTGTATCAGTCATAATTTCTACATATAGAGATTCGATAATTTTGAATAATCTGTAATCACGCAAATTTTCTACTATTTAAAAATCATTTTAAGCTAAACTAGAATAATATGGATTTCCTGTAACAATCTCCCTAATATCACGAAACCACGAAACATCTAAAAAAAACAATACATTTACAATACCACGTACCTCAGAGCTATGTATATGCAACTAAACGCCATTCAAATCTCAAATAAGCCTAAATAAATATAACAATACTTCTTTAACTTCCAGAGTTGAATCTGAAAAATGTTTAAGGGAGAGGCTATATAGGAAAAACAATCAAATTTAACTTTTGATTTAATTGAAAAAATTGTATGCCCGCAGGTTGTTTGTGACTGCGCGGACAAAACTTTCTAATTTTTAGATCGGTGGTCTTATTAATTAGATCAATACTTCCATCGGTTTTATTTAGAACGTCGATCCCAAAACCAATGCTTCTTCAACGTAAATTAGTGCTAAAAATCGCGGTTCTAATAATATATTGATATATTGTCGTTTGATAGCATCTCGGTTACATCGTTTAATTAAGTACCTCTCAAAATTCGATAAAATCAAGAGACTTAAATACACTGCAATAATCTCAAATACTCTTAGAATTCGAGAATGACCTTGAATATTCTCAAAAAATCTTGAATAATTTGGAGGTTTGACATTCTTTTTTCGGTATCACGATGCTACGCGCCACTCAAAGTTAAGCAACATTTGAATAAAATCGGTAATCTAAAATGGAATCGAATAAAACCATTATTCCCAAAACTCACGAATTCTGGAATCTTAAAAAATCACCTATCGCTAATTTATCGTCGTAAAAACAACGAATATTCTCGAAAAATTCTTTTCCAGACCGTTCTAATCTACAAAGTAAAACTATATTTAAAACTAAATTATAACCACCAAATCCAAAACTGAAGATGGCCAAAGACTGATTTACGAGGGCGGATTGAAAATGATGCTACCTAGCGCTAGATGGCAGCACAAACACAAAATTTTTTTGTTTTTTAGAAATTGCGATCTGTCAAACGTCAGCTGTTAAAATTTTACCCAAATTCATCGATTAGTTTATTTGTTGTAGTCGTTTGAAGTAAGCAACTTTTGTGTTTCTTGAAAAATGGAAAAAAACGAATTTCGTGCAGTGATTAAACACTATTATTTAAAAGGGAAAACGGCGAAAGAGACAAAAGAAAAGCTCGATAAACATTACGGTGAGTCTGCTCCGTCAGATTACATGGTAAAATATTGGATTGCTGAATTTAAACGCGACCCAAGAAGCACTGCAACAATACCATCAACAGGAAGGCCAAAAGAGGTGGTTACTGAAGAAAATATCAAGAAAATCCTCGATATCGTTATGAATGATCGCCGAGTCAAGTTGCGTGAGATTGTTGAAATGGTAAACATATCATATGAACGTGTGTTCAACATTTTGCATGAACATTTGCATATGAAAAAGCTATCGGCAAGATGGGTACCGCGTTTGCTCAGTGTCGAACAAAAATGAGTTCGACAGACCACTTCACAGCGGTGTTTGGACATGATAAAGCGTAATCCTGTTGATTTTTGGCGTCGATTAATTACTGTTGATGAAACGTGGGTCCACCACTACACACCTGAAACCAAAAATCAATCGAAACAATGGGTGGAAGCTGGTGGAAGTGCTCCGAAGAAGGCAAAGGCAGTGAAATCGGCTGGCAAGGTTATGGCCACTATATTTTGGGATGCACACGGAATATTGCTCATCGATTATCTTGAAAAAGGATCCACAATCACAGGAAAGTATTATCGTGCATTATTGGATCAATTGGTTGATGCAATCAAGGAAAAACGACCACATTTAAAGAAGAAAAAAGTGCTCTTTCTTCAAGACAACGCACCGGTTCACACAGCATTAGATACGATGCTAAAATTACGTGAAATACACTTCGAATTGGTGGATCATCCACCTTATAGTCCAGATTTAGCTCCTAGTGACTTTTTCCTGTTTCCAAACTTGAAAAAATGGCTCGCAGGACAAAGATTCGTCTCAAACGAAGAAGTGATTATCGAAACTAACGCGTATTTTGAGGGGTTCCCGAAATCGTATTATTCAGATGGTATAAAAAAGTTGGAATATCGTCTTACTAAGTGTGTCGAATTAAATGGAGACTATGTTGAGAAATAAATGGTATTTGGCAAAAAAAAATTTTGTTTTCCTACTTAGGTAGTTTCATTTTCAATTCGCCCTCGTATATTCAAAAAATTTCGCAGATGCAAATGTCAAATCAAAAATTCGTTTTCTTTACACATAAAAAGTAAATTTAAACAAAAAAAGTCATAAACCAATGCAAATGATTGGTTTTCTTATTTCTGTAACCTTATTATAGTTATTTATTCACGCATCGACGATTTTACAGAAAAAAGATTAAACTCGACATCTGCAAAAAAAAGCAGACGAGGTTTTTGGGGTTTGTTTCTCGGGTTTCAATTGACTTTTTTAAACAGATGAATATTTTTTCTCTTTTTGTCTTTGTACTTTTTCCTATGTTGTGTTTAATTTTTTTTGCAGACGTAGATTGTCGTTGAATGTAAATCAGTCCTTACTCTATAACAGAAGATCGTGATGTATAAATGGATTGAACAATATTAAGTCCAATCTACAACTCGCTCTCAATTTCTATAATACAACTTGATTAATAAACTTTTCGTTTCGTATTTGTTGTCAAGAACCGAATAAATCATACAACTGAATTTTTTGGGAGTCTGATATTCATATTCGGGATTTCTTCAAGAATTTTCAAAATATCAAAGTTACCTAGTAGTAAAAGTGCGGTCTCCTATAATATACCACCATCTCTTTTCTCAAATTGGCCAACTACATTGACTGGAACTGTTTAAATTTTAATATTAAAACAATCTCGTTTGCCATCTAGTGACATTCAGTCGGCAATGACCAGTGTTTTGGATTCAACACTATGTAAATTTTCGATGGCAGTTTTAAATTGTTGAATGAAAACGCTGGATAGTTTGGCATACATAAAAAAAAACAAAAAATTAAAACAGACGAACGATACAAAAAAAGCAAAAAAAAAAAAGTTTTTCAAAACCTACTACCAACTCAAACAAACTATGTCCAAACTGGTATGCTACACAATCGATATTTATAGGTTGTACCTTAACACCTTCCAGCTACATGGCTCCATTGGCGAAAGTCCCATCAAAATCGGTATAGAAGTTTCTAAGATTATCACCTATAAAGAGACAGACCTTATGCTTTATATGCAGGTTATAGGGCATAGGTTCGTGAGGTTAAGCAAGTAGGTATATAATCGGAATACAGAATATACTTTTGGGATGAAACCAACAATATAGGGGAAGTAACTTGCACAATTTGGTTGCTTTTCCACGATTGTGGCAAAAACAAAAAGTGGAATTAACTTATGTATGCACAAAATGTTTAAACAAGCAAACAAATATTTCGATTATTTTGGAAGGAGCTCGTTGGATTACCGAAATTTAGTTTGAGTAATTCTGAAACATCAAAATAAATCGATGTTTAGGTGCTGCAAAACATTTCTTAAACCTGGTAAAAATATAAAACTAAGTACAAGCGGCCAATTTAAGTCGATTATCTATAAATGTGTATATCTGTTTTGGTATTTTATAAAGTTTTGGGAAGTTACCTTTTTTTGTATTGTAATTAATTGGCCGCCTAAGCTGAACAATTCTCATATAAAAACACTTTTTTACATAATTTAATCAATAATCGTTGAATAATCGCAAGCTTTTATTACTTATTGTTAGATATAACCAACTTAAACGGAAAATATCATCCAAAAATTCGTCTACAAATAGAAATTGAGCGTGTTTTTTTATTAGCTCCGGATAGCAAGCTATCGGGAGCACAAGGGAAATTTCTATTGAAAGTTGTTCTATTATACACATGTGTTAGCGACATACACATGTGTTATAAACAAAAAACTAAAATTTTACCTAACTTCATGCAGTTGTATGACATTTCTTTCGAATAAAAAATCGGACTAAAAATATATAAAAATCATCGGGAGATTTTTGAGGAATACGGAAATGTAGTAGCTGCAAAGAGATTTTTAAAAGCTGGAAAGCAAAAGGATAATCGAGATGCATCATTATAGGAAGGTGACGAAGATAAATAATATTTTGTTGAAATGTGTAGTGTTTTTTTATTCGCTCCGGATAGCTGCTATCGAGAGCCGTCATATGAAAAGTGGCTCCGGATAGCGCTCCGTATAAATAGGTAGAGCCAAATATTTTTTATATCAAGTTTTCGCTAAACAATTGAATTAAAAATGATAGTTTGATGTTAAATAAGTTTAGTTTACCAATAAATAGCGCGTCAAATTAAAATTTAGGCGTATAAAAATGACGGCTCTCGATAGCAGCTATCCGGAGCGAATAAAAAAACACTACTGTAGACATGCCTGGTACAAAAGTCAAGTCGATTCAAAACAAAGAATTACTGTACGTATTCTACGTATACGTGAAGACAGCCTAATATCACGGAAATCTGAACCCCAATTCGGCATATTATGATCCAAAACACGTTCTATGAGGAATATTCCTGATCCAAAATCACATCCTGAAGAGTAAATAATTTTTGTTTACTAAGTTTAGAATTAAATAAATTAATTAATTTTATTATTTTAGAGTTGAGTTGTGTACTGGAGACATGGAAAAATATTCTAAAGCAGAACTATTTGCTTGGGAAGCTTATGGAAAAATATTTTCGAAGTGGGAAAATCATTAGAGGACAAAAGAAACAAATAATTCGAAGCCGATATGAAAAGATGAACATATGTATATGTATTTGAATAAACACTGAATATATTAAAAATAATCCAACATGTATTTATGCTTCTTAAAAAATTTTTATCTTCCACGATTTGCAGTAAGGCTAATTTATTTTATTCAAAGATTCAGTTTTATTAAATTATAATTTGTATACTCCTTCGAATATAACTTACGAGTACAAACTTAAATCGTTTGCTTGCTGTTCGTTAAACAACCTTCATCAAAAACAGGCGAAGATTGTTACTCGGATTGCTGTAAAATGTTTACTATCTAGCGGCAGCGGAATTACCTTGTACAAAATTTTAATTTGCGGTTAGGTAACATGTCAAGGTTGTTTAACGAACAGCAAGCAAACGATTTAAGTTTGTAAGTTATATTCGAAGAAGTATACAAATTATGATTTAATAAAACTGAATCTTTGAATAAAATTAATAAGCCATACTGGAAATCGTGGAAGATAAGAAGCATAAATACATGTTGGATTATTTTTAATATATTCAGTGATTATTTAAATACATATATGTACATCTTTTCATATCGGCTTCGAATGATTTGTTTCTCTTGTCCTTTAATGATTTTTCCACTTCGAGAATATTTTACCATAAGCTTCCCAAGCAAATAGTTCTGCTTTAGAATATTTTTCCATGTCTCCAGTACACAACTCAACTCTAAAATAATAAAATTAATTAATTTATTAGTGAACAAAAATTATTTACTCTTCAGAGGCCCTATTCTCGAATTCCACATCCATTTTCCACATGTGGACATCAGTCAAAATTCATAAAAATGGAATTTTTTTTGTACTAAGGGAATATTTCCGAATGGATATAAGCAGGTGGAAGAAATTCTCCATATAGGAAAATGGCCATGTATCAAGTGTTTTATATACCAATTAAAATTTCCGAACGTTTTGATGAATTTTGACAGATGTCTGCATGTGGAAAATGGATGTGGTATTTTGGATCATAATATGCCGAATTTTGGTTCAAATTTCTGTGATATTAAGCTGTGTCTTCACGTATACGTAGAATACGTACAGTAATTCTTTGTTTTGAATCGACTTAACTTTTGTACCAGGCATGTCAATTTCATCAAAATATTATTTATCTTCATCTTCGTCACCTTCCGACAATGATGCATCTCGATTATCGTTTTGCTTTCCAGCTTTTAAAAATATTTTTGCAGCTTCTACTTTAACGTATTCCTCATCAATATCCCGATGATTTTTTATTTGGAAGAAATGTCATACATCCATATGACATTTAAATTTGACATCTATCAAAATTTTTAAACCAAAATGAAGTTTGGCACAATTAGGGTTGTACAAAAATCAAAAATATTTCAAATTTCCCTTTGCTCCGGATAGCAGCTCCAGATAAATAGGTAGAGCTAAATATTTTTTTATAGGTTTTTAGTTAAAAAGTTGAATTAAAAATTATAGATTAGTTTTAAATAAATTATTTATATGTGTAAATAGCTTGTTAAACATAAGTTTTATAACAGAAAATTAGCTGCTCCGGATACCAGCTATCCGGAGCTAATAAAAAAACACGCTAATTGATGACTTCCATAATACTTGTTGATATTTCGTTTATGTTCAAGTGATTATTAGCACACATACACACATTTATGTACACACGTACCTATGCATGTACAAAACATAAATTGTGTAAATGAATGAAGCCTGAGATTATGAAATGTTATTGTTTCGAAAACATTAAACTTCCGAATTAATTGGACAAGACAATTTTAGTATTTAGTACATAGTATTGATTGTTGTCCTCATTTTGGCTTGACTTTCTTATGTACAATATAAATGACCTTTTTGTTTGGGGTTATAAGCTAGAGTAACAAGAAATAAACAAAAGTTGAAAAATAATGTTTGTTTAGTAAATAGAACTATTTTTAGAATGTATACACTAAACAGTATTCAAAGGATCAATATTTATTTAGGACACTTTTTTCTAGTTCAATGCTTAAAATTTAATATTTACTTTTGAATCAATTTAACAATGTGTTCGTATGCTCGGCTACAAAATAATGTATAAGAAACTACATATGTACATATATACTTATTTATAACTCTTTAATTAACTTAAACAATGAAGTTGTTGGAAAAAACCACAATGACGTTGTTGGATCTATCTAGTTTGTTTCGACCTAATATAATTAATTTTTTTGATTTAATATTTCAAAACAAATTATTATAATAATTGACCTGACCGAAAAACAAGATTACCGTTGATTTGCAAAAATGAAAAATAAAACGTCTGAACATGAATTTTGTTGCCGGTTAAGCATCTACGTACAGATAGATAAAAGGAATATTAGCAGCCCGCAGTGAAAGTAGATCAACGAAAATACAATGTTCCTAGACTTGATCCAGGAATCAATAATTAATATAAAACAAATTTCCAAATAAAAGCTAAAGTCGGAAACCCAGTGGTGTAACTAGATACTCGCAGCACCCGTAGCCGAAGAGGGCCCCAGTTCCTTTAACGGTACATTTCTAGGAAATTTTTAAGAAAAAGCGGTGGTATAATTTTTAGAAAAAGAAGAAATCGTTCCTGTTGCTATTAAATATTTTCTTAAGACAGGCTTAACCATTTCTTATCGATACTGACTCCATAGAAATAAGAATGCCCTTAGGTTCTGACCGATATTTAGGTTTAGAAGAAAATTTTCTAAACTTGTTTGAAATCAAAGCTTTCGAAATCAAACGACAAAGATTTTTGTTTTTGTTGGGTAATTTATTGTTTACCCCTTTACCAAGGGGTAAGGAATAAATTACCCAAAAGTTTACCCCTTTTGCGTTTATGAAAATTCAACCGTTAACAAATCAATTTGAGCCTTTAGCCAAACAAATTCAACATTCTACAAATCAAGTTTTGATTAGAAAACGTTGAATTTGATTTTCCAAATGATGAAATTTCTTTTGCAAAAGGTTAAATTTAATTTGAGAAAGGGAGCTAGGGATATATCATTGTGATGTTGATAAAAATCAAGAAGAAACAGGAAAAATACATAACTGCGACTGAAAAAATAAATTCTTGTTTCCTTAACCACGGTGTGCCCGAACCACTTTTAAATGGCTCGGAATACCACGTCTCTATTTTCTTCAAGGATCGAAAGTTCCATGTTTGAGAAGTCTAAAAAAACAAAAATTAGACGGTACGAAAATTCACGATTTTTTTTCCATAATTCTGTAGGTGTAGCCAAGAGATATGCTGAAATGCTTGAAAAATAAATACATCACCATATCTGTCTGTGTACAGACATTGTTTTGTTTCTTTTCACGTAAATATGTTTGTTGTTTTCAAATATTTGCTTCAAAAATCAGCAGAAAGACAGACTTAGTTGTCGCAATATTAGTCAAAACAGTCGTTGACAAACCGGCCAGTAAATAACAGTTATTAGTAATAGGCGAACCTATTACCTACATAAGAGTGAAACAAAATGTCACGAAAGACAAAGGACCATGCGCGAACTCATGAAGAAAACCGAGGCGTGATTTGTTTGTTGTGTTTAAGAAAGAAAGATAAGATGTGGGATATTGTGGGCCCATTGAAAATTGAGGTAAAAAATGCTGTAAATATTAATCTTGATGATATTCCTTACCCATCTGCTGTCTGTAGCAGTTGCAAAATCATCATATACAAATTCAATAAACAAAATTCTGAAGAAACCACGTGTAACACGATCTAAAAATAATATACTTTGTGACTGCAAGTTGTGTGAAATTGCGAGACGTGCACCAGACAATCTGTGTCTAGGAAATTCGGCGAAAAGAAAAGTGATCAAGAAAAAGTGTAAGAAATGCAGAGGACCACTGGATAAAAACAAAATTTGCACTTCACCTAAATGCATCCCTATTCTCACTGAATTGCTTTCAAAAAATTTGTCTACCAAAGAAACGGAAAAATTAGCTTCATCAATGCTAAAAGATATTCTACACGTGCCAGAACACTCAAACAATGAAGGACAGTTGCGGTTATCTCAAAGGAGAGGCAAAAAACTACCAGTTTCAGTGAATTCAAGCAATGTGGATAAAAGCTCAAGAAAAGAAACAGTCGCAGCTATCGACATATTGAAAATAAGTACAGAATTGGGGTTGTCTACAAGAAAGACACATTCTCTAACTGCTGCTTTGCGAGTTGGCAGTTAATATAGGAAAATGTTTCAGCCCAACTTGAAGCAGGATCTGCTTTTGTGGAATCATCAGCTTGATTCGTTTTTTGAATCTCGTGTTTGTGACGTATTGAATACCAAGAAGTCTTGTATAATAAATAGATCTAGATGCTTTGTTTGTTGTGATAATGTACAAGGTTTAGTTACATATATTCGAGAAAAAAGAGGTTTGCAAGAAGTAGATTTGAATATTGGGCTTTACTGTGGTGGAGGGTTTTGAAGATTTGCTTTTCCATTCAATCAAGATTCGAAGGAGCCGATAATAATCCACATTTCAAAGGGGCCAGGCAGCATTATCATGATGGAGTACACGCCAATAAATTTAAGGACACGGGTGTGAAAAGTTATTCATCTTTGGTATCATTTCTGATACACAAGAAAATTATGTGAATGTTTGCACTCTGTGGTCCTCTCTACATTTGAATGACTTAAAAGTCATGGCCATTGCCACAGACCTAAAACTGGCCAATATAATAACTGGGGTCATGGCTCATTCTTCTCATTACCCGTGTACGTGGTGTACTGCATCAAAAGATCTCTTGAGTATGTGTGGAAGTTATAGAACCGTTGGTAGTTGCCGTGAAAATTCAGACGCCTTCAAGAATAGTGGCAGTAAAAAAATTAATGCCAAGAATTTTTACAGTCACGTATCTCAACCTATTTTTACAGGGAATCCAGAGACAGAAATCATCGATATAATACCTCCACCTGAACTGCACCTAATGCTCGGGGTAGTCAACACGTTGTTTGGGCACATGCTGAGGGAATGCGAAGACGATACTGAGAAATGGGCAAAATCGTGCAATGTAAGCAGAGAATTTGTCCATGGATCTCCTGGTTTCGCAGGCAATGCCTGCAAAAATTTGTTGAACAAGATAGATCTGCTTCGGGCAAAATGTAGTGTTCATTGTTTAAAATATGTTAGATGTTTTGATGATTTTTCAAGTGTCGTCAATTCATGTTTCTCAAGTAGTCTTGACGAAAAATTTGAGGTGTATATTTCAGAATTTCAAAGAAGTTATTTGGACCTAGCAATACCAATAACGCCAAAAGTTCATGCTGTCTTTTTCCACGTTCCTCATTTTTGCCTAAAAATGGAGGAAGGACTCGGGAACTACAGTGAGCAAGCTATGGAGTCAGTTCACCATGACTTCAAAAATACCTGGATGAATTATAAAGTCCACCATACACATCCAGATTATAGCTCCAAACTTCTAAGAGCTATACAAGAATATAATTCTCGCCATGTTTAAGGTTCAAGGTGTTTCTGGCTTTTGTTCCACAGCCTTGACAATGACAGTCAAGAGAAGACATTTTTTCGTGTAAGGACTATAATTATGATTTTGGCAGCCTAAATAAATTTTGCCTTTTCATTTTGATGTCTCCATGTATTTCATTCAATAACCTTGATTTTCGTAATTTTTCAAATAAAGTTAGTAAATCATCTGAGTGAATAACAGCCATTATGTGCGAGTAGAATATGATACTTTGTCCACGGCCAAAAAAAAATATTGTATTTTATAATCAAATCCTTTAAGTAAACCTAGAATAATTTCCGTCAACATTTCGACGTCTCAGTTTAATAACAATGAAAATGGCAAGAGACTACTAGATAAAATTTCCGAAATGAAATTTTTATTTGGTAATAGTGAATAATTAAAGAAGGGACTACTAGATAAACTAGCAGTGAATAATGGATACCATTATAATTGAAGAAATAAACGTATAATGAGTATATTATCCGTTAGTCGTGGATAAACAATTTTGTCCACGACTAACGTATAATATACTCATTATACGTTTGTTTCTCCAATTATAATGGTATCCATTATTCACTGCTAGATTATCTAGTAGTCCCTTCGTCCATTATTCACTACTACCAAATAAAAATTTCATTTTTGAAATTTTATCTAGCACAAAGAAGGATAACCAGAGACGTAAGCTGTGTGAAGGTCTGATACCCAATAGGTTAGGTGTTATATTTTTCGAACAGTATTGGATGAAAGGGAAATATGTGTTGTTCCTTTTGCACCATTCGCAACATATTCTATCTTTTTCTATATTATATTGTAGCTATATTTATAAAACAGGGAATATCTAAAACTGGCCAAGGCAACATAAATATTATGGGAGCCAAATTTAAAATTAACTATTTATTTTATAGCCGCATTTTTTTTTAATATCCAAAATAGTTTATAATCGAAATGCCAGTTTTAATTTCTCTACTTAATTTCGTTGGTTTTGTTGTTTTTGATAAAATTCGCAATTCAGTTGTTTTGTTTATGGATTAATGGGTTCATTCCTCATACAATGGCATACAATTGAATCGGGTATTTCGATTTAAATATTTCTTGTTACTATTACGAAAATATTTTTATTGTTCTCTTCTTTTTCTTTCGGGTTTGGGTTTCATTTATTTGTTTTCTCTACTATACCAATCTTAAAAAAAATTTCAACGAGCACACCCAATACCTCAAACCCTTAAGCGACTGTATTCGGGTATATCTCTTCAATATAAGGTATAGCTTCAAGGTTAATGCCGGTGGCTACCGATTTAAAAGTACTTAAAACAGAGGACGAAAGCATATATATTACAATGGTAGAGGACGAGCCAAAACAAATTGAAGCCGCCACAAGAGTTAAACTACAACAACTCTGGAATTATAGTTCGGCAAATTGGTTTAATATGGCGGAGATAATGTTCAGAATACAACAGATAGCTTCCGATAAAAATATGCACTCGTTCTCTCAGTCCTGTCCCCTGTGGCGAGTAGCGCCATATCAAACATTCAACAAGCATTTCTCGACCGGTGTGCACCCTCAGACGAGCGACAGTTCGAAGCTTCTGTTGGGTGGTCAAGGCATCGGGGATAGACGCCCTTCCGAAATTTTAAGACACATCCGAACTTTGGCCGGAAAACAATTCAGTGAGAAAATAGTGAAATCATTATGGATACGAAAACTTCCAGAAATCATACGGATCGCGATGGTGGCACAGTCGGAAACAATAAACCTAGATGAACTGTCAAGAACTGCAGACAAAATGCATGAAGCAATCACACCGGGTCTGCAAATAGCGGCACAAACAGTACCATTCAGCACAACAGTACGCGCGAATCCGGATCGCGGCGGGGTTCGCCGGACCTCGTCCAGCACATTCGCCTCAAACACATTAGAATACCGCATATCTCGGCTTGAAGCAAAAATTAATCAATTTTTAACAAATAGTCGAAACCGATCGAGGGACCGACGATCCACGTCGCGTTCCGGAAATCGCAGCGGATCAACTTACCGCAGCCCCAGTAACAACCGCCAACAAGGCGTGTGCTGGCATCACAAACAGCTAGCATGGATGTGGACGCAGTTAAAAAAAACTCCAAAACACACGGGTAGAGTCAGCCACTCAAGATACCCATCGTTCAAGCCGACTATTCTTACACGACCAAATAAATCATCTGACGTTTCTCATAGACACTGACACTGGCATGGACCTTTCAGTCATTCCAGTAAAAACATTCGCAAAACAATGCTCTTCAATCTAAAATCTACTTATCTAGTTTTATCGGCTGCCAATTGCACAACAATAAACACTTATAGCTGCTGTGAATCGTCCGATCATTGGCGCCGATTTCCTGTACAAATTTGGACTACGTGTTGACCTCAAGAATAAACGGCTGGTTGATTCAGCGACAAAGCTGTCAATCAATGCCACAATGGTTCGAGTCGACACACCGACCCAAATTCATTATTCAATCAACAATGGTTACGGCACTCTGCTTAAACAATTCCCTTCACTCACAGCAGATCCGAACTATAACTTACCAGTCCGACACAACGTGGTCCACCACATTGTCACGGCAGGCCATCTGCCCGTGTCAAGACCACGTAGACTAAATCAGGTCCACCATAAAGCCGCACATACAGAATTCCAGCACATGGTGGAATTAGGGATTTGCCGGCCATCTGCATCTCCCGTCTCTTGTCCACTTTATATGGTATAAAAGAAAGATCACGATTGACGACCATGTGGAGAATATCGTCGACTAAACACGGTCACAACACCTGACCGTTATCCGATTCCCCACATTCAAAATTTCTCCATGCACTTGCATGGATGCAACATTTTTTCAAAAATTGATCTGGTTTGGGCTTACCATTTAATTCCCGTCACACCTGAAGACATTCACACAACGGCGATCACAACATCGTTTGGCCTATTCGAATTTACCCGAATGCCATTCGGTCTACGCAATGCCGCCCAAACGTTTCAGCGTTTCATGAACGAAGTCGTTCGTGATTTAGACTTCGTATTCGTCTACATTGAGGATATTCTTGTGGCTTCACATTCTGAGGAACAACACAAACTACAGCCACAAGATCACTCCTAATGGTATTCTGCTGTCTGAAGAACGAATTAACGCCATTATGGAATTCCCAGCTCCAACATCAATCAAAAGTATTCAGCGATTCGTCGGTATGGTAAACTACTACCACCGATTCATACCAAAACTCGCTGAAACACTCGCACCAATTCACAGTCACTTGGCAGCTTTACTCAAAAAGCCCAAGGCAGCCAAGAACTTTTCTTGGACCGACGAATGTCAACAAGCATTCATGTCACTAAAAGCTGAATTGGCCCAGATAACACTTCTGGCGCACCCACTGAGCGACTCAAAGCTCAGCATAACCACTGACGCATCGAACACTGCTGTCGGTGCTGTACTGCAACAGTACAATAACGAGTGTTGGGAACCACTGGGACTCTTTTCAAAAAAACTCTCGGTTGCCGAAAAGAAATATTCCGCATTCGACCGGGAATTACTCGCAATATATCTGTCAGTCAAACACTTCAGATATTTTGTTGACGATCGGGACTTCACAATATATACCGACCACAAGCCTCTGACATGGGCAATTCAGTCAAAAACTGAACGTAATACAAGACAATCTCGCTACTTGGATTATATTAGTCAATTCACAACGGACATCCAACATGTTCACACACATCGACTTAAACCAAATTGTAAAGACCCAAGAAGCCGACTTAACTTCAGAATTTATTTTCTGGTTCCGAATGCCAGACTAGTTCATCAATGAAAGTAGAGCTTTTCAAACTGCTTGGCCTCAAAATCGTCTGCGAAACATCTACTGAGTACAATCGCCTATACATCGCAGATACACTACGTCGAACTATTTTCGACACATTACATAACTTTTCGCATCCTGGAGTCCGTGGAACCCGAAAATTGATTACTGCTCGCTATTTTTGGCCTAATATAAACAAAGCGATAGGCAATTGGGTTCAGTCTTGTTTATCTTGCCAACGTGCCTAAGTTCAACGGCACACTAAATCACCTCATGGAAAGTTCGAGATTCCGCCTGGTCGATTTGAACACATCCACTTAGATATCGTAGGTCCACTTCCTCCATCTAATGGATATTCATACTTACATACCTGTGTCGATCGCTTCACTCGTTGGCCCGAAGCATACTGCATGACCAATATGTCAGCTGCAACTATTTTCACTACTTTTGTCAACGATTACGTATCACGATTGTGTTCCCCTTCCCATCACAACTGATCAAGGAACGCAATTCGAGTCCAAACTTTTCTCAGAGTTAACGAAACTCATCGGATCACATCGCATACGTATAACGGTTCACCACCCGCAAGCCAATGGCATGGTCGAACGCTTCCATCGGCAACTCAAAGCCGCACAGAGGCAACACACTCCATTTGAGTTTGGAAATACCAATCATCCTACTTGGTATTCGAGCAACGGTTAAAGAAGATCTGAAGTGCTCACCAGCTGAAATGGTTTATGGCCAAACCATCAAGCTACCCGGTGAGTTCTTAATCGATAATCCTCTTACACCACTCCCAACCGCCGACACAGTCATCGACCAACTACGATAAACCATGCAGAACCTTGTACCCAAGCCAACTCGTCAATCCAAACAAGATGACGTTTTTGTTCCGAAATCGCTCGACAACTGCGATTTTGTTTTCATTAGAACAGACAAGGTTCGCACGGGATTATCTCCTCCCTACGAAAGTCCGTATAAAGTTATACGTCGACTGCGAAAACACTTCATCGTGTCAATTAATGGAAGGAATTCCAACATTTCAATTGACCGACTAAAACCAGCATATGGAATCCTATGTTCAGCTGAGCTTACCTCAAGCCCACGAACACATAAAACCGTCCATATAGCTGCGACTCATTCAATCATTCGATAGAAAAGGGGATAGTCACTCGCGGGGGAGTCCTGTAGCGACTCACTCATTCAGATACGTTCATTCATACATTTCCAACGTCAGATTCACTCTTCAATTAAAAACATTCACTCATTCAGTAATTTCTGTACATTCGCTCATCGCTACCACTAATTCGCATGCACAATTCTAATCAACAAAAAAAGAACGCAACTTGAAAATGCAGGCATACCAATACAGAAAAAGAAAACAAAAAATGAAAAAGTACATGAACCCAGCTGCTTTCGCACTTTTTATTTTTGACAGCAGACAAAATAAATTAATTACTTATCGCTCTCTCTCTTGCTAAAAACGTTCGGTTATCTTCCAGCGTTTCCTTTAAAGTTTCTTACCTGATTTCTTGCGATTTTGGTTGACATTTAGTGTCGAATAATTTTGAGGTTGCCACTTAAATTCATACAATATTTAACTATCCCAATTTCCTTGCTCAGACTAACACGGTCTTTTGTAATTTGTTTGAAATCCTGGTCGGACCTTTGAGTGTCCTACGATTTCTACAATTAATTATTTAACTAAAGTATTACCTTGATTTATAATTATTGAAAATCAAATATGAAGGAAAATATTTTAACAAAGTCCTTTCGAAAAGTTTTAATCTCTTCGAACCATTTTTCCTCATTAGCACAAAACAACTTTTTATTCACATAAAACGCATCAATTAAAAACACCTGTCGAATGGAACATAATTGATTCTCCTCATTTTCATGAGGTCGTCTGTGTTTCCAACATTCTTAGCAAGTGAAATTTTTTAGTACCATATGGTACCATAACAAATATTTTGGAACTTATTTTTGAATTAACAATGGATCTTAATAATTTACATCTTAAATTACCTACTATTATACATTTCTTCATTGACTCTAAGTATATGATTGATACGATTGCTAAACTGAGATAATCCATTTTACTCCAAGTTATATACAATTTAAGACAGTTAAGCACTTAAAACTTTATGATGCGGTGTGAATCAACACACTTCAAAATTTTTTATATGTTTGTATATATCGCTGAATATTTCAAGTGTTATGAAATCACTTTCATGTTTCATGCTTCTATTTTCTCGCTACGAAATCATTATTCCTTGTCTTAGGTATATTCGCCCCAGATATAAATTTTCTTCCTTTTACTGGAAATATTATAAAAAAAAAATCCTAAATGTAAATCATAAATATTTTGTTGTTGTTGTTTTAATATTCATATCCATACAAACCTTTTCGATGAAATAAAAGTACTTTTCCCTTCTCAGGTGTTTCATGTTAATATGCGAGCAGCGCGGTAAGAAATATTGTTTGTGAAATTTATATTTTCCATCTAAAAAAAAAAATGTAAAATAACCGTTAAGTAGGAATATCCATTTTATTGGAGGGAGATTTTTATGACTCCCGCGTACAAAACATAAAATGGTTGCCAATAAATTAAAATTATAGCCGTGTATTAAAAGTTTTCTAATTTGGTTAACAAAAACATTTACCAAATTTGAAATCAACAGACACATGATCAGTATCCATCTCGTACGAAGAAAAATTACCTGAACTTATCTTTTATGCTCATCAACGTATAATAGAAATCTAAATTGAAATTCGTGAGAAGGAGCATGCAGCAACCTAGACAATTACAAACATATTTTTGTATACGGTTTCACAACCAAATTTGTATTCTTTATTTTATTATAACAAGTTGCTTTTATAAGATCTTTGACCTTTCAAAACAAATAAAAAAAGCAAATCCTTAACATGTAGAATATTGCTAATAAAAAAATTAAATTTCGTAGAATTACATTACATATTTTTATAAAGATGTAATCATAAAATTATAACACATAAAATGAAATTAGAAAGAAAAATCTTGTTCCTTTGCTTTGAATATCTATAAAATCACCTATGTATATGAACCATCCAATTTCCCAGGGATAGGGTCCAAAGTATAATAAACTCGATCAAATATTTTTTATGATTAATAAATTCTGCAATTTCGTCCTAATCGGAAGGGATTTGTTTAAAATGTATGTTCTGTAGCTTGGCGGTTAAATAAATGATTTGTAAAATAATGTTGCTAAATAAAAGATTTGTTCATTCAAATATTTGTGAGTTAAAAACACAAAATTATTTTGAATAATGCGATATCGAAAACGAATACAATGCCACAACGCCCAGAAGCGATTTATTAAAAAAAAAAAAAACATTTTATTCTGAAAGGTCAAACCTTCATCATAATTACCTGTATTATATAAAGTTTTGTTTTTGAGCAAGCAACGGTATTTGCCCACGATGTTGTAAATTTGCATGAAACATTAATTTGATCCAACTAAACAAAATGTTCACCAATGTGGAAGCAGCACATTTTATCAGAAAATAAGACAATACACACAAATGTACATACATCTTGAAAAGCTAAACATGTAGTACTGTTTACATTTAAAAAATGTTAAATTTGGACACAAATATTGGAGGTCTGTGCTACTGTACTTTCCCAAAAAAGTTGTTGCTAATTTTTTTGAAGCAGCTGTGCATGTTTAAATGTTCTGAAATTCGTGCGGCCCTTCCAAAATAATAAACGCTTAATACATACATTGATCTCAATTGCTCGTACATAAATAAAGAGGTGTAGTGATAACCAGCAAAATTAACCAAAAGTCTCTCGGAAACAAGACTGTCATACCTCCGAAATACTTTTCATCATTTCTTACGTCCTGCATACATTTACCATTTGTTTATTTATTTGCTTTAGCTTAGTAGCTATTTAGCTATTTTTTTTTTGTCCTAGGGTGGTATTTATCATGAAATTTGTTTCTCGAAAAACGTTCTTACGAAATATAGAGATTCTAGAGAGTTCCCGAGAAAAATTAAAACCTAAATTACAAATCCACGGAAATTTTGACAGGACTTCTAAAATATAGTTTGCAATGTATACAATGCTACTCTATATTTGACCAAAATTTTGCTCTTTTAGTGACTTTAAAACCGGGCCTAATGTTCTTAAAAATGTTTGCGACAATTTCTGCCATACTGTCTAATGTGTTTTATAACTCCAGATTAATATAATCTTGATCGAATTCGTTTGCCTGAAAGTAACTTTGGTTACAATTTTATAATTTTGGGCTTTCCATAACTAAATAAAGCATTGCCTAGTTTTTCGTCAAAAAGCTTAACTCTAATCTTTGTTTCATGGTCGTGTTATAACTACAGTCGGTGATTAAATTATTAGAGCCACTTTAAATACTGACAATTTATTTAATTTACTAAACATTTTAAATGCGTTCTCTATTCATCCTTTTCAATTTCTATATACATAGAAGTAACAGCAATAGCGACCAAGTAAGCTGGTCGAAATTGAAACGTAACATTTTCTGTATAATATACAAAGTATATGCATATCAATACCAATATTATTGCTGAAATCGTCTGCAATCATAAATTGTGGTGTATAATAATAATGTATGTAGTATGTAGTTCGATTGGGCAAAATAAATCAATTTACTGTCAAAAAAAAAAAATGATTTACGTAATGCTACTTGACTTTTTTTTGACATTAAATTGATTTATTTTGCCCAATCGAACTCCACATAAAATTCATGCGTTCGAGTATTTCTTTTTTTTTCTTTTATCTGTCAAGGTTGTTAATGTTTCTTAATTCCCTCTTCCTGATGTTTAGATTATTCAATTTTTTTTTTTTTTTTCTACTTTTTGACTTTTTTTATACTTGGGGTTTTTGTTATTTTATGTATTTTTAATTTTTATATTAAAAATTTAGAATGAAAAATTTAAATTTTAAGAAAACTGAGCAGACCACCAACGAGTAGAGTCCACCACTGAGTAGTGTCTTATATTGTCCTGGTCTTTTGATAATTCTTTCAGATAGGTAAATTTCCGAACCAGAAAAATAATAACTTCAACAGAATTTAAATATTTTATTTAAGAAATCGAACTCAAGCCCAAATGATACGGCCCAAAAAATTCTTCAAAACGCGATTTAATCTATTTTAGATAAGGAACATTTCTAGAATTGGCTTAACGTCTCAGAAATATCGACAAATGTTTGTGTTCTATTTGGTGTTGAAGGTGGAGAAAATTGCCTAGGTTAGCTGTAGCATATAAGGAAAATCAAAATTTTGAAATCAAATTTTTTGATTTATAAGTTAAAAAAATCATTAGTACACGTAGTGTTCCAAAATGTTTCTTGCCGTTGGGCTATGTTTTATTTTAAATTTTGATCCCATCCCAATCTTATGATAGAAAAATTCTGCAAGTCATGAAATAATTGATTTTATATTAGGAATTATTTATATGATCTACAAAATACTTCGGACACAAAATTTCACTAAAATCCATCAACAAATGCGCTTATCCCATTTGATGATTGTTACTAAGAAGATGGCCTGAATTAGTTAAGTTTTTCGAAATAAATTTGGCGAATATAATTTTTGATTTACATCGACCGAAATATCATTGGCAGTGTCCGCAATGTTTTTTGAAATTGAGCAGTTGTTTAATTAAGAAATCCGAGCCTGGGTTATAAGGCTGAAGGAATTCTCCAGGGACGGAATTAATAAATATTTAAAGAATCGACTTCACATCTCAAATCTTAGATATCAAATTTTATTAAAAATTAAAATCCATCCATAATCGTGCTCTATTCCTTCACACTTTTTAAATCACTTTTTAATTTCTTTTAATCTTTACACTATCGCTTACCAAATATTACTCATCCAATTCGACCTCGTTCGCTCATGACTTTTCCAGTAAGAATAGAGCAGAAACATTACGTAACAATTTTTATCATGGAAAATTCCATTTTAGTACAGTTAAACATTGAGCTATTCATTTAACTTCTTCTATTACTCATTAGGTGTCACCATCGCACTACCCTCCACCTAAGCCTGTTCGTCCCGATCAGGACCCAAATCACCTCCTCTGTATAGGGCCAGCCTCTCCTAATGCACCAGCTTTGGTTTACCTCGATGTCCCTTCCGTATCCGATAAACCACATCGTTCATCCTTGTGATGACAGTGTAAGGTCCTTCCCATGCTGGTTACAGCTTCGGTGATAATCCCTTTTTCCGTTGCGGGTTGTGAAGCCATACTAATTGCCCTTCCTGGAAGCCCTGATTATTTGCTCGTATGTCTCGTATCGAGCCTTCATCCGGTTACTTGACATCTGTATTTTCCCCCGTACAAATTGATGAATCTCATTAAGTTCCTCTTTCATCCTGTCTACGTAATCCTGTCCACATAAAGCCGCTGATGGTACAGCCCCAAACTTTAGATCTCCAGGTAATCGTAGGTTATCCCCAAATAACGCTTTAGCTGGTGTCATTCCAGTTGTGTCATATATTGCAGATCGATAGGCTATCAGAAACATCGGTATATGCCAATCCCAGTTGCGTTGGTTTTTCTCAATGACCTTTGCTATCAGACTGTGGATGTAAAGGCGTTGTTCTCGTTTTATTTATACCGAGCATCTGGCATATTTCTTGAAATACCACCGATTTAAAATTCCGTCCTTGATCGGTATAAATCTCCATCGGCACTCCAAATCTGCTAATCCAGTTGTTTACCACGGCATCAGCTATTGTTGTCGTCTCCTGATTGGGAATGGGGTGCACCTCCGGCCATTTGCTGAAATAATCCATGATTACTAGAACATATTTGTTGCCGCTCTCGGTGGTGGGAAATGGCCCCGCTACATTCATTGCAATTCTTTCGAATGGTGCCCCAACGTTATATTGTTTCATGGTTCCACGACTTTTGCGTGCGGGTCCCTTCACCGCCGCACATTGGTCACATTTTTGGCACCATTCTATCACTGACTGCTTACATCCTGCCCAGTAGAATCGTTGATGTGTCTTTGCTAGTGTTTTATTAATTCCTAGGTAGCCCCCACTTGCTCCTTCATGATGCTCATTCAGGATTTGAGCAATTCGGCACTTTGGTATCACCAGCAACAATTGCTTCACTTTGCCATCCGTGCTTTCCCACAATCGTTTTAAACAGCCATTCTCAAGACGGAGGGTATCCCATTGAGCCCAATAAGCCTTGACAATGGGAGTTTTGTCCGCGATCTCGCTCATCAGGCAGCACTTGCGTAAGCCTAACTTCTATGATGCCTTCCTTTGCTTCAACATGGCCACAATGTTTACATTCTACTGGACACGGCCGTATTGATAATGCGTCGGCATTTCTGTGTGCACTTCCCTTCCGATGTTCAATTTGGAAATCGTAGCTTCGAAGACGTTCGATCCAGCGTTCTACTTGTCCCTCTGGATTCTTGAATTGTAACAGCCACCGTAAAGCGCCGTAATCTGTCCGTAAATGGAATTTCATTACTGATACTATAGCACTTAAGTACAACTTACTAGCCGCTAAGCATTTAAATATAATTAAACTGATTCGGATTGATGATATTCAGTAGTTTAATGAAAGACTGGTCTAATTATTAAATTTAAATGTTTTTACTTAATATAATTCTTTAATTAATAAATGTCAGTTTGTTTAACAACTTGTTTATGGAACAGTGTTGTGAACGACCCCATGTTCAAGTGTAGGATCCAAATTAACTCGCGAAACTTAATTCCATCGAAAAATTTTGTATGGCGAAATTAATTCTATTTTCAATATGAATTAACTTAAATAATTTCAAGCGGATTTAATTCATTTGTTTAAAGTTAAATGTTGCGGATTTAATTCATATTGAAAAATAATGAATTTGGCGGAGAATAAATTCACATTTATCGGCCAAATTATTTTATTTTCTAATGAATTTAACTCCGCCGATCAATGAACTTAACTGTTTCACGTACCTTATACCTTGTACTTCAGAAATAGATTAAAATTAATTATTTTATTGTCAAACAAGTAAAAATAATTTTAACTAATAAAAGTTTATTTTCCTTGTTTTTTATTGCGAAATTAATTTATAATTAAACATGAAATAGTTTTGCGTCGAATTCAATTCACAACTAAAAATTAATTGCTTCCTCGCAAAAAATGAGTTAATTTCGCGTTAAAAATGTCGCGAAATTAATTAATTTTTGTAATCTTTTAACATATCATATCACCATTTTACATATTTAAGAGTAATATCGACGCAAACACGAATAGACTCGAATTAACTCGGAAAGCTCAGATCTCCTTTGAATTCTAAAATAATCTCGATATTCTCAAATAAGATTCGAATATTCCAGAAAATTGCTAATAACGAAACTCGAATAATCTGAAAAAATCCCTAATAAAACATTTCCAATGTACAAAATTAAACTTTACCAGCTAAGCACAAAATAGGTGTGTTGACCAATTTTGTAAGCATAGTAGGTGAAATTGAAATATGAATCGATTACAATAATTGTGTATAATTTAGGATTTATTTTTCCCGCACAGAACAATAATTTTTAAATAAAGCATTAACCGCACAATATGTGAGAGCAAACATTTCCGGATGAAAAACAGTGAAGATACGACCAAGCGAGGGACAATAAGTACCAAACCCCACACCTAGAAAGGCGTCAGAGTAAAAACTATCGAATTTGCCACTCAGTTAAGAAAGTTCGACGAAACCCACAAAAACCTCGAAGCAAAGAAAAGAGGGTGGAGATCAGTTTCAGACGATTGGCGCTGCAATAAGCAGAGTGCGATGCATTAAATCAAATAAGTCATTAATGAAGTTTGGATCGATATAGGCAGAATTCTGAAATTTGACAAGTAACTCATATATATCCGGAAGTTGCAGTAGAGGAGACAGCGTACTCCCTTGACAACTTTGACGAATAATGAGAGGTCATCAAGGTCAGCCTCAACGAAAAGACCTTAGCATAGATTCGATTCAAACGTAAGTCCAAGAAAGTACCATCTAAAACCTTAGTGTTTTAAGAAGTTCATGTAAAACAGTTTCACACATGAATAATAGTTTTCTATTTTTGATAATTGGTCGTTTTCAGTATACATTTTTTGGCATCTTGATAGTAGTAACCAGCCCAAAAATATATCTTTGCGATCTCACAAAATTCCATCGATCACGCTTAAATTATCGATGTTTTCTTACTTGCCTGGAAAGTCTGGAGTACTGAATTGCTACGGTATATTTTATTATGTAATAGCCGGTCTTCTCTTGCAGTTATTTCTACTTAGAAATTTTCCCAAGAGAGGAAATATTCAAGTTTTTCTTGTGACATTGTGCTAAATTCTTGACCCTAATTTCTGACCCCGGATTCTGAAAGAGCGTAAAACTTTCCATTTAGATAGGTACTGAAGGCATTTTTGTGAATAACTTTCAGCGGTCATTTCAAGGTTAAATTACGAAACTGTATGAAATAACCGGAAGATGATGAATTTTAATGAGCAATGACTCAATTAACAGTTGTTGGCGCCAAGAAGTAAGGTGCCGGGACTCTTACCGTCAAGGTCATTTGAAGGTCAACTTGACGTCAATGAACAAATTTAAAATTTATAATTCCGATTTTTATTTTTATTTTTCGCTTCTTCTCCTGTATTTAGTTGTTTATAAATGAGTATTGGTTGGAGCTCTTCAAAAAATAAATAAATCGATCGGTATTTCACTCTCTTGGGAGGAGAGAGGGTCAAAATGAAAGTTCCCATAATAAAATCTCCTAGATCATAGATTTCAAGGTCAAACTTAAGGTGACCAATCGATTACCCCCGTAAAATACCATAACTTTTACATAGGTTTTTTGGATTGGCAGCTTACCTGACGAAATATTTGAGTGTGCCTTTAATCGTTTTTTTTTATCAAAATTTTGAACAAAATATTTTCGGAACGTTTCGAAACCCCTTTCCTTAAACCACAAAGCAGACTCTACTTATTATGTTATTAAAATTGCTTTATTAGCTGGGTTTCTTCTTTTCTTTCTTCTTTCATTCAATTTAGCTAGGATTATCCCGATTTCAATGATAGACCTATTTCAAGGTCATCCGAAATTTTTCTGTATTTTGCGGTATTGAGAAATTGAGATTCCATTTCAACATTTACTTGGCGTTGAATTGATTTGCTTCCAGTTATTGAAGATTATTTTTTGATTTATTATCAAAATTATTTACTGGCGCTGAGCGTTTTTTTTAAATTCTGAGGTTAATTGAAGCCTTCTTATACTTGAGATTGTCGAAATGTGCGGATCAGGGGGAGGGGAGAGGAGTAAGGTGTGAAAATGAATGAAACCATAACATCTTACATAAAACTTAAGATTAAACATGGGGATTTTCGAAATTTCTTGTATCGATCACGGAAATACCTAAGAATTTTCTGCACGCAATGCCACAAGGACGTACAGTGTAAGCCCAGGATTCTATCCCAAGTCGCGAATGCGCACTGCAACCTTGGCAAACTGGAACAATTTAGACCAAGAGAGAGAGAAAGCAGCCTACCTATATCGAAAGTTCTACATTTATACATTTGAAAGAGAGCACTTTCGAAAGCCGGACAACTGCATATAAAGTTAATACAACTGTCTATCTGTTCGGGGCAGTTATCACGTACATCATCTTGAGCCAATCCCAAGCTATGTAGATGATTCTTAAAACGGTCATAGCCAGTAATAATTCCGACCAGTACTCTAAGCTGATCTCCTTTTAAAGATAAAGCAAATTTAGTAAACCCCCCATTTGGCTCACTAATAAAGTCCTTGTGATAAGCAAAAGTAGCAAGCCACTTCAGCCTTAGTTCTTTGAGAGCGTAGTTTTTTATAGCCTTCTTACCATTGTTACAAGATAAGGGAGCCGCAGGGACCGATCAATGTTAGTCGCAAACCAGCCTTGGCTAAGGAATCAGTATTTAATTACCATCAATTTAACATTGAGCCGGTATCCATAAGATAATAACTCTATTGTTAGAACAAAGAAGGTTGATGAAATGTTTACAGTCCTTAACAAGGTTGGAAATGGTCAAGGAATTTTTAAGTTTTTAAGTTCAGAGCCAGAGCCATCTGAAAAGAAGGCAAGAGCTTACGACAAAGTTTTAAGAAATTCCTGCAAAATAAACCATTGAGAATAAATTGTCGAAGCTGAACTCAATAAGGCAAATAGTAAGAAGTAAAAAGTATTAATTTAACCACTGGCCACCAAACAATGAAGGCATATGAGAGGATTTTCGCTATTTCCCAAAAGCTACTGTACACTGCCAAAAAATGGCATTAGCTTTTATAATTTTATAATCAAGCTTGTATAATTCCATGAGAGCTTACTATCCAATAAGACACCTAGATGTTTTACATAGTCGGATCTAATGATCGCTTTTCCAAAAGAGGGAACAGAGAAAATTTAAATATTTCTACGCCTAGTAAAGTCAATAAAATCAGACTTAGACGGATTGACGTATAAGCCCTTCTCACTACACCATGCTTCCACTATAAATAGGGCATGTTACGTTAAGTCGGCTAATCATTCAGATATTTGCCTGAAATTGTAACAACAAGATCATCAGCGTAGCTCGTCAATAAATAAAAACCATAGTAGAGGAGAAAGCACTTCACGCTGTGGACAGCCTTTGGTAACATTGGCAGAAACGGATACGCTGTCCATCGCAGACTCAGCAATGCGGAACTTAAGCATAGATTCGTACGGTACCTGACTTAGATCACGGAGTTCAGCTCAATAATGTAATATAAGAAGAGAAATCTCTGGAGTTTTTGTTTTAATTAAGACATTATGGTTAATTTTCCACCCTTAATTTAAAATCACAATAACCTAAGTGCTGGTGGTAAGCAATTTAGATTTGCCATTCCGCCAGATGTTCTGAAAGTTACCAAAATTTCCAGCAGTTAAACTATTTTTTCCATCAAGAATAAAACATCAGTCAACATTGGTCATTGCACGTTGCAGAACGAAACGTTTATAAACAACCTTTAATTTTTTATGGCAGCTACAATGTCATCATATTACGGACAAGTACGTGTTTCATTTTAATTGAAACGAATTAAGTTACCAATTACATTTTTTTTATCACATGCTGTGTGCGGTGTCACACGTTATATCAGATTTATATTAAGCATGTATACAGTTTTTCGAAATGCCGAATGTCAAAATCATACGTACATATTATGTATGTATCGCATAAAATTATAATGTGATACATATTATCAACATATTGTAAGCCAACAACTTTAATTAATCTTCAAAATATTTTTATGATAAATTAGAGACTACATATATTGTACATAATTATATAAATCTTACGAATACATTACATAACAAATTATTTAATTGAAAGCAACATTCTCGATTACTAATAACAATAACTCATATAGAAGTATACACCATCTCACATAACCACCTCATTCTCGAAATTAATTTATGGCTTTATTTAAGTTGTACGCTTGGTACCGTTTCTACACGGGGTAAATAAGGTTGTGGACATTTAATGATTTCAGATTGCTAAAACGTGATAACGTTGTACAGGACTGTAACATTTTATTTGTTAAGATTGTGGCCAATGTTTCAAATTTGTTTACATGAACAACGAGATGGCCAACAAATAAATTACACAACAAAATGTTTTTTGTGTAAGGGGGACATTATGATATAAAACAAGTCATGTCATTATTGTGTTGAAACAAAATGAATTTAATTTTTTTAATTCAATTTCTATTAATTAAGAGCAAGTTTTTATTTTTGGGGGCTGATGAACCAGATAATTTAATTGCGTTTTTGTATAAAATGAGGATCAATAATTAGGTTTATTCATAATTTTTGTATTTTTTATTTTTTAGAGCAAATCACAATTTTTCACATAGCGCACAAACTTTTCACAATATTTTCTCAGATTCATCAGGTTCTACTCATTTCTATATATGTACATAGTATATGCTGTATAAGTAATAAAATTTATCATTTTTTATGTGCAGAATATTATACGAGCGCTTCTACATAATGACCTTATCAGTTATCAGGGTAATAGAACGTTTTAATTTTTTTTTTACATTTTTTCAACTATCTCTTTAGTTATTTATGCGGTTGGCAAGTTCATTAATACTTGCATGACAAGAACTTTGCACAACAAGCGAAAATAGCTGAGTTTTCTAACATAAAAATAATCTTGAAATAAATACGATTATAATTAATTCTAATAAATACATTAAAAATACCATTTTAATAGATAAATGGATGTATGAATTAATGTCACCTTCCCACCACATCGTCTCCATAAATGTATGACGATGGCTTGGATTATGTACAGTCGTAAATTAAATGTTGAACTGGATATACTTATGTGAATAATAAAATAATATTTTGATAACGATGATGGTCAATGATGGTCGATCATTTGGTGAAATTTTGTCGACGAACGTAAAATAAATTATTGATTATTTACAACCCAAAATTTTTTTTTTTTTAAATAATAAATTGCTTGTGAAATTTTTATGAATGGCAATTTGAAGGAAGGGATTCGATTATTATTATCGGATATTATTACAGATTTGGCAATATTTAGGTTCAGCTTCTCAAACTTGGATGTATTTCGATTCCGTGCATACATAGGGAGCTAATTATTGAAATGAATTACTTCGAAAATATATTGCGTATGTAAACAAACATAAAACTAGAAAATGTAAGAAGGGAACCTGAAAAGCGGATTAGCTCAAATACATGCCTATGAAGTTTATACTATATTTTACTAAAATTGTTTTAGTATGATTTTAGTAAATTCTTCACTTGGGCACACAACGGGCTGAATATTTTACTAAAACAGTACTAAACTCAAAAATATCGCAACTCAAAAAATGACATTTAGGGGAATTAAGATGGTAAGGTTCCATTCAAAGTTATGGTGTACTAGTAAGACCAAAATATAAAATTAGTTGTTTATTTAAAATTTTTTTACTGGCCCAATAACAAATTTGCAAAAAATTAGGAAGTTCTATTGGACTTTGTCTACCCTTAGTATTAAAATCTAAAAATCTAAATTTACTACTAGTAGGGTAGCAAAGTCCAATAGAACTTCCCAATTTTTTGCATAGATATAGCTGAACCGATAGTTATCGTGGAAATTTGGGCCAGTAAAATTTTTTTAATTAAACATTTAATTTTATATTTCGGCCTTAGCAGTAAATTGAGATTTTTAGTTTTTAATACTAAGGGTAGCAAAGTCCAATAGAACTTCCTAATTTTTTGCATAGATATAGCTGAACCTAAAGTTTAACCGATAGTTATCGTGTGATATTGGGCCAGTAAATTGAGATTTTTTGTTTTTAATACTAAGGGCAGCAAAGTACAATAGAACTTCCTAATTTTTTGCATAGATATAGCTGAACCTAAAGTTTAACCGATAGTTATCGTGTGATATTGGGCCAGTAAAATTTTTTAAATTAAACATTAAACTTTATATTTCGGCCTAAGTAGTAAATTAAGATTTTTAGTTTTTAATACTAAGGGTAGCAAAGTCCAATAGAACTTCCTAATTTTTTGCATAGATATAGCTGAACCTAAAGTTTAACCGATAGTTATCGTGTGATATTGGGCCAGTAAATTGAGATTTTTAGTTTTTAATACTAGGGGTAGCAAAGTCCAATAGAACTTCCTAATTTTTTGCATAGATATAGCTGAACCTATAGCTTAACCGATAGTTATCGTGTGATATTTGGCCGGTGACATTTTTTTAATTAAACATTTAATTTTTTATTTCGGCCTTAGCAGTAAATTGAGATTTTTAGTTTTTAATACTAAGGGTAGCAAAGTCCAATAGAACTTCCCAATTTTTTGCATAGATATAGCTGAACCGATAGTTATCGTGTGATTTTGGGCCAGTAAAATTTTTTTAATTAAACATGTAATTTTATATTTCGGCCTAAGTAGTAAATTGAGATTTTTAGTTTTTAATACTAGGGGTAGCAAAGTCCAATAGAACTTTCTAATTTTTTGCATAGATATAGCTGAACCTAAAGCTTAACCGATAGTTATCGTGTGATATTTGGCCGGTGACATTTTTTTAATTAATCGTTTAATTTTATATTTCGGCCTTAGCAGTAAATTGAGATTTTTAGTTTTTAATACTAAGGGTAGCAAAGTCCAATAGAACTTCACAATGTTTTGCATAGATATAGCTGAACCGATAGTTATCGTGTGATTTTGGCCCAGTAACATTTTTTTAGTTAAACATTTAATTTTATATTTATGCCTTAGCAGTAAATTGAGATTTTTAGTTTTTAATACTAAGGGTAGCAAAGTCCGATAGAACTTCCTAATTTTTTGCATAGATATAGCTGGACCTAAAGTTTAACCGATAGTTATCGTGTGATATTGGGCCAGTAAAATTTTTTTAATTAAACATTTAATTTTATATTTCGGCCTAAGTAGTAAATTGAGATTTTTAGTTTTTAATACTAAGGGTAGCAAAGTCCAATAGAACTTCCTAATTTTTTGCATATATATAGCTGAACCGACAGTTATCGTGAGATTTTGGCCCAGTAACATTTTTTTAATTAAACATTTAATTTTATATTTCGGCTTTAGCAGTAAATTGAGATTTTTAGTTTTTAATACTAAGGGTAGCAAAGTCCAATAGAACTTCCTAATTTTTTGCATAGATATAGCTGAACCTAAAGTTTAACCGATAGTTATCGTGTGATATTGGGCCAGTAAATTGAGATTTTTAGTTTTTAATACTAAGGGTAGCAAAGTCCGATAGAACTTCCTAATTTTTTGCATAGATATAGCTGAACCTAAAGTTTAACCGATAGTTATCGTGTGATATTGGGCCAGTAAAATTTTTTTAATTAAACATTTAATTTTATATTTCGGCTTTAGCAGTAAATTGAGATTTTTAGTTTTTAATACTAAGGGTAGCAAAGTCCAATAGAACTTCCCAATTTTTTGCATAGATATAGCTGAACCGATAGTTATCGTGAGATTTTGGGCCAGTAAAATTTTTTTAATTAAACATTTAATTTTATATTTCGGCCTAAGTAGTAAATTGAGATTTTTAGTTTTTAATACTAGGGGTAGCAAAGTTCAATAGAACTTTCTAATTTTTTGCATAGATATAGCTGAACCTAAAGTTTAACCGATAGTTATCGTGTGATATTGGGCCAGTAAATTGAGATTTTTAGTTTTTAATACAAGGGGTAGCAAAGTCCAATAGAACTTCCTAATTTTTTGCATAGATATAGCTGAACCTAAAGCTTAACCGATAGTTATCGTGTGATAATTGGCCGGTGACATTTTTTTAATTAAAAATTTAATTTTATATTTATGCCTTAGCAGTAAATTGAGATTTTAAGTTTTTAATACTAAGGGTAGCAAAGTCCAATTGAACTTCCTAATTTTTTGCATAGATATAGCTGAACCTAAAGTTTAACCGATAGTTATTATGTGATATTGGGCCAGTAAAATTTTTTTAATTAAACATTTAATTTTATATTTCGGCCTTAGCAGTAAATTGAGATTTTTAGTTTTTAATACTAAGGGTAGCAAAGTCCAATAGAACTTCCTAGTTTTTTGCATAGATATAGCTGAACCGACAGTTATCGTGAGATTTTGGCCCAGTAACATTTTTTTAATTAAACATTTAATTTTATATTTCGGCTTTAGCAGTAAATTGAGATTTTTAGTTTTTAATACTAAGGGTAGCAAAGTCCAATAGAACTTCCTAATTTTTTGCATAGATATAGCTGAACCTAAAGTTTAACCGATAGTTATCGTGTGATATTGGGCCAGTAAATTGAGATTTTTAGTTTTTAATACTAAGGGTAGCAAAGTCCGATAGAACTTCCTAATTTTTTGCATAGATATAGCTGAACCTAAAGTTTAACCGATAGTTATCGTGTGATATTGGGCCAGTAAAATTTTTTTAATTAAACATTTAATTTTATATTTCGGCTTTAGCAGTAAATTGAGATTTTTAGTTTTTAATACTAAGGGTAGCAAAGTCCAATAGAACTTTCTAATTTTTTGCATAGATATAGCTGAACCTAAAGTTTAACCAATAGTTATCGTGTGATATTGGACCAGTAAAATTTTTTTAATTAAACATTTAATTTTATATTTCGGCCTTAGCAGTAAATTGAGATTTTAAGTTTTTAATACTAAGGGTAGCAAAGTCCAATAGAACTCCCCAATTTTCTGCATAGATAAAGCTGAACCGATAGTTATCGTGTGATTTTGGGCCAGTAAAATTTTTTTAATTAAACATTTAATTTTATATTTCGGCCTAAGTAGTAAATTGAGATTTTTAGTTTTTAATAGTAAGGGTAGGAAATTCCAATAGAACTTCGCAATTTTTTGCATAGATAGGGGTAGCAAAGTCCAATAGAACTTTCTAATTTTTTGCATAGATATAGCTGAACCTAAAGCTTAACCGATAGTTATCGTGTGATATTTGGCCGGTGACATTTTTTTAATTAATCGTTTAATTTTATATTTCGGCCTTAGCAGTAAATTGAGATTTTTAGTTTTTAATACTAAGGGTAGCAAAGTCCAATAGAACTTCACAATGTTTTGCATAGATATAGCTGAACCGATAGTTATCGTGTGATTTTGGCCCAGTAACATTTTTTTAATTAAACATTTAATTTTATATTTATGCCTTAGCAGTAAATTGAGATTTTTAGTTTTTAATACTAAGGGTAGCAAAGTCCGATAGAACTTCCTAATTTTTTGCATAGATATAGCTGAACCTAAAGTTTAACCGATAGTTATCGTGTGATATTGGGCCAGTAAAATTTTTTTAATTAAACATTTAATTTTATATTTCGGCCTAAGTAGTAAATTGAGATTTTTAGTTTTTAATACTAAGGGTAGCAAAGTCCAATAGAACTTCCTAATTTTTTGCATATATATAGCTGAACCGACAGTTATCGTGAGATTTTGGCCCAGTAACATTTTTTTAATTAAACATTTAATTTTATATTTCGGCTTTAGCAGTAAATTGAGATTTTTAGTTTTTAATACTAAGGGTAGCAAAGTCCAATAGAACTTCCTAATTTTTTGCATAGATATAGCTGAACCTAAAGTTTAACCGATAGTTATCGTGTGATATTGGGCCAGTAAATTGAGATTTTTAGTTTTTAATACTAAGGGTAGCAAAGTCCGATAGAACTTCCTAATTTTTTGCATAGATATAGCTGAACCTAAAGTTTAACCGATAGTTATCGTGTGATATTGGGCCAGTAAAATTTTTTTAATTAAACATTTAATTTTATATTTCGGCTTTAGCAGTAAATTGAGATTTTTAGTTTTTAATACTAAGGGTAGCAAAGTCCAATAGAACTTCCCAATTTTTTGCATAGATATAGCTGAACCGATAGTTATCGTGAGATTTTGGGCCAGTAAAATTTTTTTAATTAAACATTTAATTTTATATTTCGGCCTAAGTAGTAAATTGAGATTTTTAGTTTTTAATACTAGGGGTAGCAAAGTCCAATAGAACTTTCTAATTTTTTGCATAGATATAGCTGAACCTAAAGTTTAACCGATAGTTATCGTGTGATATTGGGCCAGTAAATTGAGATTTTTAGTTTTTAATACAAGGGGTAGCAAAGTCCAATAGAACTTCCTAATTTTTTGCATAGATATAGCTGAACCTAAAGCTTAACCGATAGTTATCGTGTGATAATTGGCCGGTGACATTTTTTTAATTAAAAATTTAATTTTATATTTATGCCTTAGCAGTAAATTGAGATTTTTAGTTTTTAATACTAAGCGTAGCAAAGTCCAATTGAACTTCCTAATTTTTTGCATAGATATAGCTGAACCTAAAGTTTAACCGATAGTTATCATGTGATATTGGGCCAGTAAAATTTTTTTAATTAAACATTTAATTTTATATTTCGGCCTTAGCAGTAAATTGAGATTTTTAGTTTTTAATACTAAGGGTAGCAAAGTCCAATAGAACTTCCTAGTTTTTTGCATAGATATAGCTGAACCGACAGTTATCGTGAGATTTTGGCCCAGTAACATTTTTTTAATTAAACATTTAATTTTATATTTCGGCTTTAGCAGTAAATTGAGATTTTTAGTTTTTAATACTAAGGGTAGCAAAGTCCAATAGAACTTCCTAATTTTTTGCATAGATATAGCTGAACCTAAAGTTTAACCGATAGTTATCGTGTGATATTGGGCCAGTAAATTGAGATTTTTAGTTTTTAATACTAAGGGTAGCAAAGTCCGATAGAACTTCCTAATTTTTTGCATAGATATAGCTGAACCTAAAGTTTAACCGATAGTTATCGTGTGATATTGGGCCAGTAAAATTTTTTTAATTAAACATTTAATTTTATATTTCGGCTTTAGCAGTAAATTGAGATTTTTAGTTTTTAATACTAAGGGTAGCAAAGTCCAATAGAACTTTCTAATTTTTTGCATAGATATAGCTGAGCCTAAAGTTTAACCAATAGTTATCGTGTGATATTGGACCAGTAAAATTTTTTTAATTAAACATTTAATTTTATATTTCGGCCTTAGCAGTAAATTGAGATTTTAAGTTTTTAATACTAAGGGTAGCAAAGTCCAATAGAACTCCCCAATTTTCTGCATAGATAAAGCTGAACCGATAGTTATCGTGTGATATTGGGCCAGTAAAATTTTTTTAATTAAACATTTAATTTTATATTTCGGCTTTAGCAGTAAATTGAGATTTTTAGTTTTTAATACTAAGGGTAGCAAAGTCCAATAGAACTTTCTAATTTTTTGCATAGATATAGCTGAGCCTAAAGTTTAACCAATAGTTATCGTGTGATATTGGACCAGTAAAATTTTTTTAATTAAACATTTAATTTTATATTTCGGCCTTAGCAGTAAATTGAGATTTTAAGTTTTTAATACTAAGGGTAGCAAAGTCCAATAGAACTCCCCAATTTTCTGCATAGATAAAGCTGAACCGATAGTTATCGTGTGATTTTGGGCCAGTAAAATTTTTTTAATTAAACATTTAATTTTATATTTCGGCCTAAGTAGTAAATTGAGATTTTTAGTTTTTAATAGTAAGGGTAGGAAATTCCAATAGAACTTCGCAATTTTTTGCATAGATAGGGGTAGCAAAGTCCAATAGAACTTTCTAATTTTTTGCATAGATATAGCTGAACCTAAAGCTTAACCGATAGTTATCGTGTGATATTTGGCCGGTGACATTTTTTTAATTAATCGTTTAATTTTATATTTCGGCCTTAGCAGTAAATTGAGATTTTTAGTTTTTAATACTAAGGGTAGCAAAGTCCAATAGAACTTCACAATGTTTTGCATAGATATAGCTGAACCGATAGTTATCGTGTGATTTTGGCCCAGTAACATTTTTTTAATTAAACATTTAATTTTATATTTATGCCTTAGCAGTAAATTGAGATTTTTAGTTTTTAATACTAAGGGTAGCAAAGTCCGATAGAACTTCCTAATTTTTTGCATAGATATAGCTGAACCTAAAGTTTAACCGATAGTTATCGTGTGATATTGGGCCAGTAAAATTTTTTTAATTAAACATTTAATTTTATATTTCGGCCTAAGTAGTAAATTGAGATTTTTAGTTTTTAATACTAAGGGTAGCAAAGTCCAATAGAACTTCCTAATTTTTTGCATATATATAGCTGAACCGACAGTTATCGTGAGATTTTGGCCCAGTAACATTTTTTTAATTAAACATTTAATTTTATATTTCGGCTTTAGCAGTAAATTGAGATTTTTAGTTTTTAATACTAAGGGTAGCAAAGTCCAATAGAACTTCCTAATTTTTTGCATAGATATAGCTGAACCTAAAGTTTAACCGATAGTTATCGTGTGATATTGGGCCAGTAAATTGAGATTTTTAGTTTTTAATACTAAGGGTAGCAAAGTCCGATAGAACTTCCTAATTTTTTGCATAGATATAGCTGAACCTAAAGTTTAACCGATAGTTATCGTGTGATATTGGGCCAGTAAAATTTTTTTAATTAAACATTTAATTTTATATTTCGGCTTTAGCAGTAAATTGAGATTTTTAGTTTTTAATACTAAGGGTAGCAAAGTCCAATAGAACTTCCCAATTTTTTGCATAGATATAGCTGAACCGATAGTTATCGTGAGATTTTGGGCCAGTAAAATTTTTTTAATTAAACATTTAATTTTATATTTCGGCCTAAGTAGTAAATTGAGATTTTTAGTTTTTAATACTAGGGGTAGCAAAGTCCAATAGAACTTTCTAATTTTTTGCATAGATATAGCTGAACCTAAAGTTTAACCGATAGTTATCGTGTGATATTGGGCCAGTAAATTGAGATTTTTAGTTTTTAATACAAGGGGTAGCAAAGTCCAATAGAACTTCCTAATTTTTTGCATAGATATAGCTGAACCTAAAGCTTAACCGATAGTTATCGTGTGATAATTGGCCGGTGACATTTTTTTAATTAAAAATTTAATTTTATATTTATGCCTTAGCAGTAAATTGAGATTTTTAGTTTTTAATACTAAGCGTAGCAAAGTCCAATTGAACTTCCTAATTTTTTGCATAGATATAGCTGAACCTAAAGTTTAACCGATAGTTATCATGTGATATTGGGCCAGTAAAATTTTTTTAATTAAACATTTAATTTTATATTTCGGCCTTAGCAGTAAATTGAGATTTTTAGTTTTTAATACTAAGGGTAGCAAAGTCCAATAGAACTTCCTAGTTTTTTGCATAGATATAGCTGAACCGACAGTTATCGTGAGATTTTGGCCCAGTAACATTTTTTTAATTAAACATTTAATTTTATATTTCGGCTTTAGCAGTAAATTGAGATTTTTAGTTTTTAATACTAAGGGTAGCAAAGTCCAATAGAACTTCCTAATTTTTTGCATAGATATAGCTGAACCTAAAGTTTAACCGATAGTTATCGTGTGATATTGGGCCAGTAAATTGAGATTTTTAGTTTTTAATACTAAGGGTAGCAAAGTCCGATAGAACTTCCTAATTTTTTGCATAGATATAGCTGAACCTAAAGTTTAACCGATAGTTATCGTGTGATATTGGGCCAGTAAAATTTTTTTAATTAAACATTTAATTTTATATTTCGGCTTTAGCAGTAAATTGAGATTTTTAGTTTTTAATACTAAGGGTAGCAAAGTCCAATAGAACTTTCTAATTTTTTGCATAGATATAGCTGAGCCTAAAGTTTAACCAATAGTTATCGTGTGATATTGGACCAGTAAAATTTTTTTAATTAAACATTTAATTTTATATTTCGGCCTTAGCAGTAAATTGAGATTTTAAGTTTTTAATACTAAGGGTAGCAAAGTCCAATAGAACTCCCCAATTTTCTGCATAGATAAAGCTGAACCGATAGTTATCGTGTGATATTGGGCCAGTAAAATTTTTTTAATTAAACATTTAATTTTATATTTCGGCTTTAGCAGTAAATTGAGATTTTTAGTTTTTAATACTAAGGGTAGCAAAGTCCAATAGAACTTTCTAATTTTTTGCATAGATATAGCTGAGCCTAAAGTTTAACCAATAGTTATCGTGTGATATTGGACCAGTAAAATTTTTTTAATTAAACATTTAATTTTATATTTCGGCCTTAGCAGTAAATTGAGATTTTAAGTTTTTAATACTAAGGGTAGCAAAGTCCAATAGAACTCCCCAATTTTCTGCATAGATAAAGCTGAACCGATAGTTATCGTGTGATTTTGGGCCAGTAAAATTTTTTTAATTAAACATTTAATTTTATATTTCGGCCTAAGTAGTAAATTGAGATTTTTAGTTTTTAATAGTAAGGGTAGGAAATTCCAATAGAACTTCGCAATTTTTTGCATAGATATAGCAGAAATGATAGTTATCGTGTGATTTTGGGCCAGTAAAATTTTTTGAATTAAACATTTAACTTTATATTTCGGCCTTAGCAGTAAATTGAGATTTTATGTTTTTAATACTAAGGGTAGCAAAGTCCAATAGAACTTCCTAATTTTTTGCATAAATATAGCTGAACCTAAAGTTTATCCGATAGTTATCGTGTGATATTGGGCCAGTAAATTGAGATTTTTAGTTTTTAATACTAAGGCATAGCTACGAATGACGACATACCATTATTATTAGATGTTGATCTTCAGATTGATGAACCGTACGAAGAGGAGATGGCTGATTCTCTGTTAGGAGATCAACAAACTGGAATTCTATTTAGAGAACAGCTTTTCCAAATGTTTTTAAATACTCAATAAAAAACGATTTAATTTTGTAGTAAATAAATTTTAATTCAATTTTATAATAAAAAATATATAAAAAACAATTCAGTCTTATAATTTCAAAAAAAAAAATATAATCACACATCTGTACACATATTTCAAAAAAATTCAATTCACAGTTTAATTTTAATCACATATAATATAAATATAATAATTTTATTCCGAATCTGATGATTCGGGGGCTGATGGTTTTCTAAAAGGAATCCCAATATGATTAGAAAACCCTTCTAAGAAGCTAAAAAAACATTTTGTTTCCTTTTTTTGCCTCTTACATTCTTTCAGGTAGGTTTCGTAAATTTCTTGCGAAGAAAATCGTTTATTTGGCCTTTGGTTCTCTTTACGAAAATTTCGAGCCAATTGTCTGCTAGAACATGGATCTGTGCTTGATGATGACGATGAGTATGCAGTCGTACGGCTATCTTTAGACAAATCGACTGATGATGTGGTGTTTTCTGGCTCAGCTAATGGTTGATGTGACTCCTCATTGCCAGTAAAACTATTTTGAGGGTTTCGCACATAAGCGCCACGTTTATTGTGCAACCCCAATGGCGGATTTAAAATGTGGCGGCCAGAACCATAGGAGTGCATTAGTTCAAAAAACTCCCAGTTCTCTACGGTGTTTTCTTCATCTTTCGTCTGCACTCCTGTAGGCGGATTTATTAACTCCTGAAATTCAAACAAATTGGTTATATTTTGATATATATATATACAGACATAACAAAGTCTTATAATTACCTTATAATGTTTAAAGAAGTAGTTCCATTTTATCCGTAACTGCTCTGGACTAAAATCCTTTAAATCTGCAGTATTTCTAATGATTCTGAAATATTTTAGAACATTACAAAACAGTTCATTGTACTAAATTATTTAACTTACGCCCAATTTTCATTTCGACGATAAAATTTTTGATTAAATAAATCCTCGTGTGGAATTCTGGCTTTGATCAGTTTTTTTGATTTCATCGTTGTTCACTACAAAAAACATTAATTATTTCTTATTAACCTGCAAGACATATTAAAATGTTATTTACTTACTTCTCCTATATCGCCATGAGTCACCCATAATTATTATTTGATATTTCAAACTTATTTATTTACACTAATTAATATAAAACTTAATATATTATATAAATAAAATAAAATTAAATTATATGAAACTTATTTTGTGTACTTCACCGGCACAGAAACAAGAATTATTACGGACATGTCAAAATTATAACACACCGCTGCTGTGATAATTTGGTTGCGTACAGTTTAACATTAATTTATCACAAACAAATTATTTCGCACAGAAATCGGACACGTCCAAAGAAATGTTTTCAATTCACTATTGTAAAACGTATAATCTGCAAATAGTTCTTTGAACTCGACAGAGAAAACAATTTAAAAAAAAAACAGTAACATTACAAATGCAAAAACAACAGCTACCACAACAAACAATACAATCACTGTAAAAACAACAAGAAACCACACAATAATGTGGTTTTCCTATTGCAACAAAAAACAGACTCGGAGTCGAATCCGAGTTGAAAAATGACAGTTTTTTGTCGTTTTAACTGGAACAGCCAAAAATCCGGTTTCTGCGATTTTTTGTTTTTCATATGGTTGTGTGAATATACGTATTAATTGTCAAATTCTATTTTTATAGTTAGATTGTTAATACTGATGAATTTTTCCGTAAATTAATAAATAATTTATTGTAATCATGTTTATTTTTTATGAATAATTCAATAATCATATGAAAATAAATTTTGTGTTGAAGTGAAGTAGACAAAAACTGAAGTCAAGTAAACAAATAAGAACATTAACATAACAAACAAAAATATCGGCAAATCAGTTGTCTGCAGAATCAACTTTGAATTAAATACACCACTATTTTTTCAAGTTCTTGTTTAATACTTAATACTGAATCGATATCGTACAATAAACTAACATGACAGTTTCTCAAGTTCTTGTTTAATACATAATGGCTGAATCAATGTCGTACAGTAAATTAATATTTAAACCTAACTTGTACTTGTACGCTTTATATATAGAAACCTTAATAAGGTTGATAACATCAAACCAACTAAATCCGTAAAGAGATTGCCCTAATTATCGTAAAGCAATAGGGAGTTAATAATACAGAGTTATGGAATAAATTTTATGACGTTATTATGATTCCTATTCACATTTCACAGCTGCATTTGTGTCCAACAATTTTATTTTTCTCCGATCGTAGGAAAAAATATATCTTTCCGTTGTTTTTTCGGAACGAAAAGCTCATGATTCCAGCATGTTGTATTTGGTGCTAAGCAACAAGTAATAATAGTACGAGAATATTTTTTCTGGCCTAGGCCGGGAATATATTCCCGTATGGATTTTTAATTGTTTAGATGACATAAAAGTACACTTATAAGGTCAAACGCATTTATTTATTTTAATTTAACAGTATGTATAATAATCAATTTTTATTTGATGAATCTATGCCAAACTAATTATGTGTTAGGTATAGGAGTTTAATTTTACTTATTTGTAATATTAACGGTTATCGTACAATTAGTACAATTATTGAACATTGGTGGATTAGTAGTATCGCATCCCAGCATTGTTGTTGATATATTGCTATTAAAATCATTAACATTATTTTTATCGGCTGTTTCATTATCCGTTGTATCGTTGAAATCTTATGAGCAACTTCAATTTTATTAATAATGGATTCATCGACGTACCCTTCAGCAACAGTCGATGACTTCCATCCTCCAAATCTTTTTAAGCATGTTAAATCTGCGCCATTATCAACTAAAATTGTCGCAGATGAACGGCGAAAACAGTGCCCTGTGTATTGTTTTGCGTCTGGCAATTTTTAAAAAGCAGCAACAATTTGTGGCATTTTACCAAACTGATGTATGCCAACTGCTTGTTTGGAACATTTACCATTTGTGTATTTAACAAAAAAAAAAAACGCAAAGAATTGAAATCTTTTGGACGCGAAGCTATATATTTTCTGTAATATTCTAAATAAGTTTCGTTTACGATAAATGATCGTGGTTTATTTGTCTTGTTATTCTGGATTTTAACTAAAAGTTTAGATCCCAAATCACTAATGTCAGTAATTTCCATGCGGGCTAGTTCATCCCGTCGACAAGCACCAGCGATTCCAAAAATTAACGCAACCTACAAAAAACAATCATAATATTACATACAAAAAAATATTGCAGTGTGGATTGTATTTTATCCGAAAACATATTTGAATTTAATGTTTAAATACAAATAATAATCGTTTTAAATACCTAAATGCTTACTTTAGTAACTAGGAACGAATCATCTGAAGCTTCCAAAATGAATTGTTGAACATATTCCATAGTTAATATTTTAGATTTCTTCGCTTTATATCCGTCGGATTTGCGTTTCAAGAAGACACGTAATTTTTGGTATTTTGCAATATCCACATTATTTTTAACCACTAGCATCGACCTGATCATTGAGTAGTTTGACCATAATGTGGATGATTTCAATTTTGTAGATAAATCAGCGATATACGCCAGAATGACGTTTTCCGAAAATGATTTGATGTGTTTAGATTGACGATAATCCATAAAGCGTTTATAAGCATTTTCGTATTTTTCCTTCGATTTTTGCAGGAGTCAATCACATGTAGCTGAATTAGCTGATTCCACTATATCCGGCGGGGTACAAGATAAGGATAATTCGCTTTCACTGTCCATATCCCTTAAATTTCGTTCACACGATTTTTATAAATCAAATAGGTACACAAACTTGACAACTTTTGAAAAAAAAAAAAAAAAAAAAAATGTATTTATGTCTTATGATGTCGTGGCTAACTAAGCAATAATTTTATGTTATTTTCTAATTTTTACTTTGTTTTGATTTCTTAATATGATAATTAATGAATAATACTTAAAATTATTTTGGGTTTATATTCGTTTTAAAGTCCGATCGGAGAAAAAATAGTATGTACAATTCGGAGGAAAAGGGCATTCCCGGACACCCGTGATTGCCGGACTCGGCTATCGCCTCGTCCGCCAATTTCCACTATCGTCCGGGAATGCAGTACTTTCCCTCCTAATTATACAATATACTATTCTTGAATAACTTATTATTTATCAATTATTTTACTGTTTTTTAAATATATTTTTCCGCATATTTATTTTGATGTTTAAATGACATTTCGATGACATTTAAATGAAATTGTGTTAGTACGACGAATGACAGCTGCTGTCACTTGGGTTTCGCTCCGAATCTGTTTTTTCTGCGATGAAAATAACACAAATAAAATACAGTGAAATCCTGATATAACAAACACCAAAGGGAACACATAAAAGATTTTTGTAAACGGATTTTTGTTATAAATATGACATCGTTTATAATAAACGCCCATTTTCAAAAAGTTTGTAATAACCGGATACTTTTTATAAACTTATAGCGAAATTGCAAGCAGCCAGAGCCTTCTAGAAAATAGAACCATAATCATACGTCATAATTTTTTAGAAGCTTTTTTATTAGTATAAGTTTTCATGGTTGGAATCCATAGTAAAAATTATGGTTTTTAGCTTCAAGTTGTTCAATAAAAAAAGCAAAATTATTATAAAACTTTTAAACTTTAAGACCACTACAGTCATTGGCAAAAGTATTTGAAAATTAATTTTTATTTACCAAAGGTTTGGTCTTAAATCAAATAACAAATCTTAAGTAAAATAACAAATTATTAAGTTTAATTATAAAATATTAATTTGAAATTGATATTAATAAAAATCATAAATAAAAAAATATAACAACAAAAACAAAATGCTAGGGAAATCTTCATTGTTTCTATTTTTTTTATTTATTTTTTGTAATTTTGAATTTTTTAATTATTATGCATAAAATAATTTGGATTCTTTTAAACTTTTAATATCGAGTAACGCCTCCCTTTGCGTCTATTACAGCCTGAAGACGATTTCGAGAATTAAATTGAACTTTCGATTTTCCGGTTACGTATGCCACTTTTTGCTTGACTTCTGCCCAAACATTTTCAATTGCATTTAAATCTGGACTTTGTGGAGGCCAGTATAAAACAATGAAGCCAGAACCTTTCAACAGTTCTTGGCATATTTTTGCTGTGTGAATTGGTGCGTTGTCTTGTTGCTGCAATCAGTCTTTCCCAATGAAATTGTCACCACAAAAAGCTGCATACTAATTTAAAATGTCAATTTATATATTTTTGTTCACCTTATCAGGCAAAAGGACCAAGTCTCTTACCATTGCAAGAAGTACAACCATTGTCCCAGTGCAACCCAGTCCATAAAATATTTATACAATAATTCAAAAGTTTGTTCACACACATACTGCAAAGCATAGTTCATTCGCTATTTCTTGTTGATCTCAGTAATATTAATCACTGTTCTGGTTATGTATCGTTGATAACTAATTTCTTTAATTCTTTTGGAGATAGTTCGTCTACTGATTTGCCTTCCTATAAAATTTTTTGAATTTTTTTGAAACATTGGTAACTGATTGTTTTGGGCATTTAACAAACTCTCTAACTAAACGGCGATCAACTGCTTCTTTTGGTACCCTGTTCCGCCAAAATCTCTCTTCGTTTACAATAGTTTTATTTTTTTTAAACATATATGTTTATGTTGTAATAAATAGTTAATTTCTGAAATTTTAGCTATTTACTCAGTTCTTGCACTGATACCCTCGCATTCAAATTTAGAGATTATTTGTTGGCGCAGCTCTACCGAAAGTTCTCTGTTTTTAGGTATTTTGGAAATATCCCAAGTAAAACAAAAACCAAACAGATATAGCAGAAAATCATGTTGGGATGTGAACAAATGATATTCCAATTACTCATGCCCCGATGAAATAATGCGCTACTACTTAGATTTGAGTTTTTTTTTTTTTCATATTGCTGTTTCATTTTTGTTTTAGAATTTGCAAAATCTACGCACAAGGAAGATGTGAATAAAATGTAGAAGCAAAATTTTGGTTTTAATAAATGCTCTACAATTTGCAAAATATTTTGCTTCAAATAAAAAAATTTCAAATACTTTTGCCCATGACTGTATACAAGAAGGCTACATTGGTATTAAATAAATGTTACTAGCAGAAATATTAAAACTTAATTATTTCTAAAATATATTTTTCGAACTTTAATTTGGAAAAAATACATCAAAGTTGGCTCTGATGAAGTGAAATAGTACTTGCTAAATTTATCTTTAGTTTTACTAGTGTACGTCAGATGTCTAAGTTGTTTACAAAAGAATACGAAAAAAAATTATTTAATCCTACTTTTACGTAACATATTTTACACAGAAAGCAGGTACTTATTGCAAAATCAGGAACTATAAACTATTATTAATTAAATATGACAAATGAGATGCCTTAAACTATATTCAAGAGAATTAGTACTTTAAATCTAAAACATCTTTTAAATTCCTGTATGTGTATAATAATCCAATCGATATAAAGATTTAGCGAATCTGAACCTCCGTCTACAAAAAAAAAAAAAAAATTCATTATTATTCCAAACACAATAATTGAACAAAATATTATTTTATTACCGTAATTTTTTTCCAACTTTTTCCTAAAATATGTGTCCCAATACGCAACCTCCAACAAACATACGTGTCTCCCATTCCACAGTACTGTTCTGTATTATTAATTTACACTATTTTTTATCTTTGTACGAGTACCGATAAGAGAAAATAAGTTTTGAAACATTTATATATTCTACAAAGTGACTCCTAATCACAAAATTGTCTACATAGAAAGTTGAGAATTTCGACTTATTTGTGGATTTCGGTTTGGTTGGTAAAGTTATGGTTTTTAGAGACACCCTGTATATTTTTTTTATTTATATTCCATGCGCTATTTTCATATATTCACCTTACTTTATGTGAGAACATCAAAACCTGAATCAACAAGCAAGATTCTCTCGATGCCATTGAAATTTTATTTATTTATTTTGCTGTTTTGTTCTTGCTGTGCTGCCAATAAAAATGCAAATACGACATAATCTCTGTGTAATGAAGCAACAATGAAGAAAAATTACCATTTTCAATTACAATGTTTTTCTCTTTTAAAATTATTCATTAATTCCAAAATCTCGGATATGAATCGGAATGTTTATGGTATAAATCAAAATAAAATTCTAGGATACCATTAAAGAGAATAAAACTAGTTATTTTTGGTATATGTTATGTGAAGTTGATACGATTTAGATCGTCTTACAGTTTGGACGTAAAATTGATGTGCGCAGAAATAAAATTGCTAGTCCTTATAAATACCCTTATTTCAACTATACTAAATTAGTATTTAAAATTCCGATGGGCTGGTGCAACGTAAAGTAGAGGTACACAATTTTCTTACTAAACAATCGATGTTAACCTCATTTCTGACATCTTACACAAAATATTCAAAATTTCAAAAGAATTTTCAATAATTTTAATTCTCAACTAAGAAAGCAAGATGCTTCATGCAGCCAGGAGTCTTCAAGTAAACCGCAAACCAGTTCGAAAAACAGCCAAAGAAAACCAAAATCTCATATTTTTACCTCCAAAAATCCCATATTCTTACGGACAAAATGATGTTCACTCAAATTGAAAGATGCAAAGGGTTATGGAGGTGGTTCGGGAGAAAAAAGTTCAGAAACATTATTTTTATTAAAGAGAAGTTGCTCCCAATTGAACAATACCCAATCCTGGAGAAATTCGAATTTTAACCAGAAGCAACAAACGTATATCTGCTGTGCGGTAGGCTGGATTTCCGCTAGTATTTTCCGGATTTAAATCTTGTCGACTATTTTATTTGAGCATACCTATAGACTAAAGCCTGCATGAAATGTCTCTAGAAATGTTTCCAACCCTGCATGAAATGACTCTATAAATGTTTCCAACTGGTGCTAAAAATTTTAGTAACTGTTTAAAGCTATGTATTGATGCTCATGTAGGTTATACATAAGAGCTCAGTGATATTCGAAAGATTCTTAGTCATATTCAAAAGCGAATTACTATGCAGTTTGTTCCCAGACGACAAGCCCTAGGTCCCTCTCAAGTAAAAGTCCTAAAATCTGATGTTTCCCATATTACATATGGGAGATACATATGGGGTGAACAAGTTCCGTACGAACTTATTCATCGAATATGTTCCCGAGGACGATAAGCACCCTTGTTGGAAACCCCATTTAAACTGCTGTATCTATACCAGTTTCATCTTCAATACATAAGGAAATTGGCGTCTCGGCACAGCCGTCTCATGAAGGTTCCTTAACAACGACAAGAACCTCTAGAATAGTTAGAAAACTAGATTGTTTTCGTTTTTGATCACCATAACGTATTGAGTATGCTGAATTTTGTTTGTGAAGAACATAAAATTTAAGGCGGACTCTGAAATAAACCTGTTCGAATTTTTTCCGTTTTAATGGATAAACGTTTTTTTTTGGCACAAATTTATAGGAACAATTTTATAGGTAGTTTTGTTTGATTTTCGGAAATGGAGCAAAAAACAGAAAAAGTTAAACAAAATTGTTGTGACTTGATTCCGATACGCTTACAATATAGTTTATCATTTAATATTTATAAATATTACGGTGACATCTAGGGTAGAATAGAATAGGTTATTTAATAGCACAAAATGGAATTTTCCATGATAAAACTGTTCTAAATGTTTCTAGACTATTCTTACTGGAAAATTCATTGAATTTCTAGAAGTTTTGGTTTGAGTATATAAAAAGTGAAAGAGATCGAATTTGATCATCAATATTTGGAAAGCGATAGTGTCAAGATTAAGTGAATTAGTGCGATATAAAAAATATAAGTGAATAGTAATTGTGCGAAAATTATAATAAATGATTTTGTGAATTTTTGTTTATAAATTGTGTTGTATTAATTTGTATGCCCAGTTCGTCATTCGGAGTTGGTATAAGAGAATTACCTTTGACAGTTTCCGCGAACGATATTTCTGGATTGATCGTAACAGATATATTTGACTATGGTTGGTTTAATTCTTAAAAATATGCTTTAGTACTTACTGTTCTGCTCAGGTCGTGAAGAAGTCATTTTTTCCATAAACCCTTGTAAACCACTCATGCTCTATAGTTTGCTTTCATTTTGTATTCTCTGGTTAGCTTTTGTTCAGCTCACACTCTCTGCTCTCATGAAGTTTGCCACATGTTACACAAGCAGCCGGAATAGCATATTTGCAATAGTTTCGCGAATGTTCATATTCTTGACATAGTTGGTACATTGTAAATTTGTTTTACTTTTGTGTGATTCTTCTACTACCTCAGCTCAACCTAAACAGTGGTTTAGCTAACACTTTTTGAATGGAATTTAGAATTTCATCATAATTTGTTTGAAATCGGCATTTCAGAACTTCAGAATTTAAAAGCCATTTTAGAATCACATTTCCATCGGACTTGCTGAATTTCATCAAAATCGGTTAAGAAATAACCGAGTTCCACTCTTATTGTCATATTCCAAAAGTTCATTTAAATATCATTTTAGGATTCCATTTCTATCGTACATATCGAATTTCATCATGATTGGTTATATGAAATAGCCAAGTTCCCCCTGGACATATTCCAGAACTTTATTCTGTTTTTTTGTTATCCAAAAGGGACAAAAAATTATCACGTTCCTAGACAGTGTGAACATTTTTATTATTTTATTTTAAATAATAAAAAAATTGACAAATTGTGTTCCTTAAGTCCGAAGTCCATTAAATCGGCGTCCCTTAAATCGAGGTTTTACTGTGTTTTGTAACGTTTCTGCCTGTTTACTGTTTATCTATGTAGATGTTTAATTTTTTCCCTCAAAAAATCTAAGGGAACTTCTTATCGCCGAAGTTCGACCACTTTGAAATTTTAAAAGGGAACAATGACAACTGAGATAACAAGATGGGCATATTTCCAGGCAGCTAGCTTTAGTCTTTAAGCTTAAATATTTTTCATTTTAATATTTATAATGCTTTAGGCAATTTTATGTAAAAGACACATGTAAGAAATAATCTTTTTTTCCTATATACAGTAAGGATTATTATCAGGAATTCGGTTAATTGGGGCATCGGGTAAATGGGGCAGCCGTTTGTTTGGGACAAACCCTGTAACACGGAAATCGAGAATTAAAACCAAGCATACTTAGCTTAATTTGGCCATCATGCCGCTATTAGGAACAATTTCAGCAGTGTAACGAAAATATTTACAGTGACTAAAATGTAAAATTACAGATGCCAAAATCGGCAATAGGACGTTTATTGAGCCAACAGCATAATTTAAGGGAGAAATGGGAATTACGCGATGGATTAATTACACGGAAAACAAAAAATCGTAAACGGGCTGTTAAAGATCGGGACGTTGAAGAGGCCCTCACTCGATAAATGGTCTTTTATAGTTACTGGACGAGGTGTGGGTATAATATAAAATTTAAAAAAGCTCATGGTGAGAAACATAGTACTGATACTGCGAGCGCGGAAGAGTGGAAAAGACAAAGTTAGCTGAATTATTGCACAGGTTTTGTCCTATGATGATATTTATAATGCTGAAGAAACAGGTCCACTACTCGTATATCATGTCATACCCGATGGTTCTTTAGTTTATAAATCTGTAACATTGTCAGGCACAAAAAAGTCATCGGTAATTTTTCAGGACCTCGATTATTTTTCAGTAATGGTTTAAGAGCTGGGATGTAGAACTATAGCGGAATTCAAAGAAGATTCTGCTGCTTCTACAATAGATAATTGTGCGGCGCACCCTCATTTGGATTGCTTGAAAAACATTCAACTTGTCTTTATTCTACCAAACACAACATAACTAATATAGCCGCGGAAGATTGGTACATTATATTCTCGAAACAATTGAAGAACATTTTATAACGTCAACCGGAAAGGCCAAAGAAATCAGCGTAAATAACCATTTTTAGGCAATATACTTTCTCACAGATAGTTGGCGTGCAATAAACAGCGAAACAGTTCAAAATTGGTTTGCTCATTGCTGGTTTAAGAGTGTAGAACAGGAGGTGCTAGATATTTCGCTGCTAGAAGACGACACTGGAATTTTGAAAATTCAACACTTAGGGGGTTACGATGATTTTAAACATCGATAATGAAGCATGTGAGGATGCAAGTTTTGAACAAATAGGATCAAAACATATAAGCTCCCAAAACGACATGGAATTCAATGAAGATGATACATTTGAGCCCAACCGTGTGGCTAACCAAGAAGCCTGCAAATGTATTGCTGAATTCATCCATTCGCATTAAGCACCTGTACTGATTTCGTTCACTTGCAATGACGAAAGGCAACTCGTGGGGGGACACTTGATATAGTAAATGTTTGCAAAACAATTGATAGGTAATATGTGGAAATTTTACGTTGTTGCCACTTTAAATACTAGATTTGTTGTTAGGAGTTACTACATTGTTCGTCCACTAGACTGGTGTTACCTAAATCTGCTTGGGATGACAACACTTCTGCCCGTTCTGGTAGTAATATCAGTCAGTGGTTCACTCACGGTAGGTGGTGGTACAATTTGTGGTGACGGTGGTGATATCGTCTCTTTATGACTGCTTTCTAACGATGTCGAATGTGAGGGTATATTGGTTTTGGACGACACCGTGAACGATTCTAGTGATGTTGTTCAAAATACTGGTTTGATCACGTTCCAATATATACCTAGGTAGGATTTTGGGATCGCAAAATGGTAAAATATTTATGATTGTTGCATCAACCGACGCAAACAATCGAGTTGATCCGTGATAATAAATCTGCTCGAATGTTTTCTGTGTCAGAAATATGACATATATCTGTCGTGTAATGGCTTAAAAAACAACTTGGCGAACATGGCATGCCCCTTATTTCTCCTATAACGGTTTGGGATCGGTGAGAATATAAAACTGTCTGCCTTTAATCATATGTTGGAAATATTTAACAGCTTGGTGCATTGGTGTCATCTCTCTGTCATATGTACTGTATTTTCGTTGTGTATCCATTTTTTGAATAAAACCTGAGTGAAAGTGTATCCCCATTGATGCATTGATGAAGTACTGCACCCATTGCAAAATCTGATGCATCACTAATAGAATATTTTCTACTTAATCTATTTTGCATCCATTTTGCAATTATTTCAAATAATTTTCTAGTCCGTTCTACTCGATTTTTATACTATCGTGTTTTTTGTTGTTGCCCTTGATTAGTTGTTCCAACTGTTGGCCCTCCAAATCGACGATAAAAGTTGACCATTGCTAGTAGTTTCCTGAGTTCCTTAACTACTTCTGGCAATTTAAAATTGTTAAGCCAAAAATTGTAGTTATGCTTTTGCAAAATCATACTTTGCTGGATTGATGCAATCGTTCATGTTTCTCAAGTTGATTAATGTCTTTGGAGGCAATTAATAGGTAATTTATGTAAGGAAACACAAAATCGTATCTGTGCTGTACGTGATGAATGTGGCGTTGAAAGCTTTGAGTGGCATATATGCAATGCATAACCCAAACGTTATATAATTACATTCGTAGAGTCAGAATGTAGCTATAATAACCGTTTTGGGAATATCAGTTTCCTTGAATGGTATTTTATGGAACGCCTTTTGCGATCGACTATCGAAAAAATATTTTTGCCGTTTGTATGTTGAAATTTTATAAAAATGGTAAGGGGTACCGATTAGGTTTATTTTTCAAGTTTAACGCCATATCTATAGTTTCTTAACCATATGTAGCGCGCTGGACCAATTATATTTAGATGGTTTGCAAACTCCTAATTTCATCAAGTACTCAAACTCCACTCGGACTGCTACTGGTTTAACGGGTGGTAAATGCCTGTCTGTAGCGAAAATAGGTGATCCAAATGCCTCAGAGTGATGAGCGGCGTTTGTTAAATTTTTGATCTTCTGAACTTATGCAAGAAATCTGAAAATGTATGATTTCAGCATTATACTAATATGTATTTGACAATGCAATGTATGATTCCGCCGACGCCCTGTTTGAATTACCTTCAGCAATGACGAATGCCCACATGATACATCTGCAATAGTTGCTTTCGATTGTGTTTGATCGGTTGATCAAGGCGGAATAACCGATATGTCTGCATCACTATCGACTAAAAATAACTTTTTATAGACAATTAATTTATTTGATGAAGATTGTCGGTGGATATTTGTTGATTGTTGATTTATTGCGTATTTAAAGATTTTTGCTACACCAGCATCGTTGATTGTGTTCCACACACTTATTTGCTACTAGGCCATATTCTCGATGGTTGTTGGTAAAAAGCCTCTTTTGTAGTTAGCTCTACACCATAAAGAGAGTTTTGCAGAGAGCGATACAAACGTGGAAGCCATTTGCCAAAACTTTCTAGCCAAATTTTGCCGAGTGAGTAAAAATGTGTATGGTCCGGCATTGTCGTGATGGAAGGCGATGCCTTTCCAATTGTTCAATTCTGGCCGCTTTATCTCTTAGTTGTTGACAGTGGAGAGTGGAATCAATCATCTGGCCAAGTTGGACCCGTTATCGACCTTTTTAAAAGAGGTCCCTCGTCCCAAGAAATTGATTTGCTATCGATTTGTAAGTTTCTATTGGAAGAAATGTAGAGTTGTGGTGCCTAGTGACGAAGCATGCTAGTGTTTTCTCACCGTTTAGTTTAATCTTACATTTGGTGAAATAAGCATTGAGCATATTAACACCATTTACCAGAATTAAGATAATTTGATTTGGATTTATGGAACTAGTGATTAGAGCTGAGTCGTCGGCTTATAAAAGTAGAGCACAATTACGCGAAGTTGGAATATCGGAAATTAACATATTAAATAAAGTTAGGCTTATTACAGCGCCTTGCGAAAGACCTGCATTTAATACCATTTTATTGGAAGTAGCGCTCATTAACTTAACTGAAAATGTTCTGTGCTCAATCTTATAACAATTTAGTAATGTAAGTGGGTGTATTCATTATTATTAGTTTACGTATTAGAGCATCGACCCACTGTCAGAGGCTTTTTCCAAATCCAGCAAGATAACTCCAGAAGGTATCTTATTTTGAAGATTATCTTGAATAATATGGACTAACCGTTTGGTTTGACGATTAGTCGAATGAAATTGTCTAAACCCAAATTGTCCGTTAGGCAATATTGACTGATTTATAAGATGATTATGTAATCTAGATAAAATTATGCGTTCAAATATTTTCGGTATTGAGCAAAGCAGGCTTATTGGTGTATAATTCATTGGATTACTGTACTACTAAAGCGTGTTTCCTAGCTTGTAGAAAGTAGTTTAGATTAAAATAAGCATTAAATAAATATGACAGCATAATAACCAAATTTCGAGCTTTATTAGCTCTTGTACAACACCACAGCTTGTGGCAAGCATTCAAACCCCCACACATGAATAAACTTTCACGCATATTACATATCAAATTAAGGTACGATTTAAAATTACATAATTATTGTTTCGCAAGTAAGCTATCGGGAAAATATACCGCTATGAAATCCTAGTTTCCAGATTCCGTAACTATATTAAATCCTAGGCTGAATTACTTTAGTTTCATAAAACGGAAGAGAGAAGCCTGAATTTTCCTACTGATGCAATGCCTCCCCCTCCACGATTTGTTCTATCTATCCTATAACATTTGTAATTGAATGCATTAATTTTATCTGAGACTTGTAAACAAATTTCGGTTAAAATCATAATACATCTATTTCATTATTGTTTATAAAATCGATTGTTTCAGTTACATATTTTATTATTTATACTACGGGCATTCCAAAGACAGATTTGTATATTATTTGTTACCTCCATAGCAGTACTAAGCCGAAATTTCAAATATTGGAAACGGACTTCAACAATCTTCGTTATCTCCAAAATCGAAAATAGTTCATCATGTTTGGGATCCCTAGAATACGTAGATTTATAATTTGTTTCAACAGGAACTGGAATCTTCACCAGTTCTACTGTCTAAGAGCAGGTAGTGTTGCGAAATTCTTGATATCTGATACTAGTGGTGGTGGCCTCATATTAGTTGCAGCTGGGATCATTAGCAGTGTGATTATTCTTAAAATTGGCACATTTCAATGCGACCTGTTCAAGCTCCATCTTATTGATGGGGCGGTTATTTACTAAGTGATTTCCACCGCGCAGTCGAGATTTAACATCGATATGGCAATGTTCAGTACCATGTCCAAATGACTGACATTTTTTTACATTGAGTGGGACCCCGGTTATGGGTTCGGCATAATAGTCCCACGATATAATAACATATTTTTAAATTCACTTAAATTACTGGAAATCGAATGAAGGGTGATTTAAAATATTCAGAAACTGCTCAGATTTCGGTTGAAAAAAAGCAACACAGTCGAACTGCTTTAGCTGAGGCCTCTACATTTTACGTACGTGAAGTTTGTCCTAAGTTGCCTTAAGTTGTCCTAAGTTGTCCTAAGTATGTCCTAAGTTTTTTTAAATGTGTTGGTGTAAAAGTTTCGTTATTACGAATTATTGAAATAATAAAAATTATGTTTAAGAATATTTACTCTTACAAAATAAATTTACATTTTTTCTATGTCGCGAAACATTCTGATAGTGAATGTATAAAATCAGATCAATTTCCAAAAACGGAGAAACTGGCAGAAACTCGTTTAATCGTGTTTGTTTGCGAATTTTCTTGTAAAAATCCTAGGAAGCGGCCACCAAAATGCTCTATATTTTAAGTTGTCGTAAGGTCTTATCTATTCGAAAAATATTTCACTTTTGAAAAAAGTAGGGGATTAGGGTGTTTAGGACAACCATGTTTGACATAATCTCTGATGATATATCGAATATATGTATAAATGATTTTCCGAATTTTCTTGAGAAAATCCTAGGAAGCGGCCACCAAAATGCCCTATATTTTAAGTTGTCGTAAGGTCTTATCTATACGAAAAATATTTCACTTTTGAAAAAAGTAGGGGATTAGGGTATTTAGGACAGCCATGTTTGACATAATCTCTGATGATACATCGAAAATATGTATAAATGATTTTCCGAATTTTCTTGAGAAAATCCTAGGAAGCGGCCACCAAAATGCCCTATATTTTAAGTTGTCGTAAGGTCTTATCTATACGAAAAATATTTCACTTTTGAAAAAAGTAGGGGATTAGGGTATTTAGGACAGCCATGTTTGACATAATCTCTGATGATACATCGAAAATATGTATAAATGATTTTCCGAATTTTCTTGAGAAAATCCTAGGAAGCGGCCACCAAAATGCCCTATATTTTAAGTTGTCGTAAGGTCTTACCTATTCGAAAAATATTTCACTTTTGAAAAAAGTAGGGGATTAGGGAATTTAGTACAGCCATGTTTGACATAATCTCTGATGATATATCGAATATATGTATAAATGATTTTCCGAATTTTCTTGAGAAAATCCTAGGAAGCGGCCACCAAAATACCCTATATTTTAAGGTGTCGTAAGGTCTTATCTATTTGAAAAATATTTCCCTTCTAAAAAAAGTAGGGGATTAGGGTATTTAGGACAGCCATGTTTGACATAATCTCTGATGATATATCGAATATATGTATAAATGATTTTCCGAATTTTCTTGAGAAAATCTTAGGAAGCGGCCACCAAAATGCCCTATATTTTAAGTTGTCGTAAGGTCTTATCTATACGAAAAATATTTCACTTTTGAAAAAAGTAGGGGATTAGGGTATTTAGGAAAGCCATGTTTGACATAATCTCTGATGATAAATCGAATATATGTATAAATGATTTTCCGAATTTTCTTGAGAAAATCCTAGGAAGCGGCCACCAAAATGCCCTATATTTTAAGTTGTCGTAA